>JAPXFQ010002626.1:0-198318 GCA_028564705.1 Apricaphanius iberus
AAGCAGCCGCAGCGTTTCTCTGCCATTGTTAATTTATACTGCATGCGCCCCACCTCCACTCGGCTCCGCTCAGGAGGAGCCCAGAGGTGCTTAAAGACGCATGCGCGGGAATGGCAGAAATACAAAAGTCTGATCAAAACTATTCTACTTGGAAGACGAACAGAAGACAAACAGCTACTTCTCTTTATTAATATTCTTTGTCAAGATATCTCCACTAACAGAATCTCTTCATCCATGTTATCCTCCTGGTTTTCTACCATATACAAAGACATACTTCTCGACTGCAGGAAATTACTGCATTTCAGATTTAAATAAGTTGAAATAAGTTTTGATTTTATTCTGTGTGCAAATTATGTATAAACCTACACAAGTATTTTAGACAGCATATGTATCAATTTAAGTGAGATTATATTATTATAGCTATGCATACAAAGAAAAATAAGTCTGTCTTTACAGATTTATTTTGAAAAACTGGATGGTCTGCATGTTCAGTATCCTGCGTGGTGATTTTTATTTGTGTAGATTGACTGCGGACTAGAGGGTGACAATTTTTCGGGATTCCCACGGGTCACGAGATTCCTGCAGGATTCCCGCGGGATGGGAGTCAATTTCACTTTGGGTAACGTGATTTTGACGGGACAGGAAATAATCCACGGGATCGGACGGGAAACCGTAACTTATATATATATATTTTACATTTATCTTGTCAGATATCAGGGAATTAGCTTTAAAAAATGGCGATGCGGTGCTAATGTTTGTGGTTATTAACTCCGCTGCAAAATGCAATTCCATGGGGTCTACTACACTCTACGCACCAAAACTGAAACTGCTAAGTTGTTGCTACACCAACTGGATAAACTGGTAAGCATATGATATCCGACTGAAAATGCGTGTATCTTAATAGTTTGGTAGTGTTGTATCTATTTTTTGGGGCTAATATCTTTAGTTAGCATTCAGAAGATAAAAGTCTGTTTTTCTATTATGCATGGTTGTAAAACATATCCTTGACCAGTATTTAACTGGGACAAGCTTTTAAGTCATAAAACTCTTGGGTAAGTTTATTGCAGGCTGTAAAAACAGGATGTCTTTAGATAAGAATGGAAGTCAGGTGTAGGGAGGAAGGGCCAGAAAAGCCTACTCCATGGTACGGCCATAAATTAGGTCAGGAGGAAACCTTGGGACTAACGTGTGGTCTGATAAAGTTCTGGTGGGAGTATGTGTGACCTTTGAGGATCTCTGAGACAAAGAGTTTTGCTTAAGAAGGACCATAAACCATAAAACTCAGAATGAACTTTTGACTTGGATCCAGGAGAAAAGACACGTCCCTTATGACTGCATGATTTCTTGACATCCAATCATTGTTAAGACACTGTTTAAAACGTTCTGATTGGAGCAGATTAATCCTGGGAGGTTTTGGACGTTTATAAAAGTTATGACACGGAAACCATTCTTCGTCAGAAATTTTTGTCTGGCCCAGAGAAAATAGGGCATGTTTTGTCTGTAAACTGCAATTTGTTAATCTGTTCAAAATAAATGTTAAGAACTGGAAATTGGTTCCTTGTCTCTGTTTTGAACATGCACTGAATTATTTTTGATAAAATTAAATTCTACAGTAGTCAGACGAATCGAGTCCATTCATGACATGGTAAGGTGGCCAAACAACGAGAATGCAGGATATGGTTAAAGACGGCGGATAAAGCTAAATAGATGATCTTTGATACTGTGCTAGGCTATGGTTTAAAGGGGGGCGGGGGGGAGCGAGCGCCGTAGGAGGTAAATTACTAATCTACGGGATTCGGGTCGGGACGGGAGTCTTTCTCTCAGGATTTTTCCGGGACAAGATTTTTTCCGGGGGGGCTGACGCATGATCGGGGCGTGACGGGAGTATTTTTTTGGGATCGGGACGTGACTGGAGCGGCAATTGATTCCGTTGTCACCCTCTACTGCGGACTTGGGACCTGCGATTTCAATCATATTTTTGCGAGAGGGCGAAACGGCGGCGGGTGCCCTGCGCCGCACGGCGGCGGTAGTGAAAATGTTCTTTTTCATTAAAGTGAGATCGGTTTTGCTGCGCCGTGCGTGGCGGAGCAGAGCGCATGTAGTGGAATTTTAGCCGTTGGTTGTGACCAACAGGAAGTGGATGGTGGATGTTGTTCTACCGTATCCAACTTGATTTTGTCTGTTGCATTATTTGGCCAGAATTTTAAAAAATGCATTTGTAATGAGGTACTGAAATTGTAACTAGCAATATATTGCTGTATATTTAGTAAGTAATGCATTACATTACTCAGTTACTGAAAAAAGTAATCTATTCCTGTAACTCATTACTTTTGTAATGCATTACTCCCAACACTGTTATGCACACATAAGTGGATGAGTAAAAGCAACACTTCAGTCAGTCATGTATCTAATGATGGGAATAAAATGTTATCAGGATGTTAAAAAGTTAATATCCCCCCCCCCCATTGTAAAGCCTATCATAGCAGTTTTAGTTAAGTTTGGATACTCTGATTACACAATCAAGGCTTTTTTCATCAGTGCAGACAGTTGTGAGCGTCATATTAATCTTACAGGAAGACATTAGTCTTGGGTCAGATTTGACCACATTGCAAGCTTAAGGAATTTTGACTTTGATGACAGCATGACACCATGGGTTAGAGATGATGGTTTCCAGAAACCAGGGTTATTTTTTCTCTGGTAAAACCATGAATTTCTTTTTCTTGTAAGGGACAAGGATTGAAGTCTATTTTCAACCAGCTGAGTAGCAGTGCGCAACAATAAGTAAGGGAGGGGCAGTACTGTTACTGTGCTCCTTACAGCAGTCGCACCATCTAATTAAACTAGGTGTCTAATTAAAAAAGCTTAAACAGGAATAGTGGAAAGTGTTGCTGTTTTAAAAGAGTAATTACAGGGGCCCAGAAGGGTCAACAGCAATATGCAAAAGCCACAATGTTAAGCCCTAACAGGCATTATTTTAACTTCCATTTGAGCATAGCCTCCACTGTCGCTTTTGCTAATTTCATCTCAAGGCACTTTACAACAAAAGTTATTGTCATACAATTATGAAAATAAGAAACGTATCTTGGCTATGATCCTGCTGTGGGGAGGTAGAGATTTGTTGAAGTAACCGGCTGAAGTTGATCCTAGAGCTGGACGGTGGGAGTACATTTTACATCATGATACTTAAAAAAAAAAAAAAATCTGTTTTACAATATTTGATGAGTTTTTTTTTTCCTATACAAGTTCATACCCACATATCTTATAAGAAAATAATTAATATACTAGCTTGACTTTAAATAGCCAATTTTACTGTCATATGGACTGCATCGTGTTATTTTTTCAAAACAGAGGTAAATGCTACAATAAGAATTCAAATGAATATGATTGTAGTCTAAATACAATAGACATTCTTCATACTCTAAGGCTGCAAATATATCTCCTTTTTAACTCCGGGTGCATCTTGTACCTGCTTTGCACATAGTACTAGAGAAGTCCACTAGGGGACAGATAGACAGAACTCTGATAGAGTGCTGGATTTGTGGAGCAGAAACGAAACAAACATGCTGACCATAGGAGATCATTAGCTGGATAACATTCAGATAACAACTGGAAAAAAGACGACAGCAACATCATAGATGCTATGTAAGACCTTGTTTACCGCTATTGTTGCTTTCGTTCCTACTGGTTTTGCCGCCGGTGACACTATATACCTTTCGCCGGTCAAATGGCGCTCTACACTCCCCACTACTGGTTACTTGCAACAGCATTTGCAAAATAATTCTGTTTAGTTCACTGTCTAAACTACAGACCTGGCTCCTATTTTTGGAATTATGTTTTCTGTACTTTGATCTGCCAGCTGCCATATTTAGTTCAAAGCTTTACTTTTCATAATGTGTTGAAAATTGTGTAGCAGTGAAATCAGTCCCTGCTGTAACGTTTCCACACATCAAACGTTCTGAATGTTGTCTGGGCTATTCACCGGTCTGAGGGTATATGAAAAACTCATAACGAAAATAACCGCTGTTTTTTGGTATGAACCGGTATACCACACAGCTATGATCCAGAGGTTAGTCTGCTGTGAATAAAGCTGGGTCGAGTTTTGGAGACGGAGAAGACTCACGTTCTTTCTTTCTTCTGACTAATGGTTTTTTTTTCTCCCAGGTAAAACTGCTCATAATTGCGTCTTCAGCTTGTCTGTACTTTCACAAACATGGCCACCTTCTGTGTCTGCATGCCTGGTCCTATTTATCTTGGTCTGTATCTTTAAGTCCATTCATGCATGTTCTGTGGGCCTCCTGACAACAAACTGTCTGACTGCCACAGGTAACATGGTCATGGCAGCTTGTATAAGGAATCCGAGTTTAAGATTTACTCTGAAACAGCTCAGCTCCATGTTTCCTCTTTCTGCCAAAGTTGTTCAACAGAAAATCCAACCAGTCAGCCAAAGAAACAAGGAAATGAAACAAATGGCAGTCTACAAAGATCAGGTCGAGATTGACTGAAGTGCACAGAGCAGAACCCACGGTGAGGGGAAATATGAAAACAGAGGAGTTTGAAATTTGTTCTGTGTGAAGCTTTTTGATCAGAGTTCTACAGGTTTCTACACCTGCATCTATAACCAGCTTCAGCTTTGTGAAGACGGCGGTGGCTGTGAGTCAGGACCACATTTACAGAACTGGGAGGAGTTTTCAGGACGACTTCCTCAGAGCCTGCGGGGATGTACAGGGTTGTGAACAGAATGATTCAGCCTTGGTTTTACAGATAAGATGTGACAAAAATCAGGTTTTTCCTTTGACTCCCAAAAACGTCAAAGCACAAAAAAAATCCATATTAATGAAACTATCTATGCATGGATCCAAGCATGTTTCCTGTGTACATGACTCTCTGTGGAATGAATCTTAAACATCTCTTTTACAAAAGGAAATAGATGTAAATAAACCTTCCAGGTGGGATTTAGATCAGATCCCCTGATGAAGGACGGAAAATGCATCCTGTTACTATAAAGAAATCATGTAGATCCTGTTGTGGCATGTATCACTACCGTCATCACGGTGCGTAGCTTTACATGCACATCTAATTGGAATGTTGGCAATAATCAGGCTAATAGCTTAAACAGAAAGGGAGTCTTTGATTCCATTTATGTGTATTATGGGAACATTATTTCAAGATTAGTTCTATTTGGTTATTAGTAAAGGCATCCAGGGAATATGGCATAATACTTGGGACTCAATGAAGAGACTGAAGTTGAAAAAGACTTCTAGACATTTCACCTGAAGGACTCATCTTATTGCTCACACAGGCAGGAAGAAAACACAATGTTAAAGGGAGAGAGAGATGAGCTTCTTCATGATAAATACTTTAAAAATGCCAATGGCAGGATACACGGTGGCACAGCTAGAAGGTCCCGGGTTTGATTCCTGCCGGGGAGGCTGTGGGTGCATATTATCGCCACCCACACCCTGGGTGGGGTTGGTGATAGGGCCTTTATGTGTGGAGTTTGCATGGTCTCCCTGTGTTCCCTTGGCTAGCTAATGTGATCTACTCCCACAAAAACATGCACCAGTCCTGGGCTGTACACTGCCTCCTCCTAGGGTCGGGGAGGATCTGGCTGGAATAACATGATCCTTCCATGCATTTCGTCCAGCTGGGGATACCCTGCGCCATCGGATGAAAAGAAGGGCCTGCTCACTCCCCAGGCAAGAAGGAGGCTTGAGTTTCAGTGCGGAGCCCTCCCTCAGTTGATAGGAGGAGAGTAAAGCCCAAGACTGGAATTAGGTAGGAACAGTGGTGATAAATAATGGGGAGGAAAACGGGGGATAAAAAAAAAAAAAAAAGCCAATGGAGATTGAATCATCCTTATTTACATGTCTATGACATGAGACAACATGACACATCACTCAGAGAATCGAATTATTGAATGAAGTTTGTTTGACTCCATGCCGTTAGGTGGCGAGATGCGGCTTGTCGCGCTGAAATACTTCTGTTGGACTCATAGACTGTATAAAACAATGGACTAACCTTCCGGTATGTCCCCCATTGGTTTCTGAATAGCAAAAATGAGGCCAACTGGGCGGTTCCCACCACCGCCATCTTGTCCGCGTCACTCACCTCGTCACTCTCAGAAACTCCAAAAATGGGCAAAGAGGTGGAGCTGAGAGTGGCGCTGTGAGGCTGGGGGTCGAGGGTTAACATTCCGAGCCGACGTAGCTACAAGCTAGTCAGAAGCTAGTCGGGAGCTAACTGAAGCTAGTCAGAAGCTAGTTGGGAGCTAACTGAAGCTAACGTAGGCTGCAGCCAGTTTCAGCCAGAAGACCGCGGTTGAGAGACTTTTACCCCGTTTTTCAACAACGATCCCTTTAGACGCAGAAACATCTCGAGTAGAGAAAACAGATCAATATAATAAGACCCAAATGGGTCGGATCAATACGGCCTGATATTGTGTTATTTTCATTACCATCGGAGGAGGTTGAGGACTTAGTCGGCTTATCTTAACAACACATCCAGCTAAAAGTAGTCACAAAGTCATCATGAAAATTCAAATCCCCTAAAAAAAATAAAAGGGTTTTGACTCACCTCACATCAGACATCCATTAGTTTATGCCTCCAGCTGTGTTCCTCACACCAGTACCGATCTAACCAGCGATCATCCAGTCTGTCTAGAGTCCAACTCTGTAGCCTCAGGCCTGATGTAACCGTCTCCCGCTCTTGAGTCTCGAGGTGCTCTACCTGACCGGGTCTGCCGCGGCGTCCCGGTCCTGCCGACTTTGCTGCTCTGCTGCTACCCGACCGATCGCCTGCTCCAACTCGCGTGTAGAAAGAGATAAAAGCTCCGACCAGAACAGCATTCCTCTCTGCCACCTGACAGAGACCCCCCAAGCTGGTTAAGCTTTAGCCGGTATGAAGCCTCCCCCCGAAAGCATAAACTCCTTAGCCTGTCTGTTACTGTAACGAAAACCACAGCAAGCCATCTTTGCTCAATAACGGCAGATTAGCATCCAAAACCGAATAAAAACTACAGAGGCAACTAATAGTGGAGTTCAGAAACACAAAATGACTGAAGTCTTTACGTTAGTCCCAGGCTGTGAAGAGCTCCGCAAGCAGACTATGGAGCAAGCTATTAGCTACAGTTAGCCGCCATTAGCCACCAGCGTTAGCCTAGATGGACCTGTCAATCAAAAGAACACGCCCCTAATTATTCATAATTTCACAATTAAATAACAAATAAACGGAGGAGTTAGAAAAAAATTCACCCCCCTCAGAGTTGTCATGATGGTAAACCTGAACTATCTAACCTAAAATGTTTTTTTGAACCAGGCTGTAAACATGTTTATTTTTGCTGTAAAGTTTGCCTTTTTAACATGGGATTCAATGGGAAGTTGCTCCTTTTTGCAGCCAGCCCCCAGCGGATGAGGAAGGAACTTCAATTTTTGTTACTTCCGCGTTGGCTTCCCATTCTGCGCGCGGAGTTTGCCCCTTGGTTGGACTAGAGTCACACAGATAGTAAACTGATGCTGAAGTCAGTGAAGCAGACGGAGTTAAAGCAGGATTTACACACGGAGTGAAGAAATGGAGGAAAACTACATTTTCTAAGTACTGTCCTGTTTGATTGTGTTACAATAAAAGCTGAGGTGTTTACATGCAATTCAAAGGTCCAATTTCAGTCGGACTCAGGCAAAAACTCAACTTTCTCTTGCTGCATGTAAACACAGTGAGTTAAATCCCCCATAATCCTCTTCTGTATCACCATCACTGTCACATGGCCAAACAAATACCACCTCCCCCCCCTCCTTAAACACATACAGAAGTTTGACATAAACATCACTTTAAGTAAAACATGACCTGTATTGACAGTGTGTTAATACGTGTTAAAATGTTCAAACCTTTGGGTTTTTACCTCTGTTTTGTACTTGACAGCAGCCCAGTTATTAGTATATTTCTGAAATGCAGGTGAAGTAGAAGATATGTTCAAACCAAAACACTGATGTGGTCAGGAGCCTCACTTATGTGCTAACCTAACCTAACAGAACATTAGATTTCCTATAGGCAGCTGTAATATGTTCACAGTTACTAGTAAGGGAGGTCCTAATCCAATCTCTAGTGTCAGATACGTCAAGGATTTATTTATGTATTTATTTTTTTTTTATCAGTACCATAGCTACTGACTGCATTCCCCTTCTGACCATTCTTGGTGTCAGTCTTCAAAGGATACAGTGCAATAGAAAAGTTGTTATAGAATACACCTACATTTAATAAATACATTTTTTGTTCAATTCACCTTTTATTTATATAGCGCCATTACACAACATCATCTCAAGGCACTTTACAACAAAACTCATTTTAATACAATTACACAATCAAATCCAATCAGTCAAAAGTTTTCTATGTAAGGAATACCATCAGATTGCGATCCATTCTTTGAATTTACATTTCTGTTTTTGCCTTTGTAGTTGATTGACTCGATCGCCTGGGAGATCGGCACACTGAAGAAGGAGATGGTGAGAAAGACAAAGACTATGGAAGACAACCAGGAAACTGACGCTCATGTGGGGTAAGCTCGTACTGCTTGTGATTGATACTTTTACTGCTTCTGATTGTTTTCATCCCTGGGTTTGGTTTAACTTGTGCAGTTCCAGTTGCTGCCAGCAGAGTCTGCTGGTGTCAGGTCTTTAATGAGAGGTTGGGAAGAGCAGATTGTGGTCTTTGGAAAAGAAAAGAAGCTGGTATTAGGCAGAGGCTGGTTGGTCTCGCGATGCTGTTCCACTGGACTTATCATAGAAATTAATTGTAGCGGTCTCTGTAGTCATTTATTCCCCTTCTGTCACACAGACTTCAGAAAGTACCTGAGAGATGAGGAAGTGACAGAGAGCTTGGCTTTCTTAGGAACACTGTGGTTAATCCTGTTACTGTAGCTGTTTTATTCATTATTACTATTGACTAAAGTCCCTTAATGAGTTGGTAGTAGGGTGTGTTTCCCTATGTGTCTCACTTATCAGTCCTGCTCTGGTAAGTATCCTGTATCAAGAATATATGCATCAGTGTGCCAGAGAGTTGGGATTAGATGTGTTTTGTTCATTTTACACCTTATCAAGTGGGGTAATTTAGCTAAATTACATGTAATATTATATCTCCAAATCAGAATTATTTAACCCTGTGGAAGCTAAAAACATCTTTGGGCTCTTTGTAAAGGTTTCACCCATAGCAGTCAGAATCACTGTAGGTATGACTGATAAAAAGTTAATCACTTTAGAACTCACAGAAAATTTTTTAAATTTCTTTGTCTTTGCCTAAATCTTCTTCGTGAAAATGAAGGTGCCTATAGCAACAGTAGGAAGTTGGGGACTGAAATGCACTATTTGCCAACAAAATAACTTATTGACTAGTTACATTTCAAATTTGAAAATATGATCTATAAAATAAAAGTTTTTACTCCAGTTTTTATGTTGGTATGCCAAGGTGCTCATTTCATTCATTTGATGTATATATTTACTGATTGGATGATGGAGGGCATGCAAAGGCCTGTAATGTTGTCGATAAGTAGGTATGTCCTGGGACTGATACATCTGCATGGGAAGGGATACATTTGTTCTGTAATTCATTGATTTAATCTAACAACTGTAATTTAGCCTCAAGACAGAATGATCAGATAATTTCATAATTTCATCTCAGGAGGAAGGATTTATGTTACAACGGATGAAACATTCAGTTGGAATTTAAATGTTATAGAACACATGATGGTTTGCTTTATGGTCACTCCTAAACCAGATGACTCATTCTTTGATATTCGCCTGAGCTCCTGAATGAATTCTGTCTCAAATCGTTCCTCTTAAAAGCCAGCCTGTCTCACTTCACCTGTTCAGTCTTTCCTGTCTACATATGGTGTTTGATTACAGTGGGGCAAGTAAGTATTTGGCAGCCACCAATTGTGTAAGTTGTCCCACTGAAGTGCATCTCACCCCCAAATAAACTTTTTTTTTAATGATAAACTATAATTGAGTACTGCTCTAGTGCTCTTTACATGTCCGGTCATTATTTTTTGGTATTTTAGTACATTTTGGTAAAAAGTTACATTTTCTACCAAAAACCGTTAGTGGTGTGCCTTCTTCAGTTGAAAACTTTACATTGCACTTTAATTTGAATCAGGCAAGGCTACTGGCTCAGCCTTTATTGCCTATGTCAACTCTCCTCCCGCTGTGGTGTATTAAACAAACCCAGACTCTCGGACACACCTCCAAAGCAAGTTGGAGTTGTAACAGCAAGGCATTCTTGACGCTGCCCAGCTCCACCTCGCCACTCAGTCCCCCTTTTACACATTTTTCAAATAGGAAATATACGTGGCCGAAGACTCTAGAAGGACGATGAGTTGCTCTTTAAAAAGATAACAGAGGTCTGTAATGTTCATCATATGTACACTTCAACTGTGAGAGTTAGAATGTAAAAGATCCAGGCAATCACATTGTATTATTTTTAATTGTAGATTGGCTCAGCCCAGTCTTGTGCAGGTGTACAATCTTGTCTCTGGTGTCCTGGACAGCATTCTGGTCTTGGCAATGGTGGAGGTGGGAGTCAGATTGTTGAGATCAAACAGCTGCCTATATTACAATTACTGAGTGGAGGATAGAATAGCGTCTTAAAGAAAACGTTGCAGGTCTGTCACGGCCAGTATTCTTGCTTGTTTGTAGGTGCTAAATACTTATTTAGCTATGAGGGATTGTGGTGAAGTCAACTACACAATACAGGCGACTGTCTACTGTCACTAAATGTTCATTCAGGAGGAGGAGTGAATGAGGCAAGTTTATAGCTCAAAGGCTATCTGCTGGCATTCCTTAATAGACACGTTTAAACAGATTTAATTGTATGTATAATTGAATTGCAATGACTTTTCTTATGCCTTTAGATGTCATCTGTTTTGAATTTGAGCTGTATAAATAAACATTTTTTCTGTCTCACAATTGAAGTGTATCATGACACAAATGAAAGTCCTCCCATGTTTTTAAGTGGGACAACTTACACAATCTTACACTACGCACCGCAGAGACTTTGACAGACCTCGCACGTACTCTACCACAGACTTTACATATAATCTTGCCACAACTGATGCTGACGCATGGGTTTGGTGTGAATGCAGTATTACTTCATTAAATAAGGATGAGGCTGAAGTTCTGATTGGCATTTTCTTGTCTTTTACTGAGCTGCTTGGCCAGGATCATACAGCTGCCCTTCACTGGGCACAGGTCAGACTGCTCCGCACCGTCCCATGACTGTAACTCTTCTGCCTCTGGCACTACAATGTTATGTCCTCATAACAAGGTTAACCAAACACTTTTTCACTGCAGCTAGAGGGAATGAGGGGATAGGCATCCTCACTGACATCTGTTTAAACAATCTGATGGTCTCTTAAATGCATCTATAGATGTATTTACTAGGAAAGAATCAATCGATTCACATTACCTTAAAATATTTCCATAACATTCCCTTCTTTTTCTTTCCTTAGATAATGCATAAAACATAAGGGGAATATTTTAAGATTTTGATACAATTTTTCTAATGGGTGCAGAGAGAACCAACAATGATAAAGACGATGATCAAATAATAATTACATGTGAATCATGCTGGCCATGGAGTAAATCATAGTAACTGGGGATCATCCATCCACAACACTTTGTGAAGACTTAACTTGTTGTCAGAACCAAGAAACCCGCAGGGATCTTTATTACGCCATTTGTGGTTTTTCTTTGTTCATCACTTTAATTCATTTTGTATGATCTTCCTTTCCCCTCCGGGACGGCCACATTTTGGGGTGTTATGCAGCCGCCTTTAGTAATCGTAGAGAGATGTCTTGAAGTGCATATGCTTCCTTGGGTGGTTGGCTGTCACTCCTAAACCCCCACCTAAACCTCCACCTCTGCTCCTCCTCAGCCTCGGTGTCCCCTCAGAAGGGAAGGGGTCATCACTCCTCCGGCCTGCATCTTTGGAGGCCCCGCAAGTGACCCTCAAGCTGAGTTATTAAGTGTTAGAACGTGTTACTTCAAATGTATGTGAGCTAATTCAAATAATTTGATTATTAGTAAGTGATTAGATTATAGATGAGGTTAGGTAAAATGAGCACCTAAAGTTCACCCATTTTGTTTGCCTGAGATCTCACATTCTCATTATAATTTATGGCAGAGATTGTAACTTGATCCTTCTCTCTCTGCTGGTCTTTAGATAAAAAAAAATATTCTTTAACATTTGGGAACATCTCTGGTGACACCATGATGTTCTGTCATAGGACAATATGTCTGATATGACTGCAGCAATGATCATTTTGTGAATGCTGATTTTCTGTGCCAGTATGAATGAAAAACGTGTGAGAAGGCATACCTTATTTCCATGTAACTACTAATTATGGCTTCAAACTTCATCCATAAAGCATTTTCATTTATAAATCTCTACTGTGACCGTACCAAAGCACCTGGGACATTTCAATTTCAACATGTCATCTCAAGGCACTGTACAAGAAAAGTCATTTCAGTTCAATCGTACCTACATTGCAGTGAATCCTTCAGTTCATTATTCCAATCAGTTTTAACGTTTTTTATCTAAGGAAAGCCGGCAGATTACACCCTGTCATTGAATGAAACCATTCTTTAGTGTGACCTTACCTTGACAGAATGTTACATTTAGATTTCAGGATTAGGACCCCTGTTGGTTTTTCCATTTTCATACATGTACTCAGAACAGGCTAACTGTGTTTTTCAGGCTGAGTGAAGAGGTGGCACGTCTGTTTCTTCAAGCCTCACCATGTCCTGGGATGGGAGCAGGACCAACCAAAGCAAGAGATTCTGGCTATGACTCCCTCCGCCGTCGGCTCAGTTTCCTGGACAGACTGATGCACACACATTCTGTGTGGCTGCAACTGGGCCTCAGCCACCAGGATGCTGCTGGAATTCTGCACAGCCAGCCTGCTGGGGTGAGACGACACGAGAGCAGCCAGAATGGCTTCATCTGTACCTTACCTCCTATCTAGCATCAAGCTTTCATATTTTGACAAGCACACCAATTTTTCGGGGGGGGGGGGGGCCTTAAACCTGTTTAAACCTGTTGAAGATGAATGAGTTTCCACCATCCTTTCATTGACATCGATTTCTTTTTTTCTAAAATGACAATAAATAAGACGTCATTCTGTTAGAAAGAATCTGTTGCATGGTGGGTAGGCCCAGACTTCACTGGGCTCTGTAACAGGGATGTCCAGGTCTGATCAACTGGTTTCAGATTCGATCGGTATCAGACGTTACCCCTCGGATCAGGACTCAGATATTTTTGTATATATACTCTCATTATTGGCTTTATTTAAGTTGAGGTGCTTTTTTTTTTTTAGATGACACTTTTCTATATTTACTGTTGGGCTAAAGTCCAGGAACAGAATGACTCGTTGCAAATGAAGGAAGAAAGAATGCTGCAAAGTACAGAGATATTCTGGAAGAAAACCCTCCAGAGTGCCCTGAATCTCAGACTAGAGCGAAGGTTCACCTTTCAACAGGACAATGACCCTAAGCATACAGCTAAAATAACATAGAAGAGACTTCAGAACAACTCTGGGACCGTTCTGGACTTTCCCAGCCAGAGCCATGCCACAATTGAGCATCTCTGGAGAGAGCTGAAAATGACTGTCCATCCAACTGGAAAGAAATGAAGCGGATCTTCAAGGAGGAATGGCAGAGGATCCCCAAAACCAGGTGTGAAAAACTTGTCATCATTCCGAAGACGACTCATGGCTGTACTTGCTCAAAAGCATGTTTCTGCTCAGAAGAAGCCTTTTGGATGAGGGATGGAATGTTTTCAAAACAAGAAGAAAAGTCCAGTTGTCTTCATTTAAACTCTGAAGACTAGGTGCCTCTACTTAATACAGAGCAAAGGGGCTGAATTTCAGTCCAGATTGGGAGCGAAGTTTACATGAATGAGAAATAAAATGAACTTTTCTCATTTTAGCAAATGGAACAGAGTGAAATATTTAAAGGGGTCTGAATACTTTCCATACCCACTGTATATTAGAATCAGATTTTTTGACCCTATCAGTCAAAATTACACCAAAAATTGTACTACAACAGCTGTTCAATACCATGGATCTCTGTGGCCTTGCTGCAAAGCTCTTCTCCTCTCCTCCTTGTATATTCCTTTTCGTTTTGTCTCTACTGGTTTATATCTGTCTGTCAACTTTTCCTCATGTCCCTGGACTTCACATTGTGAATTTTGCTTTGTTTCTGTTTGAATTATTCAACATTTTGTTTTTGTATCTAGTCTGCTTTCTGGGTCCCCTGCCTTGCAGTCAACGCCACTGGCAGCTTTATTAACAGACCTGTAGTCTGCCATGTTTGTTTTGAATCTTGAGCTCAGATGGAGCCGACCAATGACATGCAGGATGTAGGGCTTTGCTGCAGGACAAACACTGTAACACTGTTAAAGTTTAATAAAACATAAACCCCCCAGACGGTCGTGGCAGATGACCGCTTGTACTGAGCCAGGTTCTGCTGGGGGTTTCTTCCTGTTAAAGGGGAGTTTGCTCAGTATGATGGATTACTGAGGGATCGCTGTAGGTGGAGTTTGCATGTACAGGGCCCAACCTCACATCAATGACTAAGCGCAGTCTGCTGGGATTCCTTATATAAAAAATGTTTAACTGATTGGAATGTTTGTATAATTTTATTGACGTTTTTTTTCTTATCGTAAAGTGCCTTGAGATCAGCAAATCACAACAGATGTCATCTCCAGGCCCCTTACAAGATGCTTCTTAACAACAGATGGTGTCATCCAGGACATGTTACTGTGAAGTATCGTTTCTGCAGCCCAGATATTAAACTTTGGCAGTAAGCTTACGTCCATATTATTTACCAAGAGAGTTCACCAATGTTATTTTGGCAGTTTTTTACATTCCACCATTGCCAACTCTTCATGTGATGTCATCAGTTCTATTGTTGCTAAGCTACAGACCCAGCACCCCAATGCATTTTGGGCAATATCTGGTGATTTTAATCATGCCTCGCTCTCTTCTACACTTCCAACATTTCAACAGTTTGTCAGCTGCTCCACAAGATAAAACAAGACCTTGAATTTGTCTTATACAAATGGATGCTTATATGTCCAAACCAAGACCTCCTCTAGGACAATCAGATCACAATCTTGTCTTCCTCTGCTCTGAATATAAACCACTTGTTCAGAGGCAACCTCCAACAAAGAGAACTGTTAGAAAATGGTCACATGAAGCTGAAGAAGCCCTGCAGGGTTGTTTTGAGTCCACAAACTGGACGACTCTTTGCCAGCCACATGGAAAGGACATCACTGCCATGACTGAATGTGTGACTGACTACATAAACTTCTGTTTGGACATCATCCCCTCCACAACAGTGAGATGCTTCCTTAATAACAAACCCTGGATCACCAGTGAGCTGAAGGATCTGCTGAACAAGAAAAAAAAGAGCCTTCAAGGAGGGAAATAGAGAGTTATTAAGGAGTATAAAGAAGCAACTAAAAGTCAAAAACAGAGACAGCAAAGAGGCTTACAGGAAGAAGCTGGAGAACAAACTACAAAGGAACAATATAAGAGATGTCTGGTCTGGAATGAAAAAGATCACAGGCTTTAAGCACAGCAAGGACTGGGTAGATGGAAGTGTGGATAGAGCCAATAAACTGAACACATTCTTCACTAAGTAAAGTTCAGGAACAAGCTCAGCATCCTTCTCTCCTGTTTCCAGCCAAAGAGAGATCCCATTCCCCTCTGACCCACACCTGTTCTGTCACACCTCAGATGTTTTATCTTTTACCTCAGTCAGGAACTCTTCTACTTCCACAACTTTGTCTTCAACCAAGTCAGCAGATTCTGCTACCCCCTTTATCCTCTTATCCCACCTGTCTGTCACTAAAAGTCAGGTGAAGAGGCAGATGGAGAAACTGAACCAGAACAAGGCTGCAGGTCCAGATGGTGTCAGACCCAGAGTCCTGAAGACCTGTGCAGAGCAGCTCTGTGGGATTCTGTAGCAACTCTTCAACCTTAGCCTGACCCAGGAGAAGGTTCCAGTGTTGTGGAAGACATCTTGCCTTGTTCCAGTACCAAAGAAAACTCAGCCTGATTTGCTTTGTCAGAAACTCCTGAAGGCACAGGTGGAGGCCTCAACCATCAGCTGGATCAATGACTACCTGAAAAAAGACCAGAGTTTGTGAGACTGAAGGATTGTGTGTCAAACCAGCAGGTCATTAGCACAGGAGCACCACAAGGGAGTGTACTCTCACCATTCCAATTCACTCTGTACACCTCAGACTTCCAGTATAAGACAGAGACCTGTCATCTTTAGAAATACTTAGACGACTCTGTAATTGTCGGGTGTGTCAGAGATGGAGAAGCAGCTGAATACAGAGAGAGCTGGTGAAGCGCTTTGTGGCATGGTGTGGTAACAATCATCTTACCTTGATTGTGAACAAAACAAATGAGATGATTGTAGATTTCAGAAGAAACAGGGAGAAGTTAAAAACTATCTCCATCATCGGAGAAGTGGTGGTGGTTGAGAATTACAAATACTTTGGAGGTCACCTGGACAACAGACTGGACTGGAGAATCAACAGTGAAGCTGTCTACAAGAAAAAAAATCTTCTACAGTCTGTTGTGGTGAGTGTCATCTCTTGGTCCTTCATCTGTTGGGGCAACAGCATCAGAGCCAGGGACTTAAAACGGATACGGCTCAACAACCTGATAAAGAAGGCTGCTTCTGTTCTGGGGACGACTGGAACAACTGGAAATAATGATGCAAAGAAGGATCCTTCATAAAATTAAAAATATTATGGACAACCCTGAGGATCCTCTTCATAAGACTATCCTACAGCAACAGAGTATCTTCAGTCGGAGGCTTCTACAGTTTCGCTGCAACACAGAACGCTACAGGAAATCCTTTCTCCCCACAGCCATCATGGTCTACAACAATTTCTTAAAAATTAATTAATGAGCTACAACAAACAATTCATTTCCCTTTGGGATCAATAAAGTATTTTTTAAATGAATTGAAGGAAAATAATTTCAATACAATTCTACAAACATTCCAATCAGTCAAAAAAGTTTTCTATTTAGGAATCTCAGCAGATTGAATCAAGTCATTGATGCAGACTTTCTGACCACAGCAATCCTCTCAGCAATCCCTCATTCTGACCAAGCATGAAGCGACAGTGGAGAGGAAAAACTCCTGTTGTGAATTGGTGCTATATAACTAATCAGAATTTATTTATAGATGAAATCCTAAAAACTTTGTCATCAAAATATTGATGTTAACTAATTGCAGTCAATGTGAATGAGAAAGAAATTGTTTGTATAGTGTGTAAATTAATTAACATGGCATAATACCTCCAGGAAGGGTCTTTTCTTGACATATTAACCCCATATTACAGACTCTTTATACATAAAGTGATTGAGGTCAGACTTCATTAAAATGGCTTTCAGTCTGATCTGCTCTGTTGTTTCTCTGCAGTCATTCTTGGTGAGAAGGTCCTCCAGCCTGCAGAGGAAAGTCATATCTCTACGCATGGAGAAAGACTCTGCAGAACCTATCCGTGACTTAACAGTCAAAGAGAGCCAATACGGTAAGTTCTTGGAACAGTCTATCAGGTTCTGCAGCAGCTTTTCAAAGAGGTATTCAGGAACAAAGTGATGAAGCAGAGAGCTATGGAAGCAAGTTTGTCTTTGAATTGAGTAAATACACCAGAAACAACTAAGCGACTTAGAATCATTTTGTGTTCTCCTTCATGTTCCTCTGTGGTGACTGCTACATTCTCCAAACCCCAAACAGGAAATCTAACGTTTGTTTAAGCTATTGGTGGTTCAAATAAAGTTATTGATGATCTGGAGAGTTAAGACTCATAAATGGTTAGAAGGATCATTGGGAAATATGGAGAACCCACTCCCTGCTGTTTAAACTCTTAAATCCATCATCATCTGTGGTGGCGAGTGCTGGTTTATGGCACCATGTAGCATCACATCAGCACGGTGCACCCTCCTCCTTCAGGGACCCAGACATCATGACACACCGCGGCCAACAGGAGGAAACTTGGTAGATGTCTGACGTTGATCTTTTCAGGACATGCCAGACACTTTGGTTTACAGTTTCTTTAATTCTACCTCTAATCTCTGATCTACTTTTGTTTCTTTTTCTCTCTCTTCCTTGTTTTTCTCTCTGAATGAGTTTACCTTTGTTTACTTCTATTTATAGTCACAGAAAAGCAGCAATTTCCCCGTTGTTGTCTGTACTTCTCATCAGAATGAAATGCTGGTGGTTTTGCTGTTGGGGCAAAAGTCATGTATCTCTTTTCATTGGTCAGGACCAGTGGGCAACATTAAGAAGCATTTCAGAGCCCGACTCACCAATAGATGCTGAGGTATTGTCTCACTACCGTGGTCACGAGGAAGCCTCGCAGCAAATGTCTACATTGCTCCTTTCTTTACAATCTGTTGAACTGGACTCAGTCTGCCTCGTCTGTTGGAGTTTCTCTTCAGGAACCAGTCCTGTTTGGAGTTGGGCCCTCCTGAGATTTCATGGTTTGATAACCATAACTTCCACGCAGTAATTAGACAAGTTTAAAACGTGATTTAATTCCTGTAATTTAAAGCAACGTATGTCTATTTTTATAAAACACTTTCCTCATCTATTTTTGTTGTCGAAAATATCTGGTCATGTTACATTTTTTTCTCCGTCATTATTATTACGACTTTATATACATTTTTGTTTACAGAAGTAGGTGTCTTTTGCAGGCAATGCATCATGTCCTTCCAGCGGCGGCTTACACTTTCTACTTTTAAATTCGGACAAGACAGATGTTGCTGTCTTTGGACCAGAAGCTCTAAAAAGAACCTCCTTAGTTAATAACTTCATCTGGAGGCATTAAATTGGCCTCCGGTTATGACGTAAAGAACTTCGGCATAATTTATGACCAAGAAATGCAAATGCATGCAAATCCCATAATAAACAGATTTTTCAGGATTTCTTTTTTAACATCCGGATATTGCTAAAATTAGAAACATCCTTTCCAGAAGTGATGCAGAGAAACTATTCCATGCATTTGTTAGTACAAGGCTGGACTACTGTAATTCCTTATTATCAGGAAGTCCACAAAATGCAATTAAAAAGCCTTCAGTTGATCCAAAATGCTGCAACAAGAGTTCTGATAAATAATAACAAGAGATCACATTTCTCCTGTTTTGGCTTCTCTCCATTGGCTCCCTGTTAAATCCAGAATAGAGTTTAAGATCCTCCTCCTTACGTATAAAGCCCTTAATAATCAGCTTCATCGTACATCAGAGATCTGATTGTTCCATATGTTCCTAACAGAGCACTTTGTTCTCAGAATGTAGGTCTACTGGTAGTTCCTAGGATTTCTAAAAGTAGAATGGGAGGCAGATATTTTAGGTATCAGGCTCCTCTCCTGTGGAACCAGCTCCCAGTTTTAGTCCATGAGGCAGATACTCTGTCTGTTTTTAAGACTAGGCTTAAAACCTTCCTTTTTGATAAAGCTTGTAGTTATATCTTCTCTCTCTGAAGTTATAATGTTTTAGGCTTAGACATTTAGAGGACAGGCTGACCACTTTTCTTCACTCTGCTACTTTTCCCTTCTACTGCTCTCCGGTTATATTTTTTGCTGTCCACCTGGTCTGGTAGCCTGCTCACTACAACGCCCTGTTGGATGGGGAGCATCAATTTTGATGATGCTCCCTGTGACCGATCATCCTCCATGTCATGTTATCAACTTTTTACTTTCTTTAATATAGTAAGTACTCTTACATGAGTTCTTTTGTTCCTTCTGTGGCTATGATCTGTCTTCTCAAACCCCAGGACAGTCGTGGCAGATGACCGCTTGAACTGAGCCAGGTTCTGCTGGAGGTTACTTCCTGTTAAAGGGGAGTTTTTCCTCTCCACTGTCGCTATATGCTTGCTTAGTATGAAGGATTGCTGAGGAATTGCTGTTGTTGGAGTCTGCATGATCCGTGCACAACCTCATGTCAATGACTCAACACAATCTGCTGGGATTCCTTAAATAAAAAACTTTAACTGATGGAAATGTTTGTAAAATTGCATGAAATACTGTAAAGTGCCTTGAGATTACATGTATTGTAAATTGGTGCTGTGCAGTATAAATAAACTGCACTGAATTCAGCCAAAGTATTGAAATGATGGAACATTTCTCCATTTGAAGGAACCAGAAGTTGGAAATACTCTGAACAAGCTGTTTCCTGTTCTTCAAGCTATGACTTAAGAGGCAGGAGGAAGTACGGCAGCATGCATCGGTGGTTGGCACAACACCGGGCCCTTGGTAGCACCATGCTCTAAAGCTTCAGTAACTCTTCAACGTACTGTAAGCTCCTGGGCTGATATTAAGATGTTGCCATGGGAATTTTTATGTATTTATTGATTGAGTTACCTTTACTCCTTGCCTAGTTGAAAATGTCTATCCATTTGCACCAAGTGGTCAGGCCGTATAATCTGTAAATTGTCAAAATGACAGACGACCTTCAGATTTTTCAATCACCATCAAATACAGTCTAATGGTTAGGGACCACAGCCTCCCACATTTAGCTGAAACCCACCAATACTTCAGACCCCCTTTACAAATACGTAGAACTGCCTATTTTATTAAAAGATGACCGCTTGTGCTGGGCTGGTTCTGCCGGAGGTTTCTTCCTGTTAAAAGGGAGTTTTTCCTTTCCACTGTCGCTTCATGTTTGCTCAGTGTGAGGGGTTGCTGAGAATTACACGACGCAATCTTCTGTGGTTCTCTAATTTCTACATTAAACATTGTGTTATAATAACTCTTCTTGTAAAGTGCCTTGAGATGACATCTGTTGTGAAACGGCGCTATATAAATAAACTGAATTGAATTGAATAGTTCCAACACCAGATATATCTCAATATGCATTAATATGCTCTGTGAAAACCATTTTAGCACTAAAGTAGAAGCTAACATCCACAGTCTTTCTTATTTCTGCTCTTGGGAGTTTAGCCAATCAGCATCAAGCACAATGTATGGCGCTGCTGGATTGGATGCTTTACAGATGCCACCCACTAGTTTGTCAAGAAGCATTGCTCCGAGGCATGTAAGCTTCCCAGTCTATATTTTATTTTAAATATTTTAGATGTGCTCAACAAAAAAGTCCATAAAGAGACGGGGTTCCACCAATGTTACCTGGAACATTTACTAATTTGTTACCATTTTTTTTATTAATAAATTGAAGCAAAGGTATGAAATAAAGACCCAGTATATGTATGGGTAGTTTATTTTCAAGTGTTTCGTGTTTTCTGGTCCTGCTGCTCCACTGATCAGTAGGAGCAACTGATATTGGCTGAGTCATTAGTCAGGCTATCTGCTCCAGTGGTCAGCTGCTGTAAATATATGCTGCTCTTTATGTAGTCATCTGTAGTTGGAAGCTAACGAGCTGTGACGGGCCATCATCCTCTGCAGGAGAACATGTATACTTTGTTCTACTTTTACATTCCTGAAGTTACTGGTACCTTAACTCTCAGCTTTAACTTTATGCTAATAAAGTGTGGCTTGGAAGTTTATTGGTGAACTGGATCACAGCTGTGAGGATCTATATGGTTCCCTGCTGCTGCTTCACAAGCATCTGTAAAATGTAGCACAGACTTTTGATTTTAGAAGCTACAGCTTCTCAGTGTAGCTCACAGATGGAGTTCACATAAAGATGTACTTGTCTAGAATTATCCTACAGAAGAAACATCTGCAATAGTAGCACTCCTTATAGTTAAAGATGTATTTAAGCCTGAAAATGAGTGAAAGGTGTGTTTTTACATCCTTTGGTAAACATTTTTCCACCGTGTTTGCTACTTGTTGATAGCTTCTGAAGATAAATCCGTCCGTTTGCTGAAGGTTGTGTTGGTTTGTGCTCCTACAGCGTTCTCTCTGGAGGGATCAAACCTGACGTTTGCAGACCTTTTTCGCCTCTTGGCTTTCTGCTGCATCAGCAGGTGAGTTCCCACTGATTCCCCTTTTTCTCATTTCCACTGTTAGCCTGCCAAGCTCATATACAGTTGTTATGTCTACATGTCTGTTCATGCTCGCCCCTCCTACAATTGTTCAGTTAAACATTCAAAATATTAACCATATAATGATAAGGGTCAAATGTTTATAGGGATCTATAGACAACTGAGACCAGAAGTTAATATACAATGAATAAAACATCCACCTTTATTCCTCACTGTCTGAAGTTAAATCAGACCAAACTTCTCTTATTTTAGATAAGTTAAAATTACTAAAATAATTATTAGTTTTGCTAAATGACAGAATAATGAGAGAATATGCCAGAGAGATTAATTTATTTCATCAAGATCCGAAGTTTCCACCCATTTCCTCAGTAGTTGGTAGCATTAAGCCTAGTTTATAGTTCTCCAACAGCAAATTTGCCCTCACGTATTGACAGAGACGTTTCTCGTTTATGGTTCTCCGTTTCTTTCTCTCCGTTCTCCATTGATTTTTCTGTTACAGAGCAATTCTCGACCTAAAGGACTGAGATCAGGGGTTTGTGACGGCCAGGCCAGACTTTGTTGACTTTCAGCCACTTTGTAGCCAAACTGGTTCGTAATTTATCTGGACGACCTGTTGGACAGGCTTTAGATGTTGCTTCAATACTTCCACATAATCTTCTGTCCTCATAATGTCATCTATTTTATGAAGTCCACCAGTTCCTCCTGCAGCAAATCAGGATGGTAGTTTTTTTCTTTCCTCTAAATTAGGGATGCACTGATACTGATATTGGGTATTGGGGCTGATAACATTCTTATTTACTGTATGAGTATCTATTAAAATTAACCAATGCATTAATCACTACTTAAAATGTGGAAACTGCAATGATTTCACAGAAAATGTTTATTTTTTACTTCAAATTTTTCATTTTTGTTAGTTTTTTTCTTATTCACCATAATTTGTTGTAACAAGCTGAGAAGAAAATAAAACCTGTCTTCTGATTTATTGCATTTTTGTGTGTGGTAGAAGTATCATCATCAGTACTCTGTATTGGCAGGTGCTCACATCCAAGTATTGGTATTGAATTTTTTGAAAAAAGTGGTATTGTTGCATCCCTAGTGCCTTTTCCTCCCGGCACGCAGTTTGTAATTCAGTACAGTTTGGATCAGTATCGGCACATTACGAACCTCAGAAATCTGTTTCGGTATTGGAAAAATGGATAGGTGCATCACTATTCCAAATGTAACAATCATCAGATAACAGGACATGTCTCCAGGAATGAAGCTCTTTGTGCATTTGCAAACTGAAATCTGTAGCCTGTTGGTGTTTCTTTGGAGTAATAGCCTCCTCCTCACCAGTGGTCCTTCTGCCCATGTCAGTACAGGACACGCTTCACTAAGGTGTACCACAGGGCAGCTTCAGTAGCATCATTACAACGTTTTAGGCTTTTGTTCTAGGGTTGATTTGCACATTTCAGACTTAGAACAGTTTATCTCTGAGACACAGAACCCGTCTCATTCCTGAGCAGTGTTAAGGTTGGACATTCCCGTCATGGTATACTTATGTAAAAGTGTTTGAACAGATGAACGTGTCGTCTTCAAGCAAATAGGGTGAACCAGACTGGTGCAGCTCCATTGTCCTCTCCCTGATATTTCTTTTGAATTTCCCATTGGGTCAAACCAGACAGCAGTGTGTTCCTTAGCATGCATCCAGCGGTGTGCCTCAGGTTAGCTCCAAGGTGTCGCTTCATTGTAATCATTTTGGTAATTCTAGAAGAAGTTTGCTCTGATTTAACTTCAGACAGGGAAGAAAAAATCTGTATGAGCAAACTTCTGGTTTCAGTTGTATGTTTCTCTATCTCCTATCCAATAAGAAAGCAGAGATGCTCCTTTGATGTACGGTTAAATTAAACAGCATTATATTTGTTTCATCTGCTCGAAACACTGCTTGGCTGAATCTATGACCAATGTCTTTTGGTGTGTGTATTTCCTTTACTTAAACAGCACAAAGGCGTACCACAGGGCAGGTTCAGCACAGCTGGGCTTTGTCTGACTAGCCAAACCTGATGAAACCTAAAACCTGCTCACAGAAACAGCCGACAGCACGGTGGTGATGGAGACGTCACTGTCCCCCTCAGAGTTTCAGCTCCCCGGTCTGTGTGCGACAAAAGGTCACAGGTCTCCTTTCAACAGTCCTGACTAGTAAATTAAAAAACCTCCACTTGGTTCCACAGAACCAGTAAATACTTAGATTAGGCTGGAGAAGCCCTGTAGATCAGTGTTTCTCTACCCTGTTTGCAGAGGCTTGCTGCCTTGCGCGTTTTAGATATTTGCATGCTTTCACAAACCTGATACTGATCATCGCAGTTCAGAAGTGACTCGTTGATCAATCATTAATAGGAATCAAGGCTGAACGTCGGGTCCGGATCTCTGCAGTGGTCAGATGAGACTTTACCCAGCCTCTCTTGGTCTCTGAGGCTTCCAGCTTTACATCTGCTGTGCATTGGCGCTATATAAATAAACCTAATCAAATAATTCAACTACCAGCTTTCCAGAAACAAACGGACTCAAACATTCTCACCGTCTCGATCCATAGAGAAGCATTAAAACCTGTAACAATTTCGTGGCTCTCTGGGTTTTATTTCCATTTTAAAGGCAGAAAAATGGTTAAACGATGTGGTGGGGCAGATGCAAAAGCTATGCACGTAATCCCGAATTGATAAGCAGCAGAATTTATTTTGTTCCATTTCCCAAACCGAAACTAAACATGGACAAATGTCTCGGCTAGATGAAGCTGTGTAACAGACCACCGAGTCTACTCAACATGACAACTTCAACCAAGAATGTACGTTTGCAGACATTTTTGGTCAGACAACGGTCTTATAAAGTCTTAGCAATCAGGTCATATCGTTTAATATCAATCACATAAAGCCTAGCAGTAGTGAGCTTTGTTAAACTAGCCACCAAGCAGGCTATTGTTATGTTAACCAATGTTTAATGAGTTTAATATTACTCTGCTGTACATGAACAATCCTGGTCTTCCTTCATGTTGCCCATGTTAAATACAACTAATGTTAGATCAGACTTATACGTGTATCTTTTAGAGCTCATGATCTGTGCCTTTAATGTCAGTTTCTTTTCATGTCCATTAATTCAAGTTTGAATCTTTGTGCATAACCCTCCAAGGCATAATGCCAACCTTTCTAAGGGTCCTCTAACATGTTCATTATTATGTGAGCCACAAGTTATCAAGAGCCTCTTTAGGAATTGTTTTGGCACTGACTGATGTGCTCTCATTGTAGACATGAAGAAAGCTGCAACGGTTTGTCAGAGTCAGCAAGAGTAACCATTGAGGGCGTGGCCTAGCAGGACTGAGTGACTGAGATGGTTTAGATAAGAACACTGAACGGTTTCATCAGGCCTGGCTGAGGACGACAGTGACACCAGAAGCGCCATGCTTTCAGTCCCGTCTTCATTTCCTCACCTTCTCCTGGTTCTTGTTTCTCTCTCTCTCAGGGATGTTCTACCCTTCACTCTGAAGCTTCCGAAGGCTGTGTCTTCTGCCAGAAGTTTTGCGGATCTTGAGAAGGTTGCTGAACTCGGAGCAGGTCTGTTTTTCCTTTTGGTTGAACTTTGTTCAAATCAGAGAAGTAATGCAGAGAGACATGTCTCAGGTGCTTTTTGTTGTCCTTCATATCTGTCTGTATAATGTTTGAACTGCACCGCTCCATGGTATCATATAAATGATCTGTGATTCATCTGTAGCGCCTCGTCCCTGCTTTCCACTGTAACAGGCACATAACGCAATAGATGCGGCCCATCCATTCCCACAAAGAGAGTTTTAGACATGGATCACTTTAAAAACCTTTCCACTTGGCTGGTCCCAGGAGATCACTGCAGAACTGCAATTACATAACCTAAAGGCAAAGCAAGGCCGTTTTCTTAGCATAGAACACTTTCAACAACAGGGTAATACAAGGCGCTTTACATGATTTAGTCATAAAGACATAATTAAGCATTGAATACAACATTAGAAAAAGTAAAAACAGCAATTAAGAAGAGCATAAAATACAATATTAAAGAAAGGGGAATACATTTTTTCTTATTATGCATGTAACACTCACAATATTAGATGAGAACATTACTCAAAGGAACCTATTAACAGATGGGTTTTTAATCCTTGATTTAAAAGACTTCGATTCAGCAGTTTGTTTCTAGATTTGTGGAGTATAGAAACTAAAAGACAAATGACTAAGTCGAGTTGCGTTCGATTGAAATTTCCTTGACAGAACCATGACCTGGATGAATGAGAATATTCACAGGCGTATTGAAACTGAAAGCTGCTTCTCCATGTTTGGTTCTAAGTCCAGGGGGGATTAGTAGAATAGTGTTGAAGGAGCTGAGTTCTCTGGGTGGTTGGTATGGTGACAGCAGATCTTCAACATACTTTGGCGCTAAGCTTTTAATGATTTATAAACTAGTAGGAGTATTTTCAAGTTTATTCTTTTAGGTATAAGAAGCCAATGTAAGGACTTTAAAACTACAGTGATGTACAGTGATGGGGGGTGTATTCAGTGTTAACAGTGTCGTAAACTTACCATCTACTCCCCAATCTGTAGATATTTCTGTCCATGCCTTCTCTTTTTTCATGTTTTCCTTGTTAAAATGATCCATGGTATCATATAAACTGGGTGATTCTTGTCGCCCTTGATAAAAACGGACAAATTCGACCCGTAGCCTGACTGACTTCAACTCTGGTGTTACAGGTAATAATGTTCTGTTTTGCTTTTTCACAGTTAATCAACTGGAAATCTGTCCGTATCTTTTATTTCTACATTTTCTGGATGCTTTAGAGTTCTGCTGTGTCTGATTTTTCTGTCTGGTCTAATCTAAACCGCTCGGTGTAAATGTAGCAGTGGCCCACCACAACGCTTCTGAGATGTTTCCGATTCACACTGGTGGAAATGGACCCATCGACTATAACCATCATCTGTGTATAACACTTTGCCGATGTTACGCACCGCTCACGCATCTGGTGGAAAGTAGGGATTACCTCGCAGGAAATAAGAAGGAGCTTTACGAAGCTTCTACCATCTGGGTTTGGTCTCATCATCAGCATCACTTACCTTGATTCGGACTTCTGTGGGAACAAAGCGATGATTTACACTGTTTGTCCTCCACACCACTTCCCCTTTCCACAGCCACTCAGTGCCAGCGTGGCTCCGCTGCAGTGACTCAGCTCTCAGCTTGTACAAGTCAGTCTGTTCAGAGAGAATGAGATGCAGTGATTGGATGACATTTTTCCTGAGGTCTGAGGTGATGCAGATATTTCTCCAGACCACCACAGGTGTCCCTGTGACTCTGCAAGGACAGGGCAGTATAGACAATAGATCATGGGAATGGGAACTACTAGCATGCTAATAGTTCCCATTCACTTACATTGGTATATGCTAAGTTAAAGCAAGCGCACTGCTGCTAGATCAGGGGAATTACTCTGCTGGCTCCAACATGTTTTTTTTTTTTCTCACTTATGTAACCCTGGGGAGCAACAGACACATTTTTACTGAGGGTTTGAGTTTTCCTTTAAAGCAGCACCTGCACTACATGTTCCAGCTCTTGTTTTGTAAGTGCTTTGGGTAGTGTGGCACCGTCAGGTGGAGCCTGACAGCATACAAGCATCATCATCATCATCATCATCATGAATTTTTAAAGCAATGTCTGCTGCTGACACGGCCAAAACAGAGTGGGTTGTATTAGAGTGCAGGGTACTAATTCTATCCTAAGGCCCAGACCAGCTATCTGCTCTCTAAAGGCTCTCACTTCCTGATTCTTCCATCCGCCACTGTTGTTGCACCACATTCCTAACACCCCATTCTGCTGTTTGCATTTACAAAATAGTTAGGCTGTGTTTTACTTTGTATTCTTTTGAAAAGGTGAGGCAAATCTCTTTTTTTCAGCCACTGATTGTGCAAATTCTCCCAAAAGATGAAATAGGTCTGTCATTTCTATCACCTCAACAATGACAGACGAAATGAGAAAATCCAGAAAATCAAAAGGTCTGACAATAAGAAAAGTTCATCTCAATACTTTGTTATTTACCCTGTATTGGCAATGACAGAGGTCAAATGTTTTCTGTAAGACTTCAGCAGGTTTTCACACACTGTTGCTGGTATTTTGGCCCATGCAGATCTTCTCTAGAACAGTGACCTTTTGGGGCTGTCGCTGGGGAACACAGACTTTCCTCTCTTTTCTATGGGGTTGAGGTCTGGAGACTGGCTAGGCCACTCCAGGACTTTTAAATGCTCCTTCGGAAACCACTTCTTCGTTATCTTGGCAGTGTGTTTGGTATCGTCATGCTAAAAGACCCAGCCACGTTTCTTCTTCATTGCCCGTGCAGATGGAAAGAGGTTTTCAGTTATCATTTTACGATACATGGCCCCTGTTATTTTTTTCTTTGCATGGATCAGTCATCCTAGTCCCTTAGCAGAAAAACAGCCCCAAAGACTGAAGCTTCACAGTAGGTATGGTGCTCTTTTGATGCGACATGCAACACCTTTTTTTTTTTCTTTCTTTACTAAAAGCTCAATATTGCTTTCATATGATATTTTCCCAATTCTCTTCTGGATCATCCAAATTATCTCTAGCAAACTTCAGATGGGCCTGCATATGTACTGGCTTAAGCAGGGGGGGCAACTCTGACACTGCAGGATGTGAGTCCGTGGCAGCATAGTGTGTACTGATGGTAGCGTTTGTTACTTTGGTCCCAGCTCTCTGCCGATCACTCACTAGGTCCCCCGTGTGGTTCTGGGATTGTTGCCCCCCGTTTTTGTGATCATTTCGATCCCACAGGGTCAGATCTTGCATGGAGCCCCAGATGAAGGGAGTGGTCTTGTATACCTTCTATTTTCTAACAATTCATCCCACTTTAGCGCGGTGCAGGTTTACAAAGTTGTTTCCGGTGTCCTTTGATAGCTCTTTGGTCTTTGCCGTAGTGGAGTTTGGAATGTGAGCGGTTTTGGACAGGTGTCTTTTATACTGATGACGAGTTTAAACAGGTGCCATTAATCCAGGTAACGAGGGGAGGACAGAGGAGCTTCTTAAAGAAGAAGTTACAGGTCTGAGAGAGACAGAAATCTGACTCGTTTGAAGGTGAAAAATACTTATTTTCCGATATAATTTGTAAATAAATAAGCTACAAAGCATATGAATTTCTGGATTTTTACCTCTTATATTTATTGTTGAGGTACACCTATGATGAAAATTATATGCCTCTCTCATCTTTTTAAGGAGGACAATTTGCACAACTGGTGGCTGACTGAATGTATTTTTTCCCCACTCTGTCAGGAGGGACAAAGTCAGAGAGAAATAATATAGGGGAAGGAGGGTGGAGAAAATCTGCTGCGCTACTTCACACTGAGGGGGTGGGGACAGTGGGATGAAAGACCGCCCACACTCTTATTACGCTGGGTGAATCATTGCACAGGCTGGGACAGAAACCAGAGGAGTTTCAGTCTTTGAGGACACAGAAGGGAATGTTACATCAGCAGCTCGTCTGGGTCCTTCAGCTCAGGAAATCACTGTAAGTACTGTCTGTTGGGGCTGTTCTGTAACTGGCACCACTGTTCCTCATGTGTTCATCTGTCCTTCGCTGCCACTCAGGCTGGAGACGCCTTGTGTGGCATGACTCAGACACTTAGGGCTGTCATTTCTCCGGGTTTCATGTTTAGCTTAAGTTTTTGGAAGCCGTTTTCCACATGTTTAAAACACATAGTGATGTAGCCGTGAATAACTGATATCTAGTGTACAGACCTTTATGATACTATTAATGTGTCTGCTTTACAGTGACTGACCCAATAAATCCTTCACATGCCATAAAAGTGGCTGAACTGATTTGAATCATTGCTTGTTATTCAGTAATTCTGCAGATATATGATGTTTTTATGGAGCTCAGTTTACTGTTTCAGCTTTATTTATTTATTGGTCTTGCTTTATTGTGTGGTCAAAGAATAAGATCACCTGTGTTGATACAGAACTTAAACATGCAGGGGTGGACAAACACAATGAACGTTAAGTGTTAAAATGCTGCCTTTCTAACTTCCTGTAGCAAAAAGCTGTTCTCCTCCTCAGTCCTCCAAGGGCCCAGCAACCTTGCACTGTCCAAATGCTTTTTCTAGTTCAGAACTATGTTTCTTTTCAGTAAATTGGAATTTAATTTTGTTTTAGAACTTTTTCTATAAATGTCCAATTGAAGAAAATCTATCCCCTTATTTTGTACGTTTTATGTTCTTCTGTAAACGAAAATGTAAGATTGGAAAATACAATGGTGGTTTCTTAAAAAATGAAAACTGATTGGCCTTAGTATATAGTTATTAAAAATTATCAAATTGAAACCAAACATTTACATACACAATAAAAGTACACTTTCTTTGGCAGTGTCTGAAGTTAAATCAGACCGGACTAAGCCAAATTATTTATGTTTGCTAAATTCAACAATAATGAAAGGAAGAATATGTTAGAGATTTATTTATATATGATTTTATAATCAAAAGTTTACATGTTGAATCATTACTTTCTCTTTAAACAATAAGGGAAAACCAAGGTGATGAAAATTCGAAATAATAAACCATCTCAATTTAAACTGCAGATTCTGAAGATAACAATCTGTGTCTGAAATATTATTTCTCTCATTGTGGCATTTAAAAAATAAAACAAATTTTGCTGCTGTAGTGGAAGAATGGCCCTAAAGTGATGCTTAGCATTTATAACAAAGAATCCTTTACTTAAGTTAGAATCTAAAAAGTTCAATTCTGTTTGGATGGTTTTGTGTTACATTAGTGTAGCCATCCAGACTATGTGTACAGACACACTGCAAGAATATAATTGATTTGTGATAGAGAGCTGATGCTCCAGAAAAGTCATACTGGATAACACCCCATTTATTTTTATTACTTATTTTGATTAACCAAAATCAAGAGAAGCTTGGTCTGATTCAGTTTCAACCATAAGGCAAAAAAGTAAAAATCTGGCTTTTTAAGGGGCTTATGTAAACATCTAGTTTCAACTGCAAGGTGACTTTTTTTGAAATCGTCATTTAGGTTTCTAGTTTTAAAACTAGTTTTGTGTTGCTGGGCGGAAGGTAAAACAGCTCTATGGTTTGTAAACATTTCAGACTATCATAAGTCTGCGAGATATTCCAGATTGCTGTAAAGCTGCTCATGAATTTTATCATAATTAATCATTAATTCAATTCAGTTTATTTATATAGCGCCATTTCACAACAGATGTCATCTCAAGGCACTTTACAAAAAGAGTTATTACAATACAATGTTTAGTGTAGAAATTACAGAACCACAGAAGATTGCGTCGTGGAATTCTCAGCAATCCCTCATACTGAGCAAGCATGCAGCGACAGTGGGAAGGAAAAACTCCCTTTTAACAGGAAGAAACCTCCGGCAGAACCAGGCTCAGCACAAGCGGTTATCTGCCGCGACCGTCTGTGGCTTGGAGAATACACAACAGAGACACAGAAAGAGCAACAGAACCGATGCAAAAGTTTGTTGCAGGACGTGGAGAATTTTCCGTCACTGCAATGCCATCTTAGTCAGGGTCGTCAAGCAGGGCTAATCCGGAGCACCTACTATAATAGAAAACAGGTTAGTGCTTGAATTGACAGCACATCATGCAGTTGGGGAGAAGTAGGAGAGAAAGTAGTCACAGACCCTAATAATGTCCTCCAACAGCCTAGCCTAAAGCAGCATAGCTACTAACATTAACCTGTCTCCTAGCTACTAGGAGACCTGGCTACCAACACTCTGTCTTAGTCCTCCTGACCCGTGGACGGTGTAGGGCCGGTAACGGCCCCCGTCATGCCGGGGTCTTCTCGGAGTCGGGTTGTTTGAGAATGCAGCCCAAAGTGGGTGGTAAACTCCATCTAAGGCTAAATACCGGCACGAGACCGATAGTCGACAACTATCTTAAGGAAAAATAGACAGAACTGAGAGGACAGAGTTGAAGAGGGCGAGAAACGTTTAAGAGATAAACGGGTGGGGTCCGCACAGTCTGCCCAGGGGATTCAACCCGGCAGGTAATGGGCGGCCGCACTGTGCGGGAGGATCCCCTTGAGGGACCTCTCTCCGGCGCTGGCTGGCCCCTGTGGGGCACATTTCTTCCGCGGCGGTAAGCCGCGACCGGCTCCGGATCTTTACCTGGCTTACATTAATCTATCTCTACCTAGCTACTCTACCTCTTCCTATCTCTTCCTAACTTTTGACACTCTGCCTGACTACTAACATTAACCTGTCTCTTCCTATCTACCTGTCTGACCTGACTCTAACTACCTATAAACATATCTCTAACTGTAAGCTTTGTCAAAGAGGAAAGTTTTTAGCCTAGTTTTAAAGATAGACAAATTGTCTGCTTCACGAACCAACCCTGGGAGCCGGTTCCATAGGAGGGGAGCCTGATAGCTGAAAGATCTGCCACCCATTCTACTTTTAGAAATCCTAGGAACTACCAGTAAACCTGCAGTCTGAGAGCGAAGGTCTCTGTTAGGAACATATGGAACAATCAGGTCTCTTATGTATGATGGAGCTAGATTATTAAGGGCTTTATATGTCAGAAGGAGGATCTTGAATTCTATTCTAGATTTTACTGGGAGCCAGTGAAGAGAAGCTAAAACAGGGGAAATGTGATCTCTTCTTTTAATATTCATCAGAATCCTAGCAGCAGCATTTTGAACTAACTGAAGACTTTTAATTGTATTCTGTGGACTACCTGATAATAGACAGTTACAGTAATCCAGCCTTGAAGTAACAAAGGCATGGACTAGTTTTTCAGCATCATTCCTGGACAGGATGGTTCTAATTTTTGCAATATTCCTAAGGTGAAAAAAGGAAATCCTACAGACTTCTTTAATGTAAGTTCTAAACGACATATCTTGGTCAAAAATGACACCAAGGTTTTTTGCTTTATTACTGGAGGCTAATTTAATGCCGTCCAGGTGAAGGGGCTGACTAAGTAGTTTCTTTTTCAGAGCTTCTGGTTCAAAGACGATAACATCTGTTTAATTAGAATTTAGAAGCAAGAAGTTTAGAGTCATCCAAGTGTTTATGTCTTCCAGACATGCCTGTAGTCTACCTAACTGATTGGATTCATCAGGATTTATGGATAGATATAGCTGTGTTTCATCTGCGTAACTATGGAATTTTATCCCATGCTGCCTAATTATTTTACCAATAGGAAGCATATATATAGTAAAGAGAATCGGCCCAAGCACTGAACCCTGTGGTACTCCGCAAGTAACTATTGAGGTTGAGGAAGATCTATTGTTTACCTGAACAAACTGAAATCTGTTAGACAAATAAGATTTAAACCAACCTAGTGCTGTTCCTATTATACCGACACTTTGAAGCCTTTCTATGAGAATATTGTGGTCAACAGTGTCAAAGGCAGCACTGAGATCTAACAGGACCAGAATGGTCACCAGTCCATTGTCTGAGGCTATGAGAATATCATTAGTAACCTTCACCAGAGCTGTTTCAGTGCTGTGATGAGCTCTAAAGCCTGACTGAAACTTCTCAAACAGCTCATTATTGTTTAAATGCTCACATATCTGGTGTGCAACTATTTTCTCAAGAATTTTAGATAAGAAGGGAAGATTAGATATCGGTCTATAGTTAATTAAGTCGTTTTGATCAAGAGAGGGTTTCTTAAGTAGAGGTTTAATTACAGCAATCTTAAACTCCTGTGGTACATATCCATTGACTAAGGATAGATTCATTATATTTAAAATTGGAGCAGCGATCAGAGGGAAAACTTCTTTTAAGAGTTTAGTTGGGATTGGGTCTAAAACGCAAGTTGAAGGTTTGTATGCAGTGTGTATGCAGTAGAAAAGTGTCAATGCGTTATGCATTATAACGATTATATAGGAAGACAATATCTGATAGACTGAAATATCTCAGGTGCCTTGCATTTAGGCTGTGCTTGTAAATTTATTGCGCTAGTTAGGAGGAATTTTTAGTGTCTTTCTTATTACATTTATTGGCAGTCAGGAGGAAAAGAATTGCTGCTGGTTTGTGGTTGGTTACTTACACTGGGTTAAACAAAGTAAACAAGTTTCATTTGCTTATTTCCTCGTCTTGAACTAGCAAAGTTTCACCTCGTTTTTGTCTTAATTGCTGATTTTACTCTCCATGCTTCTAGCAGATGTTTGTTTCTTTACCGCTGAATCATGTGAAGAAACTTGAATTACTTTGTTGTTGAAAGTGTGCTATATGAATAAAATTGTCTCGCCTTGCCTTGCCTTGCCTTTATGCATAATCAAAAATAGATCATATTGACTAAGTAGCTAAAGCTCAGGAATAAGGTGAGGTATAAGTAAAGATAGAAAATATTGGGAATAATAAATATGTGAATTAATAACAATCACCTTTGTCATCAGCAATAATATCCCAGTTTCATGTGTTACTCATGTCTGGAAGTTATTTTATGCAGTTCATCGACTTCATTTAATTAAACAAAATGTAGGCATACCGATGCATAATGACTAACAACTCTCATGCCATCATTTTCATAACCACCACCTGATGACACCGGTAAAACATTTCCCGTACATCACTCTCCCACACTATAATGCTTGCCATACACATTATCGTTCGGCCTAATGTAATTACTTAAAGCAGGTCTTACCTTAGCAGAAAAGCGACCACAGATGCCGGGAATCAGCTGTTTTTGATGCTCGTCCACCAGCCCATGATGTAGAGTAACGATGACCGGATTCAATCCAGGAGGTGAAGAAGGGTGCTGGGTCGAATCTCTCTAACGGAGGTCCATTGAGATCGACAAAAAGCAGAGATGAGAGGCTGATTTCACGCAGCCTATTGCGGGTCTTGCTGTCGGTGTCATTAACAGCTGAAAAGCCTCTCTCACACTCAGATGAGGTGGGTGGACACGTCCTGCTTGCTGTAAGTAGTTTCTCCAGCGTTTTGCCTGGTCCCACATCTTGTAATTTCCAGTCACGGAACTCCTCAACTGCTTCTCTGGCAGATTGCCCGAGTGTTTTAGCAAGAGCTCGCACCTCGTTGAGTGTGTTACGGTCCTGTGGCCAAAAGTGCTTGTTGAGGGGTTTCAGCATATGTACGAGGTCTGATTCTGGCATTCGCTTTGTGAGATTGTCTATGACAGACTAATAAAACTGACCCCGGTTGATCTTTTTGCTGCTCCCGACAAGTTCAACATCCTTAAAAAGCTCTTATGAAATGCGCTGCTCGGCCTCCACTTACTTTCATGGCCTTCACTAAATCCTAACGTTGTCAGGGTTACTTGCTTTCTTTTGGACATCATTAGCTAGGTGTATTTACCGCTTGTTTGTTTCCTTTATTCCGTATTTAACGTAGGCCTAACAGAAGTTTTACTTGCAGCGCCGCCATGCTTCAGTGGTCATGGTAATTATAGCATCCATAGTCGTATAGGGCAGGCTACATTGAATTTATGAGCAATCAACATAAACTTTATCGTCAGTATTATAGAGACCCCCCAACATTTCATAAATCATGTTTCTAGGGGAGCTTATGTCTCATTAAGGGGAGCTGTAGCTCCCCCGTGGTTCGCACCCTGCTTGTATCCAGACTTTAGGCAATGACTAATGGTGGCATGCAAACCAACAAAGTAATACATGTTCTCCTTTTACCGTGCAGGCTTCTGGGACAGTAAATTGTGCCGAGGAGCCGCATCATCGTCACTGCCAAAGACAGTGGGTCCACCTCCACCTGTTCAGAGACCGCTGTCCTGCCCAACCACGCCTTCATCCCCTCAGCTTCAAATTCGTAGCCCCTCTCAGTTGGACTGTTGGCTGCCTAACGGAGCACTCTGCTTCATCAACCCCCTTTTCATAAAACTTGATCAGCTGGATGGTAGACACCAGATCAGCTCTGCCAGAGCTGCAAACCAACCCCTGAGGGATGAGTGTAACACGATTATAGACACCTATAGGAGAGAGAAAGACTTAGGTTTTGAAAGTCCTCAGACCTTCAGCCCAGATCATAGTGGTAGGAGCCGGCGAGCTCAGAGAAACATAAAGAGTCCAACCATAAACCCATGCAGTAAAGGAGAAACTGGGCGCAACCAGACGCTGGGTGTCTCTCCATCCCCTCCTCCTCGACCGCCTCCCCCTCGTCTTACCAATTACCATCCTTCCTCTCCTGTCCAACAGCAAAGCATGCCAGAAAAAATCGCCTGGATTAACATTCCCAAGGAGGAGGAGAAGGAGAAGAGCAGCAACCTCCATTCCCGCCTTGGCTCCTCGCTAAGCATCAGCCCGCCGTCCTCCCCTCCCAAGAGGTTCAGCATCAGCTCACCCATATCCATTCCCAGACGAACCCTGCCCCTGGCATCTCTGTCCTCCTCTCCACGTCGAACCAAAGTCTCTCCATCATCCTGTCATGAGGACACTCAGCGCCATATGGCACTGGAGGAGAAGACGATCGAGAAGGCCATCCTCAGGACCAAACTGTCAAAACAAAAGGCAGTTCAGTCTGTAGGCCAGGACTCCCTCAGTCATTTGGAGCCTTCCCCCATGACAGAAAACAAGCTTTCAGAAGTAACACCTGGACAAGCAGCTCAAGACGATTGTACTAATGGGGGCCAACGGCTGAGTGACATGAGCCTCTCCACGGATTCCTCAGATTCCCTGGATTACTCCCAGTCCTCTGCCTTCTTCATTCCTCCACTGCATGACCCCAGCCCCCCCACCATCGCTGACTTCAACACCCATCTCCCCCTGTCCCTCCCACCATCCCACTTACGTTACAGCAGCATAGATATAGATGATGACGTTGAGGACGATGATGAAGAAGATGACCCTGATTATGGCGTCAGCCTTGAGAGCGACCAAGATCTAACCATGCTGACGCCGGGGAGCGACACCAAGCGGAGCCCCAGTGCCAGTGCTTTGGTCCTGCAGAAAGCCCTGCAGGGAAAATTTCGGAAGATGAGCGGCGTCTTTAACTCCCTACTCACACCAGAGAAGAGGGCCATCCGCAAGGTCCTGGAGATGTCCAAGGATAAGAACTCGTACTTTGGCTCCCTGGTGCAGGACTATCTGAGTTACATGGGGGAGGGAGCCGGCACCCAGGCCTGGCAGGGCTACGCCTCAGGGCTAGAGCTGCTTCAGACCATCCGTCAGTTCATCACTCAGATGAAGAGCTACCTGCGACAAAGCTCTGAGATGGAGCCGCCAATCGAGAGCCTCATTCCTGAAGACCAGATTGGTAAGTCTGGAATGAAATGCTTCTTCCTCCTTTACCTCTATCTGTCTTGCCTAGCTAGTTTTCCGAGCAGTCCTGTAAAAGTTAAATAACTACATTCCTCATATAACACGTTTAACCTTAGAAAGGAACTTTGGTCCACCTCTGTTAGATCCCTGCTGACATTACTGCTCACACTTCCGCTGTTAAAGCCTTATGACCTCATTGTCATCTCATCTTAGAAGGCTGTAGGAGTCATTTCTGTGTGCCTGTAAGTAATTGGCTGATTATTTTTGTCAATGATGTATCAATGGAGAAATCATGTTATTGTGGAAACGCATGAATGCAGATCCAGCAGTTTCACATCTCTATTTTCGTCCAGAGGAGCATAAAAACATGTTGTGGTAAGCTGCTTGATGTGTGAGGTTGTGATTAATGTTGCGTTTTTGTTGGAAACTTTTTGAGCTTTATGTGTGTTAAAGTGTGTAGTTTCCTGATGATAGGGGGCAGTTCATACCTAAATCATTGCAAGCAAGCAGTATTTTTGTTTTAGAGTGCGGACGGATGGCCATCCATGCCAAAAATTGCAAATGCGCAATTTTCTACAAAAAGGCAGACAGTTCATCCTCCAGAGAAATGGAAAAAATGTCAAATTTCAGAGTAATTTCACCATGACTGGCGCTAGTTTGAAAACAAATAAAAAATGACAGTAAAAGTTTTTACCTGTGCAGCAGAAAACATGTGACATCAGTGTGTTTCCTTAGATTTTGATGCTTCTTCAGTTATTTCCATTAAGAGAATGTGATGCTGATGTTTACTCTAGTTTTCTGGTGGTGTTGATCGTCTCTGGGCTTCTGCCTCTTACGCGGCGCTGCGGCCGTGTCTGTGGCTCACAGAGGCTCATACACAACATGCCAGACAAGCAGTCAGGTTACATGCAGCAAGAGAAAGGCAAAACGATTGCCTTAGTCCAACTGAAATCTGACATTTGAAATGTAGTCGAACCAAACTGGGCTTTAAGAAATTGGACAAAGGTACTCAAATGATGAAAATGGAAAATTGAATTTCTCTGCATGTAGACGACAGTCAGGAGAAGATGCACTATTAGGAGCGTGGGCACTCTCCCTACTGGAAGTAGTACTTAGAACAGTGCAGTACTTAGAAAAAGTTCAGTGTAGAAGGATAGTTGTTGTTACCCATTTCTTTGCAAACTGTGTACACAAGACCGTGCTGACATTCCAACATGTCTGACTCACGTATGCTTTGTTACCGTAGCTCTACTCAGACTCTGAAAACAACAGCAGAATGCTTCCTAAGTCTAAAGCACTGAACAACCATCATTACACCACAGTGTCATCAGTTCTTTCATGTCTTTAGCAACAATATGAATTCCCTTAACAGAAGGTTTACTGCAAAACTGATTCTGAAATAACTGGGTCTATTTTCTTCATACTTCATTCATCCGTTATTCCAGTGACTGCAGGCTAAAACAAATAGGCTGTGTTGTAGGTTTCAAAAAAATGTCCAGATTGTGTACATAACCCTCCCACGGTGTGGTCTGGCTTTGGAGATTACAAACTTAATGAGGTGTTGATGCGAACACTAACCTAATATAGCTGATTGCTATGTTGCTGTATTAGGGCCAAAATGAACTATTGCACCCCAGCGGTGGCTACTTCCTTGCCACAGGAGGCTATGTGGAAATGAGATTTGATATCTCAATTAGTTTCTCATCTGGTTAAATAAAGGAATAATAACAATAATAATAAAACCATCCCAAAGCAAGCTACTGATCTGGCATTTGATAGTCCAGCACCAATAATCAGGAAGGAGATCACTCACTTGTTTTAGCATTGGAGAGGCTAGCGACTGGTGGTCAACCACTGGATTGCCTAGTCAGCACGTGGATCATAAGACTTGTTATGTTTTTGTGTTTGATTAAAAGCTCTAAAATAAAAGATTGGGTGTTTTTTTGTGATATTATCAAATCAAATGTAACTGTATTTATAAAGTGCTTTTCATACAGAAACTGCGACACAAAGTGCTTTACAGAATTAAAATGACCCCACATTGAAAAGCATGAATACAGTTCTACCTCCCCCAGACCCAATCATCATGCACACGTGTACATGCGTAAGAGCATCAATAAAAAGGACAATGGGTCGAGCCAGGTCAGGAAAAGCCACCAAGGAGCCATTTGCATCAGCAGCAGCGGATCAACAGCAGCAGGCTGACCCCGGGTGTCAGAGTAGGCAAGGCAGAGGCCCCCACCTCCATCCAGGCGCTACCTGGAGAAACCAGGCAGCCACAGCCGGCCATATAAAAATAAAGTGAGGATAAAATCTAAGACAAATAAATAATCAAGCCTAAAAAGGTGAGTCTTGATCCTGCTCTTAAAAACATGAACGTTCTCTCCGGCTCTGAGGTCCTCTGGCAGCCTGTTCCAGAGGTTAGGGCTATTATAATGGAAAGACGCTTCACCATGAGTGTGTCCTGACTTTTAGGATGACAGGGTGATGGCTGCCAGAGGAGCACAGAGACCGTGAAGGTTCACATGTTAAAAGCTGTTCATTAGCAAGGACCAAGCTTACAGCGATTTGGATGCAATGTTTACTGAAGGAAGGGAGTGAAGCGACGTAGTGTCTGAGAAGATAGGTCATAAAGGCTCGGGATAAAGATTCAGTGTGAGGGTGCAGTCTTCTGGAATTCTTCTTTTTTCCTGAGCCTGCTCAGGACACCCCAGAAAAACCCGAAAGAAAGAGATGATAAAGCTAAAACAAAAGGGAGAGGATGAAGAGATGGAGGGGATGAAGGGTTGAAGCCAAATAGAGGGTTGGGAAGGGAGGGGCGCTAAAAAGAGCGAGAGACACGGAGCGCTAGACAAGCTGAGTTAATATGGACTGCAGAGTGAATAGAGATGCGAACCAGGTGTGGAACACCAGCTGAAACGAGTCATGAGTAGATTTCTGAGCGATTGCAGGTTGCCAGATACTATTATAAACAACTGAACGGAGCAACGAGGCATGTAAATGGAGCACTCTGTAAGTTTAGCTGCTGTGTCTAAGCCCCGTAGATTTCATTATCTTTATCAGAAGAGGAGTGACCTTATAATATCTAAACCCAGAGTTTAGGTGAAGCCTACAGCAGATGGATGTAGAAGTTATAAACCTGAAAACTCTATTTGGGAAGAGCAGAAAGCAGGGCATTAACAGAAAATGGCGCTGTGTCAGTCCGTCTCCATCAAAATGGAGTAGTATAAACTAAGCTTTAGGGATGATAAGGAGATGGCTGCCAGAGGAGCGCAGAGACCGCAAAGGTTCCAACAGTGAAAGCCTTTCTGAAAGATAAGAAGGCCCAAGACCATTAAGACACTTAAAAGACATTAAAAGACATTAAAATTGATCCTAAAACACCATCCATCCATCCTCTTAACCGCTTAATCCTTAATGGGTCGCGGGGGGCTGGTGCCTATCTCCAGCTGTCAATGGGCAAGACGCGGGGTACACCCTGGACAGGTCGCCAGTCCATCACAGGGCCAAATAGAGACAGACAGGACAAACAACCATGCAAGCTAAGGACAATTTACAGTGATTTTTTTGGACTGTGGGAGGAAGCCGGAGTAGCTGGAGGGAACCCACGCATGCACGGGGAGAACATGCAAACTCCATGCAGAAAGATGCTGGGATACGAACCCACAACCTTCTTGCTGCAAGGCAACAGTGCTAACCACTGCACCACCGTGCAGCCCCCTAAAACACACATTCCAATGAATTTAAGACGATTGTAATGTGCTCCTACTTCCTGGTCTTTTTCAGGTCACATCCTGCTGAACTTTGTAGAAGTTGTAAACCTGAAATCCTCTTTTTGGGAAGACCAGAAAGCAGGGCATTACAATAATCAATTCTACTGTTGATAAAAGCATACATCAGTGTCTCTGTGTTGGCCAAAGAGAGAATGGGGCGGACTTTTGCGATGTTCTTTAGATGATAAGGACCTATTTTTAATAATGGTTCTTAATGTGAGGGATAAAAGTCAGCTCAGACACAATAAACAAGAGTCAGATCATTCCATTCTGTTTCTGAAGAAGGGGTTAAAGTGGGATGTGTGTTTCATCATGTAGGTAGGCAGCATGCCTGAATGCTCTTGTTTTTCTGCAGTAGTGTTTAGTTCTTAAAAAAAAAGTGTCCAAGTGTTTTCCTGTGGCAGCCTCAGAGAGCCGCTTCTGTTCGGCTCAAAGGTCGGCAGGCCCAGATGCATCTGGATGGCCTGCCGCCAAGGCGGGCAGACTAGTACGTCAGATTGCCACTCTTTCATTGCAGTTGTCCAATCAGAGGCAGAGGATTAGAGGCCGGCCTCTGCAGTGCTGTGCTTCACAGGGGGCGCTCTGTTTCTGCTCTCACTGTGTCCTCCTAAAAATCTAAAATGAATGAGGGATATGATCCTTAGAGGAATGAAGAATTCAACATTAGACTACATCACTTCCTGTGATCTGGCCACTGGGTGGGACTGTAAATGTGGAGCTGAGTAAAACAACTTTTTCAATGATAGTTCTTCTATGCTCCAATTGTTGCAGCCTGAGGCTCAGAGCCACTTTAAACCCAAACCGGATCAGAGGACTAACATGTAGCAGCTCTATGAGTCAGTCAGTGCCTCTGAATGCAGTAATAGAAAACCACGTTATTGACTCAGTCCATCTGAATTTAAAACTTTTTAAATGGATATATAAACCTTAGTCCGTCTAAGGTTGAACCAAACTGGCTTATTCCTAATCGACCTAACACAAACAGATATTTAAATTGATTCAGTTTGTTTAGATAATGCCTATTAACAACAGATTTAATCTCAAGGCATTTTACAAGAAACGTCTTTTCAAGATAATTATCCAACCATTCCAATCAGTTAAGAAAAGTTTTATACTGAAGGAATCCCAGCAGACTGCATCTTCATTGACATGAGGTTGGGCCCGGATCATGCGGACTCCAACTATAGCAATCCCCCCTGCATACTGAGCAAACATGAAGCGACAGTGGAGAGGAAAAACTCCCCTTTAACAGGAAGAAACCTCCAGCAGAACCTGGTTCTGTACGATTGGCCATCTGCCAGAACTATCTGGGGGTTTGGGAAAGCAGAGCAGAGACTCAGAAAGAACAAAATGAATTGACGTAAGAGTACATTTTCTATTAAAGAAAGTAAAAAGTTGATAACATGACATGGAGGATGTTCGGTCAATTTCCTTGCATGGTCCCCGCCAAGGCAGAAATTCCAGAACCACGCCTACAAATTGCAAACCTGCGAGTCTGTAGGCTACATGTTTTGTGTTGCAAGTACACAATTTACATCTACGTACGCTGGTATGAAGCAGGTACGACACCCCCCTCTAAACTACAAAAAAAGCTGTGGACACGTGCGTTCTATGCTAAATGTGCGGTACTCCATCCTAGTAGAAAAGCCGAAGAATAACGACTCTACTGACAGTGACACACCCCTCTTCCATACTTCCTCCTGCCGCCCGCCTCAGCTCTGCCTCCCTCCTGGCGCTCCGAGGTGAACTGGGTTTGTGTGTCGCAGACATGGCAGCTTTTGGTAAATCTGTGAACCGTAACACGTAACATTACTTCACAGTGGAAACATTAGAGCTGAAGTCTAAGTGAAAAAAAGAAAAAGAAAGCTTTTTGAGTTGTTTTTTTTCTTTGTAAATCTTATCAGTTCTTATACTGTTATACTGTTAGACACAGTATAACAGTAATCAGTCAGAGGCCTCTTCAGATGTGTTGCAAGACTGACTGCTAAAGAGGATTCTCCCTGCCCACAACATGACCCTCAGTATTGACTCTTTTAAGCAAGGCCAATGTTTCTCAGGAGCCTCCGGAAACATATTTGTGTACCTGTAGCAGTTGTTTGACCTAATCATGAAACTATATCTTTCTTGTTACTTAAATTATTACCAGAAGCCTTTTTTTGGGAAAATGATTACGTTTCCCTCAACAGGAACTCTGATGTGCTGTGAGTTTCAGAACTGGATCTGTCAGGCCAGCAGGGAGATAAGCTATCAGGAAGCTCCAATCAAAAATACCTGGATCGTAAAAGTCCCACCCTAAAATATTTCTACAACCTGGTGAGGTCAGTTCTAAACGGCAATAAACTAGCTCATTTTGGTTCCTTATCAGTGCCAGTAGGCGGTAAAAAATCCCTCTCACCCAGAGCTTCCAGTCAGTGTGGAGTGGTGAAATGAGGAAGTAAGAATGGCATGCTGGCACCAGTGTAGTTTTCTGCACGCTCTTGGGTATTGCTCTCAGTCTAAAAGTGCCGGCACCGAGTTTCCGAAGCTACAGCTGACACAGACTCTATGGACAGCAGATACTGGATGGGGTCCAGCTCCAGTGGAAAGTAAAGTAAAGCTGAGAGGTTACAGATGTGCTGAGCCAGAATAACTGCTGACCTCACTGTTTTCTGGAGGAGAGTCAGCAGCTCTCATTTAGACTGCGCTTACATACGGTCCTTATTCAGCAGATCTGTGGTTTGGCCTCTATTTTTCCATCTGTCTGTCTTGGAGAGCTGAGCTTCTAAAGACTAAGTGTGTCCATGTCTTGCATGCCCACTGTCCACACAGAGCATCACTAAGTACACGTCGAGGATGCTATTATTATAATGGCTAACTAACAGGCTGCTGCTGCTGCTGCTGCTGCTTCTTCGACCACCATATCTTTTACAAGTCAGCTATCTTTGTTTTTGTCATGTTCATAAAGAAAGTTACACTTTTACTTAGAAGTATATTTTTGTGCTTCTTAATAGAACAGAAGTCAGAAAAGTTTCAGGGAGCCAAGTCAACAGGTACTATGAGCGTGGTCTGTTAGAGACCAAATGTGCTTCATGTTGCATTCAATGCTAAATCTACAGCTTTGAGAAATGTCTCAGGAATCAAGCATTAGTATGACAGGTAAAGATGGGGAACGTACTGGTTACGTGACAACCTTAGAACTGTGTAGGCTGTCATGTAAACAGTAACATAAAACCTTTTAAGTGTGCCCAGTCTCCTCCTGTTACATTGGATTAAAAAAACAACAACATTTTTTTAGCTAAGATGTCTTGAGATGGATTCAGGACTAAATACTGATGTACCATTTAGCAACTTTGTGGCTTATTCCGATTTCGTGAAGAGCTAGAATTGACCTTTGCGCTGTGGTTGGTCATTGCCTATTCATTATTAACAGAGGTGATGCCCCAGCATATTCTTTCAAACTTATTATAACACTGTCTAATAAAGCTCAGCTCTAATGGACATTTTCTTTCAGGTTTGGGAGGGTTAATTTAAAATAAATTCAACAGTTATCAAAAAATGGTCAAACAGGCCTGGGGAGGGGTGCCAAATTCTGTACTTTTTAAGGCACTGTCCAAATTCCATGGTACTTACCGAGGACCGAGATATGATACTGTGATTTGAAACAGTGCCTTGTTTCGGTACCTGTCCTTCATTAATGAGAACTAGTTGTGAGATAGTGATTTGCCAAGATACCAGACAGCATCGCATGTGCAAGACCATACTGAAGAAGGAAAGCACTCTTAAGTTTGGCTCCACTTCACTAAATGCAATGGAGTTTATGTCTGCTTTAACCTGTGTGACACAAAGTACAAGGCCAGTGGCAGGAACATGTCTATTTTTAGGAATATTTAGTTTTATTTGCAGTTTATAATATAAGGATCCCATCACACAATAACCCCTTTCAAACAGGCCATGAAAAGCTGTCATTTTCCTGACTTTGACCTTCTAGACTCTGTCTGGATAACCTTTACCGGTATTTTTGCGGATGAGGACCTAGTAACTCAAGCGGACTTGTCGCGATAGGGTGGTTGCATTCATATTATCAGATAAAATGGCGTAAAAGCTGGAGGGTTGTGGGGCAGGGAAAGCTGTGAGCACACACACTGATATGTACATCACATGTTTCAAAGGCTGCTTCACACTCATTTTGTTTTGCTTCCATTTTACCACCTTCAGCTTTTAAGCTTATGTGTGCAGAATTTCACACAAAGGACGAGCATATGAGGAGTTCTGCTGTAGTAGATGACCATGATTGAGGAAATGACACATACACCCGCTGCACTGTTTACGTCAACCCCCCCCGCATGGAATTGTACGTGAATATTCCAATTTATTCTAGCTGAAAATTTAAGAGATTAAGAGATTTAAATAATTATTAAATACTCAAACATATCGAAAAATTTATACCGAGTGGGTGGGTCCCTGTACCTTTTAAATAAAGCCAATTAAGTTTACGATAGCATTAAAAACTGCATTAAGGCTATCATTTTCAGTGTCCACGTGAATATCAAAATCCCCCATTATATTTATCCTATCAGTGTTTAATACCAAATCAGATCAAATAATCTGAGATCTGATCTAAAAATGTAGAGTAAGGACCTGGTGGACCATACCACGCCACAAACAAGATTGCTTTTAGTGCTTTGCAACTAAAATGAGGAAAACTAAGGGTTAAATGTTCAATTGAACTGTACCTTTTAAGTAGTGTGGGATTAATTAAAACAAATCTGAATTAAGAATTGTAGTTACTCCAGCTACTGCCCCTCCTCACCTAGTACTTCTACGAATAGAAAAGTTTAAATAATTGGAAGGAGTTTATTCACAATTCTTATTGTTTTTTTTCACTATTTCTTTTTTTCAAACTTTGTATGGAGGCTTTATATACAAGCCCATATAATGTTTATATGGGCTTGTATGGGCCACTTTACATGTAAATGGGAGTAAAACAGTGTTTTAGCTCATTTTTGGTGTTTCCATGTGGGCAAAGACATTTCTTCAAACTGTCCAATGTTAAAGCAGACGTTTCATTTTGATCTGATTAATTAGTCAGGCTGCCTGCTCAGGTACTGCCTGCAGTGAGCTGTTAAACAGACTTGTAGCTTGGCAGCTCCAGTTTTATATCAGGGTGGTACCTAACGAGCATTGTGTAGCAACAGGTGGGGCAGGGGCTGCTCTGCTATGCTCCCTACAGCTAGAGAAGACTTGGATACACTGGCATCTCATTAAAAGGAGTCTAAACCTTATGCTGCATTAAGCCCATGCGTCAGCGTCAGTTGTGGCAAGATTACATGTAAAGTCTATGGTGGAGTATGTCAGAGGTCCATCAAGGGCTCTGCGTTGCGTTGAGTACGTTGGCTCAGTCAACGACGCTTGCGTTTCATACGGCAACGTACCAACGCATGCGTCACAGAAGTTCAGCAAGCTGAACTTTTGACAGACCCAACACAGTTAACGCAGTGCGGCAACCAATCAGAGCGTCTCACTGTAGTGATGTCATTATACACTTATCTTGTATGAAACGCGGGTCCAGTGAAAACAATTTCAAGAAACGCAGATTTAAAAAATCATAAATAACACTTACCGAAGTCAGATGGACAGGCGCTCCTAAAGAGGAACATAAAACCTGTAGTTGGTGTCCTAGTAGGAGATTTAAGCTCCGATGCGGCCGAGGAGGTCGTAAAATTAGGCGCAGGACAGACGGAAGTAGCGCTGAAAGCAAACTTCATCCAAACGCAGCTCCTGGACCAAATGGTTAAACTCCCCAAACTCAGAACGCATCAGAATAATGGACGCTGATGCACCTGATGTCAACGTTGTCTAGCTTTATCTAGCTAATAAAGCCAAGTCACTCTCTCGATACGATCCACCATAGTTCAGAACGTACGGCAACAGAGGAAGCCACGCCCACGCGTTGTTTTTTCCTCAGAAGTAGGCTATGGAAGCCAAAAAGTACATACGTCAAACTTCATCCGTTGGATGCGCTGCTCGACGTATCCAACGGATGCGGTCTGAATGCAGCATAAGATAAGTAATACTGGTGGTTTGTGGAACCAGAACCCAAACTCCTGGAAGTTTCCCTCTGACAGACCAATGTATCTGCTGTTTCTCTCTTCTTCAGAAAGAATCCTGGAGAAGGCCATGCTGAAGTGTGTCCTGAAGCCCCTGAAGCCAGCCATCAGCTCCGCACTGAAGGAGTTCCAGGTACGAAGTGGCACCTGGAAGGAGCTAAAAGACAACCTGTCATTGGCCAGGGCCCGGCGGCCGCAAGAGATTGGTGTGGCCGACGCTCTTCCTCCTGACCCTGTGGCAATAGAGAAGATCAGGCAGAAGTTCCAGACCATGTGTAAACTCTACTCCCCAGAGAAGAAGGTCTGTATGCTGCTAAGAGTCTGCAAGCTCATCTACACCATCATGGAGGACAATTCAGGTGAAATCTTTGAGGAGAACAGTTTTCTCTAGTTGCCACATCCTGGTTGATGTGATCAAGAACAATAAAATGAGCCAGTGTCTTTTTCTCAGGTCGTTTGTATGGAGCCGACGACTTCCTACCCATGCTGACCTATGTTCTGGCCCAGTGTGACATGCCAGAGCTGGACAATGAGATCCTGTACATGATGGAGCTGCTGGACCCTTCGCTGCTGCATGGAGAAGGTGCAGGCCCAACCTCTTCCCTCCTTTAAAAGCACATTATATTCCTCCTCAGGTGGCTGATAGCGCTGTTTGTTTGTGTCCAGGTGGTTACTACCTGACCAGCGCCTACGGAGCAATGTCCCTGATTAAGAACTTCCAGGAGGATCAGGCAGCCAGGGTGCTGAGCTCTGAAACCAGAGACACACTGCACCAGTGGCATCGCCGCCGCACCACCCAGCGCTCAGCGCCCTCAATTGATGACTTCCAGGTGAGCATGCACTTAACAAACTTCAAATATCATACCTCCTCTTTTGCTTGACAGAGATGATCTCCTGTTTGTCTCAGAATTACCTGCGTGTGGCGCTGCAGGAGCTGGATAGCGGCTGTACAGCTAAGACCCTGCCGGTGCGACCATACACCACGGTGGAGGAGCTGTGCCAGCTGTGTGCCCTCAAGTTTAAGGTGTCACACCCTGAGAACTACGGCCTGTTCCTGCAGATGGAGGGCAGCAGCCAGCAGCTGGCGGCCGACACCCACCCTCAAAAGATCAAAGCTGAGCTTCACAGCCGCCCGCAGCCAGTCCCATTCCACTTCGTCTACCGCCGTTTGTCCAAAAACGACACATCAGCAGCAGCTCTCTCCAACTGTCCTCCTGCACCCTCTGATCCCCGGTTCAACCTAAACCACCGGAACACGGCTCCCCAGGCTCCTGGGAACAGCTCCATCTCTGCATGATCACAGAGGAATGACCCTCATGCCATCAAACCCTACAAACGTGTTTCCATGAGCTGCTGCATCGGCAGTGGGCAAAAATGCTTTTCGTGCCAGTCTTCATGAAGCCTGACTTCTCTTTTCAGGCGACACATCTGTCTCAAAGCCAGCTGAGATGCAGTTTTTACTTTCTTTAGGATTTGGTATCTGAGCAGCGGCTGAATCTACAGATCCACAATCTCTCCTCAGTCACACCTCCAATCACTTTGTTTTCTACATATAATCTGGATGATGGAGGAAAGCATGATTTATTCTAACAGTTGCTGGTCAGCTGTTACTTTATTGTTTTTAATAGATATAGGTGTAGATCGTATATAGAAATAGATTTGGTGACACCTAGTGGTCACACGTGTACATAACAAATGTCCCTGTTAGGCTGGGGCTGCTGCCGTACTGGAAGCTGGGCTCCATCTTTATATTGTCATCAATCAGATCCACTTTGATCTAATGTAAAATAGTCTGCTTCTGATTAACCCAACATGCTTTTATACATCAGTGACCTTTTAAAACTAGGAACATTCTTTTTTTTCTCATACCCTAAATGAATTGACTTGTTAATATAGATATATCTTCGTTTAACGTTAAGAAACAGGTATTCACTGTTAATCCTGGTGATATTAGTTGGTGTCATATTTTCTTCTCACACTGACATGTAACAGAGGAACTGCTGTGATTGGTTATTTCCTGTGGCCCTTTCTAGCAGGTCTGAAGGGCCACACTGTGTGACGGGCTGCACAGGAAAGTGCAGGTCGTCTGGAGGAGGGTGAAACGTATCATTTGGCTCCGTCTGTGAAATCAGATGAAAATGTTTGAGAGGAAATGGATAAGAAGTGGTCAGTGCAGAGGAAAGTGGCAGAAGGAAAAGTGAGAGGTGGAGGAGGAAGTTGAGCAGCGTTAGCATCTGTCGGGCATCAGCAGTTCTGCTGCCATTTTGTGAGGGGCTCCTGGGAGTATTTATGTCTGTGCTGGGATCTTTCACAGACATCTTCTTATCCTGAATATTCTTGTTGTTAAAATGTCACAAGACACTTTCTCTGCATCAGTAACAGAAATATTTTCTTCTTCACATAATAAACATTGAAGATGGAATAACATGTCTGCCTACTGTATTTGTTGTAAGCTCTGCTGTTGGTCTTTATAGAAAATGCATTTTGTCCCAGATCTCACTGCTCACTGGATAACTGTGGATCTATATGTAGTTTATTTATATACTGCCAATTCAGAATGAATGTTGTCTCAAGGCACTTGGGAAAAAAAAATATTGATACATATTTTTTAAATTCAATTCAATGATAAGAGAGCAACAGGGGCCAATCACTTGCATTTAGTCATTTATGTTGCAGCAATCTCCCATACTGAGCATCCATGCAGTGACTGTGGGGAGAAAAACTCCCCTTTAACAGGAAGAAACCAGAGGTGTGGACTCGAGTCACATGACTTGAGACTTGACTTGAAATAATGCTTAAAGACTTGACTTTGACTTGAAGGCCACAGACTTGGGACTTGAACCCGTTTACTTGGCAAAGACTTGCTATATTACCCAATAAATAAAGTTAAAAACATTATTTCAAAATTGTGCCGGGTTCAATTATTTCACTCATCCCATATCAACAAGCGAAGTCCGTCTCTGTGTGCGAGAGCCGCAAAGAGCCAATCAAATTAATCGGATTTGAAAAAAATACAATAATTTAAAGAGGCCAGTCTAACCGTCCATTCAGCTCTGCAGAGCACAGCCAACAAGAAATATCGGTAAGCTCCTAAAGGTGATTGCATTTGGGCTCATAAACTACGAGGTAGGTTAGAACATGCAAAAAGAAAATCACGGACGCAAATGGAACAACATCCAACTTTGTTCTTCATTTAAACTTGCTTAAAGAACAGTAGGTGTGTTTCACCAGAATCTGTGACCCTAGTGTTTCTGCCCTCACCCAGAGTCCTTTCCCTAATCATGCATTCCTAGCTAAAAATGCCGAAACCTAATTCAAAACCTAAGCTTGCCTAAATATAAGCTCAGTGAAACGGTGTCCCCTAGGGTCACAGATTCTGATGGGTCACAGATTCTGGTGTAATATGGGTTTAACAGGTGCAACAGCCTTAGCCATGCTAAGCCAACCTAGCAATACCTTACCGCGCCCAGAAAACCAGTGTAACACACGAGTTCCGAAAATGTAAAGAACATCAGAGGAAAATAAGTGTTCTAACGCGCTTGTGTGTTAGAATAACTCAGAAATGCTTCTGAACAAAGAAAATAGATCAATTCAAGCCAGCGGGAGCACTGAGTGGTCAGTGGATAACAGGAAGTGACATGTTACACCTAACCAACGCAGTGATGTCATCTCCACGCTGACGCTTTAATGGTATCCAAAAATCAAGTATGATGGTAAAGTAAAAGAAGATGGTTCAGTTGTTTCAGTATATGAATCACAAAACTGCAGACCTTATTGTTTATGTTAAAGCGTTCTTCAGTAATTCTTTGGAAGCATAAATATTTTAAAGGGTGTCTGTTTTGCTTTAGGAGCTATTGGAAATGATAAGAATTTAGTTATCGCCTTAGTAATAAAGTCTTTATCTTGGTTGAATCTTCTGATATGTTAATATATTTTTGGTGAGAAAAATCAATTCAGGCAGAAGATCATTGTGCACTCCAGCAGAACCAGACGTTTGCCACAACCGATTGGAGGTTTGAGGAGACGTACACAAAAAACACACAAAAGCACTGATCCATGATTACTTAAGTAAAAAGTAAAGTTCCTTTAGTGGCTTCATCTAAGAGAGAAACACAAGAAAACAGATAAGTTCTGAGTCGGTTGTCACACATATAGTTAGTAGCAGTAAAAGTGCAGCCAATAGTTGAATCTAGCAGAGAAAAAAAGGTGAAACACTGAAAGTAGAACATGGAGGACTAAGCGGTCCAGAAAATGGATGGATGGAAGTAGAACATGAAGTTGTTGGCAGGAGTATTTCAGCCAATGGCCCCATCCTGGAAGGTGTCAGATGTAAATAAAATGCCAGTCTAAATGCTAGATTGTGTAAAGAGAAAAGAGAGAGAACATCAATTAAAAGTGTAAGAAATGGAAAGAATAGCAGCCAAACTGGATAGCAGTAGGAGAATATAGCAGCAGAATAGTGGTTAGATAGTCCTTCAGCAGCCTAAGCCAATTACAGCATAAAAAACATATTTCTGAATAACCCAAGCCAATCTAATCTTGACCAAAGGAAAGGTAGCCAGGTAGTGCCTGTCTCATAGAAATATTCTCAATCCTGTGTAAAGCTTAGTGTCTGAGCTTTAAACAGGAAGGGAAACTGGTGCCTCTTTTATCTCAGCTAATGCACCTGATAACAGTTCAGATTTATAAGCCTGCTTGGCTACCTTGGAAGGGGTACTGTCCAGGGTTTCTGTGGTGCTTCTGACTCCATGTACCCTGTGGGCAATTACGGTAATAACAGAGATGATTATGAGAGTTAAGAAGAGCCTCCCTGAGCTTAATCTGAGTAGATCTTTTTTTTTACTTCTCAGCGTGTTTGAGCATAGGTTGTTCACTAATGTACTTATGGTCAAAGATGGACTTTTGAACAGTTTTACCGTCAGAACTGCTTCAGCACTCTAGACCAGAAGGACAGAGCCATTAACTGATTGGTGCGTTAGGTCTAGGGGCATGGGAGGCTACCAGACAGACATGGTAGACCAATACTGTTGGTGACTGTGAGCTGAGAACATCTGCCAGTGGAACATGTCCAAAAGACCTCTCATGTTCTAAGGAAGGCATGGGACAAGGAGTCTAAATGATAGATGAAAGCAAGAGTTAGTTCCACTTTCTTAGCACAAGCTGTTGCCCCTGTAAATTCATTTTTGCCAGGCCTTCCTCTTGTCTTTGATTGACAGGATCTCAAGGCTTAGTCATAGAGATGATTATGTGGAATTTGAGAACCTCAGGCTTGTATCTTTACTTTTTGCTAATTTTGTGGTTCTAATTGCATCATCTTAAGGCCATGACCTTCAGTGTCTGAGCATTTTGAAGCTGAGTGTAAAGTAACTGGACTATGATTTCAGGCCATGCTTCTCAACAGGAAAAGGTGGATCTCTCCCTCAGCATTGAAACGAAAGCACTATTTTTTGCAACCTGAACCTTACACATTCAACATAAGTATATTATTGACAAACAAAAAATGCCATTCACACACAGTATAACTTAATAGTAAAGAACACTCTGATTGCCATAAACCTGACAGTTATGAAAATATTTTTTCCCCCAAAGACGCATCATAACTCACTGCGTGCTCAGCACGTCTATGCCCATCCAGACTCTGGGACCTTGACTTCTAAACGAAAAGCTACATTTGCTTTCATCAGGAAGCAAGCCATATCTGGTTTGGGAGCGGTTTAATACCAGGACTGTGATAGTTGTAGTCCGTTTCCTGGATCCATCTGTGTGGTGGATCTTGGAGTTCGGACTGCTATCCACTCTTTTTGAATCTACCCCAAACCCACGTGTTTTTACAAATCCAGACACACAGGTTTAATAGAAAATAGCTAACCAAATTAACCTTAAACTAAATAAATAGAAAACTTGGCCTATAGTCCAAGGCAGGTACAATTGACTCGATGGACGGGCACTGCCCCCAAGTGTCCACCCAAGCCATTGACACTGCTGCAGTGCTCTGCTTTGTGCTTCTTTTTGTACCAAGCCTTTTCCTTCCAAACAACTTTCAATTAAATGCCTACATGCAGCACTCCATTGACTGCAACCCTCTTAGGCCATTACACAACTATCTGCATTCATATAGATGAGCCACTTGAGCTCGGCAAATAAGCAGAAAATCAGAACAGCCATGCTCCAGTCAGAGATGAACAATTTTCACCGCATCCTCACAGGGTCACAATAATAGGCTGGTTTATACGCAGTCTGTCAATATTGATTCTTTTGAGTAGTGAGAGTAATTTCCTATCACAGCATTAGATTGTGGATGTTCAAGTTTAAAGGGATAATTCACCCCTGTGTAAATTTTTCAATGTTTTCTCCAAAGTTAGATAAGTGACAAAAAAGCATTTTGTTATCAGCCAAGTAATTTCCCGATCTGGCAGCACCCAGTTTATTTTTGCTTTAGCTTAGCATAAACCAGTGTGAGTGAATAGGAACTAATAGCATGCTAGTAGTTCCGATTCACTTAGATTGGTTTAAGCTAAGCTAAAGCAAACAGACTGCTGCCAGATATGGGGAATTACTGGGCTGATTACATGTTTTTTTTCCCTCGCTTAAGGTTTTTTTCCTCACTTATCTAACTCTGGAGAATTTGGCAACAGACACATTTGTACTTAGGGGTGAAATATCCCTTTAAGTCAGTCAGTGGCAACTGCTGTGGGCTTAAAATGCATCTTCTCAAAAATAAACTAAGACCTCAAAAATGTCCACCTGCATGGTCCTCACATTGGTAAGCTGAATGTTTCAATGGTTTATTTGTGGAACTCTATGGTGTGAGAGACACCACTAAAAAGTCTGTTGGACAAAAACTTGCAAAAAATATAATGTACACTTGTAGATCAAAGACAACTTTATTGATGCAAAATGGTTTCTAAAATTACATTTAAAACATCTAAACACAAAATATTCAGTTTTATCAAATCCATGTATGTAATAACAGATACGGTTGAAATACGTGAAGAAGTATATCATCAGCAAACACTTGCACTCACAATCAGTTATCACAACCCCGGGCTACAAAGAGCACACTATCATCAGGGATTTCCAGTCCAAACTACATCCAGTGCCCTCTTGAAACCCGATGGACTTTCAATCCAAAGAACATTAAGATTTTCATACATAATTTAACATAATCAAATATCTCCATGCATGTAATCAAAAGAAAACAGCGCTTCAACCACATAAAAAAACAGAAGAGAGTACAAGGTAGACCTATAATCTATGAAAATATATTCCACACATATACACCTTCGGACTATATATATATATATATATATATATATATATATATATATATATATATAAATACATTTCACATGTATATTTACACATATTTACATTATCAGTGTATCGTCAATGTGAATATCACACACTATATAAAAAATCTTCTCAAAAAGGTACCTGGTATCACAATGGGAGCATCCTAGGGGATTTGGTTGATTTAGACACACAACAGCTACTGTGGGGGCCATCACTGCTCTGCCTTCTCCTACACCTTCACTGAGATACATCTGAAACAGAGCTGGGACGGTAAAGTGCATACTACAGCTGACTTTAGATCCATATGATGAAGAAAAACAATGGTAAGCATTGTAATGGTGTTGCTGCCATTATACAGAGGAGACAGTAGCATAGTGAGTCCATGTGAGAAAGCTGGAGAGTTAGCTCTGGATGCTAGCTTCAGAAACAGACATTGACATTTAACTATGGACAGTATTCACCGTCAATGTGCTACGTTTTCAGAATTTAATGATATCAAATGAAATTGAAAAAAATGGAGTCTCTAGATTTCACCTACAAGTTTTTTGGACCCTTTTAAACAGGATGAAGAATGCGCTCTCCAAACCCTATCGGTGGGATTAGAATTGCATGGGGCTCTACATTATGAGTTACAGGTCAAAGGTGAGATCTTTAAGTGTGGATGGGGCATCCTGATGCAGTGAGAGTCGTATCATATCAAGGCCCACTGTGTGGCATGATTGGCATACCTGGTGGGATCGTTGTGTAAATCTGGTTTTGACACAGAAAAAGGTGGAAGTTGAGCATCTAGGAGCGATAGCTCCTAGACTGAATATAAAACTCTGACTGGACAGTAATAGGAATGTAGTAGCATTATGGCTGCCTTCCTATTTGATCCAAACCAGTATGATCCATCTTAAAGGGGAGAGGTTTATGTTTTGTATGAAACATGTTAAAGGAGACATATTATGAAAAAAAATCCCTTTTCCTGGGATTTGGGGTGTTATTTTGTGTCTCTGGTGCATATACATGCATATAAATTTGAAAAAAAAACCATCCATGCTGTTTTGAGTGAGATATGATTTTCTTAATTGATCCTGCATTCAGTCTCTGATTGAGCTGTTCAAAATCTGTCCGGCTTTCTACGTCAAAAGCTGGAATATTGGAATATCCACACCTCCTCAGAGCTGCCTCCACCCACTAGGTGATTGCTGTCTCCACCCACCAGGTACAGCAGTAAACAACAGTTTCTGATTGGAAAGCACTTGTTTAGATTAGGAAACACCATGTTGCAGCTCCACGCAAAATGCTCCGTTTTTTGGCTGCTCAAAAGAGCTCAAAACACTTTATCGGGTCCCAGTGGAAGAGGACAGAAGAGCGGCATGGGTTGACTTTATTTTTTATAGTAAGATGCTGGCGGTATGAGTGGGGAGGACGGGAGAAGAAGCAACCGCGGAGTAGAAGGGACGCGCCGCCAAACTGAGCTGCTGAGAACCGGTCAGAAGACGTGAGATCTGCTGCAGAAGAGCAGCATAGGTTGGATTTATTTTTGATGGTAAGATGCTGGCGGTAAGGGTGGGGAATGCTGAAGACCTGCCGCCGCATGGAGCTCAAAGAGCTGGGACTCTGCGGTGTCAGAGAGCTGCAGTCAGCTGATGGAGCTGGAAGGCTTTAGAGTCGGCGTCTCAGGAAGATATCAGAGTGCCAGGTAAGCAGTTAAATCTATTAGTTTAACTTGAAGTCATTTCTTCAATAACCATTCAGAAGTATTTTTGCTGAATTCTCTGAGTATCACAGAAACATTGGGGAGTGGAATTATCAGAATAAAAATATTTTGAGTAAATTTTCAAATAAATCAAAAATACTTTATTGATCCCATGAGGGGAAATTCAGTAGTTTACAGTACAACCTGTCCACAGATCCAGGTCAGTGAAGAGCAGTGCTCCCATCTGTATTATTATTATTATTAACACCGACAGAGTAATTGAAACCTTTATGGTGTAACAGTTTTTATCATGTCTTGAGTTAATTATCTGAGTTGACCACAGTGGTCACCATATAAACTCTGCATGAGTGCTGATTTCAACTATGATAGTGTTAAATCTGCACTTTTAAATTTGCTGTGCAGGAGACTCCCCTCCTACAGGAGCAGATTCTGGTTCAAACATGTTTGGTTGAACTCATTTTTTTTCTTGTATGGTTTAATTCACTTTTTTGGGTGTACGGTTGAACTACTGCAGCAGCCATGTCCATAACCTTCACACATAGTGGTAACAGTCATTATGTGAGTGGTGGGCGTGGCCAAGTTAACAGCAGCTCATTATTATGTAATGATCAGCAGAAAACAGCACAATCTGCAAGGGGCTGAAACAGAGAGAAATACAGGTTGGTAACTATTGCTTCCTACAAGTTATTACCAGGAAACAACTTCAGAAACATGTTTTCTGGAACTCTTAGACCTATTTTAAATTCTGGGAAAATAGTCAGAATATGTCTCCTTTAATGAAGTTGTTTGTACAAAATCACTTGCGCATGAAGTAATCTCAGCAGCTCAGTTGTTGATCATTTAAAACCCCTCATCATGAGCTCATTAGAGGACTCTGTGACTTTTATGAAAATTAGTAGTTCAAGGTGATGCCCACCCATCTTGTTGGCTGTGTAAAAGCAGTAAATTGTTTCATTCACTAAAGTAACTATTTACATAAAATATAATTTTTTATTTTATTTTAGAATTAATTTTTGTGAAGTATCGCTATTCCTACTTGAGTGGAAATTCTGGATGCTCTACCCACTGTAAGTTAATTTATAGAATACAGAACAAACACCAGGCACATACACACAAACAATAATAGTTTCTTAAAGGAGAACACCCATTTCTACTCATCTTTGCTTTTCTAAAGGGATTTTCTATCTCTTGAACTTTTGTTTCTGTGTGTTTCATTTTAGACTTTAAAACAACAAATATTTCCCCATAATTTAATATATTTGTCTGTCTGATGACATACATTAAACATTTTTTTAGATGTTACTCAGTAATTATGTAATTTATTTGAATCTGTGTTTTTGTTATTTTACTCTTAAAAATACAAAAATTTCCCCATAACTTTATATATCTGTCTGTCTGACAGTTTAAAATTGATTAAATCAGATCATAGCACTTTAGTAGCCTTTTTACTGAATATGCTTTCCCCTCTTACGTAATTTTATGGACGAACACTTTTCACTATTAATTTGGTAAAATATGTGGAACTATTCCTACTGTTATTTAAATAACATTTTTGGGTGCTGTACCCACCTCTGGCTGCAGGTTTGCCACTCAAGAGTGTTAACACATGAGGGTGGAGTTTGACAGTTGAGGGCTGCTTATAGGCAAATTCAGCTTAATGTCCACACTTAAGGATGGAAAATGTAACATTTGCATAATATGTCCCCTTTAAGAGAACACAAAGCACAGCTAGAGATGCACAGAGAACAGAGCTGGTAGCTGAAGGGGTTTCAGTTTGATGAGTCCTTACTGACACCAAAGATCCAATCTTTTTCAATTTAGTGAACCTGCTAGCAGCTCATGCTAACAACAACACTCTTCAGAAGACAGAAGAAAACTCAAATGTCTCATCTCTATGGGTGGTATGGCATTGGTTGGTGTGGTTTGGTGGACTATTCTGCCTGTTTCTATGGGGAGCCTAAGTCACGCCCTTCTAATTGCGGTCCATGGGTCCCCAAATGCCCCCAAAAAATGAATGAGAGTCTATGGAGCAATTAAAGTTATTTTATGATCCTGTTTGAAATGCGCCGCGGATCGAACATATGATGTCTTTGAATTTTAAAAACTAATTTTGATGCAGAGAAAAAGCTGATTTTCGACCGGAGGTAAAAGTTACCTTAGGTTTTGTGTAAAAATGTTTAGCGGACAACTGCAGAAGAAAAAGGAGAGCGAGGTTCGTAGCCTCCAGGACGAAGAAAGGAGCATTAAACATGGAGACAACCTCTATAAATCTGACCATGTGGAAAGTAGCAGCTACGTCGGGGAGTAAAGCAGTCGGAGTGAGAGCCAGCATGGAGGAGAAGCTCTACAAGCTCTAGGTGAATGTTTTACGTGCTATAGCTAGTGCTAACTCCTGTTAGCAAAATTAAGTCATATATGCGACTTCTGACTTCGGATTTGTATGCAAATTTTTACAACCAAATAAATCCCCAATCACTGGACAATCACAGTCGAAACGTAAATTGTTATTTATCATTTAAATCGAATTACAACATATGTGTGATTCAGGATGTAAGACAAAGGGGACCAGAAAAGAACTTTTATCGCTCCATTGACTTCCATTCATTTTTTTTTTCCAGTTTGGGGACCCATGGGCCGACCGGAAGGGGAGGAGACTAATGCTGCTTTCAGACCGCATCCGTTGGATACGTCGAGCAGCGCATCCAATGGATGAAGTTTGACGTATGTACTTTTTGGCTTCCATAGCCTACTTCTGAGGAAAAAAACAACGCGTGGGCGTGGCTTCCTCTGTTGCCGTACATTCTGAACTATGGTGGATCGTATCGAGAGAGTGGCTTGGCTTTATTAGCTAGATAAAGCTAGACAACGTTGACATCAGGTGCATCAGCGTCCATTATTCTGATGCGTTCTGAGTTTGGGGAGTTTAACCATTTGGTCCAGGAGCTGCGTTTGGATGAGGTTTGCTTTCAGCACTACTTCCGTCTGGAGGTCGTAAAATTAGGCGCAGGGCCTAATTTTACGACCTCCTCGGCCACATCGGAGCTTAAATCTCCTACTAGGACACCAACTACAGGTTTTATGTTCCTCTTTAGGAGCGCCTGTCCATCTGACTTCGGTAAGTGTTATTTATGATTTTTTAAATCTGCGTTTGTTGAAATTGTTTTCACTGGACCCGCGTTTCATACAAGATAAGTGTATAGTGACATCACTACAGTGAGACGATCTGATTGGTTGCCGCACTGCGTTAACTGTGTTGGGTCTGTCAAAAGCTCAGCTTGCTGAACTTCTGTGACGCATGCGTTGGTACGTTGCCGTATGAAACGCAAGCGTCGTTGACGGAGCCAACGTACTCAACGCAACGCAGAGCCCTTGATGGACCTCTGACGTACTCCACCATAGACTTTACATGTAATCTTGCCACAACTGACGCTGACGCATGGGCTTGGTCTGAATGCAGCATTAGGCTCCCCATTGTAAAAGCGGCCCATGCAACTCCCCAATTACCTGTAGGACAAGGTAGGGTACAGTTACAATGACTCAATATAATCTGTTGGGATTCCTTAAATAGCAAACTTTTTAACCCTCCGGAATGTTTACATAATTGCATTGAAATGTATTTTCTTGTAATGTGCCTAGACATTACATCTGTTCTGATTTGGCAATATATATAAACAAACTGAATTAAAATGGAATTGAATTGAGCTACAGACATCACCCGACAGAGTCCATTGATTGGGGGACAGAAAAAAATCCCTGCTTGCTACTAGCATGGTTAATGGAAACATGAATAAGTCAACCACAAAATAGCCCAGTGGTCCCCAAAGTTTTTTTCACTATGGACTGGTTTAATATCAAACAATATTCACACAGACCAGCCTTCGAAGTGTGGTGGATAAATGCAACAACAACCAAAGAAGACTGATAAAAAAACTGGATTATTTCTTAAATGTAAATCTAATCTGTGCTTGTTAGTTTATTAGTGTTTTATGTATGATATCAACATTCAATTCAATTTTGTTTATTTATATAACTCTAATTCACAACATATCATGTAAAGGCACTATACAAGAAAAGTCATTTTAATTCAATTGTACATACATTCCAATTAATTGTTCAGTTCAGTATACCAATGAGATTAAAGTTTTCCATTTAAGGAATCCCAGCAGATTGCATCGAGTCATTGACGTGCAGCATCTACTCCTCCTGGGCAAACATTTAGCGACAGTAGACAGTCGCCTGCGTTGTGTGACATGACATTAGTAACATCCTCTGTATGCTCTCTGGCTGAGAAAGTAACATTTACAAATGCCTTTAAAATAATATTTACCTAGATATCAAATCTAAATATGAAAAGTACAACTCACCATAACACTGAATCAGTGGGAGCCTTGTGGCTGTTTCACTGTAATTAGATGCTCTGTCTGGGGCAATTTTATAGGCTTCATTGCCTCATTAGAAAGTTGCCATATAACCCATATCTGGGTTGTATGTCTGCCATATATTATACAGAGTGGGGCCTGGTTGCTTGGAAATACATCCATATTTTGGTTAGGACTCATTGTATTGTCTGTTAGTTCCTTTTCTTGGACAATGTAGTCTCTTCAGTCTCCTTACTGGAACTTTTACTTTTCGCTAAGAACCGTTCCGGAGACCTTTGTTTTTTATTCACTTTTCTAGGTTATGTGTTTGTTTTTAGCTGCGATGCATCATGTGACCCAGGCAAGCATACTAACATGCGCCGTGAGAGTCATAGACAGATGTAACAGAGAGCATCCGGTATTTTTTCAACGTAAACACATAGTTTAGACTTTGATAATAAATAAAACAAAAATAGCTTAAGGTATTTATTTTTTCTGCGAGGCCCAGTACAACCCATGGCCCGCTACCACTCTGGGGGTTGTTGACCTCTGAAATAATGGACCATAACAAACCAACCTGTGCCGTCCCACTCAGTAGAAACAATGCAAATATGAGCTATTTTCCCTTTCAACAAAGGGTTTAAAATGAAGTCAAAGGAAGCACAAAAGTCTAGGATGATATTTAAAAGGGAAATATATTCTATGACGTATCTACAGTATGTCAGAGAGAGCAAGACTCAGCTCCCACTGAGCAATAGACCTGAATTCAGCACTGATACTCTAAATCTGAAGTTAAAATTCTAAATTCAAACGGTCAACAAAAAATATGCAAAGAGGGAAAACAAGTCTACAAAGCATTCAGTCTTTTTCCAGTTTTTCTGTTGCAGTGTGTTACACTTTTATACTGTGGTGACAGACAGAATTGAGCAATTTCATCTAGAGAGTCATTAAATAATAAAGCTGTACAGGATGGTCACTGACAGGAAGACATGCTCTATCATCTGAGACTAAGTTCTGTTTTAAGTTTAGATCAATGCATCTCTTATCCCGCAGAGCAGAGTGAGAAACTACCAACATTACTTTACATACATTTGGATTTGGGATTATTAAAGTATAAAAAAAAATAACAATGCTTCTGAAGTGAATGCACTCATTTTGGACGTAGGACCTGATGAAACAAAATTTATCCACATTGGCAGTGTGTGCATGGCCTTAAATGTTGAAAACAATGTGGGTTGAGTTATACCAAACTATCATTGGCCATCTAAGCAATCTGTGTGGTTAAGTGTCAAAATCCTACCTGAGGAATCGGTCAATTCAGTTTCAGTTCAGCTCATTTATATAGGAGCAGTTAACATGACATTCCCACCACAAACAAAGACACAAGAAGTAGAACTAGAGCAGACCATCTACAGAAGGACTGTAATGGTATTTTATCCAGAAAATGTCTTAATGTCAGTGCACATGCTGCACTTTTTCTTTATTTTTACAGCTTTCAATGTCTGGGATAGGCAGATATATGATAAAATGTTACCATAGGCGTTATATAGTATGAATTTGTCCTGAAATATAACTAATATGCTGGAGTTATTCTTCGACCCAGAAGTAAGACACTCGGTTTCACAAAAACCCCGTAATGTTATAAACCAGTTATAGCTGTACTTTAAAAAATTTTTTAAGTAATTTAAAGCCTTATTGTAATGCTCTACATAGCTTTAAACATTTTATGAAACTTTATTTTATTAATGTCTCAGATCTTTGGTTTATGTTTTGAGTAAACAGCCAGTCAATAAAGCTGATTTCAGCAGCTAAAACTACCAGCTTCTTACCGATACCGGAGTGTAGACAGTGCCCATAGCAGAGTGTAGAAGGAGCCCAAACCATTGGAGCCGAGTTCAGTGACTGAGTGCTGAATCCAGCAGATCTTCGTAGCCCCTTTTGTATTTCTAAACGTTCTCGCTCATGAGAATGAGGTTGAGAGCCGGCTGGACATTATAAAAGCTGTGGGTGTTGTTCGCAGTGCGGCCCTGGTGTGTTGTGCCTTAATGTAAGAACATGACAGCAGCAACAGCAACTTTGCTGACCGTAGTATTTCTTGTATTTTTATTTTGTTCTTTATTGTTACTTTGGGTGTTTGGCAACGTCCACACTAAGCCGGATAAGGTTATACGGGGAGTTAGACCTAATGTTATCCACTCAACACCAGCATTTACGCCCCGTTTACGGTACGTTTAAGGTTCCATGATTGCGCAATCCAATGCCTACCTATGCATGTACTGGGCATGCGCGGGGAAAAACAAAAAGAACACAGATTGACGCGTATCATCTAGGTCACTGTTGGCGCCTCCTGGATCGCCTCCTGTGTCGCCTTCTCATCTGCATGTAGGTTAGGGTAAACTTTGCAAACGTCTGAATTTGCAAAAGTAGAAGTAGCATAACGAAACTCGTCTCCATCTTTGCTGTTGTCATTATCTGGTGTCGCGTTGTTGTCATCAATTTAGGACGCAGCATTTGATTGACGTTGCTGCTCTGATTTAGCTGGGGACCGGATAAGTTGCGTCCAGACGTGCTCATTTAGCCGTTGAGATAACAGATGGCTCTCTTACCAGGCTTATAGCCTACTTATCCGGCCACAGACCACGAACAAAGCCGCCTTAGTGTGGACGATAGGGGGGTGTAGACTAAATACTTATACGTTTAAGGCATTATCCGGCTTAGTATGGATGTGGCCTTTGTGTGCATCGATCGGTTTGATTCAAATTCTGAGTTCACTAAACTTATTGCAGTAAACAGTGCCATAATTAGCATAAAAACAGTCGGGGTGGAAATTAGAAAGCAAGTTTGGAGGTGACAAATAGTACTTCTGTTATAATTTAATAACACAACCCAAATCCTTTTTCTTAAAAATGAAGAATAATTCTCAAATGCAACCCATCAAAAAAGTAACCTCACAATGCTGGTGAAGTTCACATGTAGTTCACAGCTTCATAAATGGCTACCACACATTAGCATTAGCATTTAGCTGGCGTTTACTCTGGCTCCTCCGTCAGGCGTCTTCATTGTTGGTATTAATCCGACTGCAAGAGTTAACCCCTCCGACAGTCCGCTTTGGTTCGACCAAAGTTCGGAAAGCAGACATCGGTGAATTGGCGGTCAGATACAAACATGTAGCTGGTTAGATGTAGGATTCTGAAGAGATATTCCAACAATTTCTGGCAATTTGGCTTTTCTTTAGAAATGTTGAATAAAGTGTTATTATCACCGCAGCCAAACGGCATTTTCGCAGAGACATTTTAGAAAGTAAAAAACGGTGGTGCTAGCTGCGATAGTCTGAAACAGGTCACACCTTTGTGAAAGGGGACGTGTGTGTTTTATCTGCAGTGGCGGCACAGACAAGTCCAGTGCAGGATTCAGCAGGATTACTGAGAAATGCATAAATTAAGCCCAAAAAAACTCTGGCAGGCTTTTTTAAAAAGAAACTTGCATTACAACATGGTTGAAAGCTCCAAAAAGTTGATTTTACATGATATAGGACCATCATTGCAGTGTACATATGTAAATACTCTATCTCATCATAGTTACCATTACTCGCTCCATTTTCACCAACAATTTTTTTCCTCTGTACATTGACTCTTTAACAAACTGGATCATCTGAATGAGGTTAACATTTAGTCTCAGGATGAAAATCAGGTCTATTCCTCACTGAGGAGTTTGGAGTGAGACACAATAGGATGTTATTTATACAATGAAATGTGTCTCGAACACCTTTTGGTCAACAATATTCTGTCATGAAAAAATCTGAACAAGCTGCTTAATCAGTGCACCTTAGATGACCATTGTTAGGGTTGACTGCAATCAATACTGGACCCTTGAAATATACACTCAACAAAGATATAAACGCAACACCTTTATTTCTGCTCCCATTTTTCATGAGATGGACTTAAAGATCTAAAATTCGTTCCAGATACACAATATTACCATTTCTGTCAAACATTGTTCACAAATCAGTCTAAATGTGTGAAGGTGAGCACTTCTGCTTTGCTGAGATAATCCATCCCACCTCACAGGTGTGCTACATCAAGATGCTGATCTGACATCATGATTAGTGCACAGGTGTACCTTATACTGCCCACAATAAAAGGCCACCCTGGAATGTGCAGTTTTGTCTCACAGCAAAATGCCACAGATGCCACAATCATTGAGGGAGCGTGCAATTGGCATGCTGACAGCAGGAATGTCAACCAGATCTGTTGCTCGTGCATTGAATGTTCATTTCTCCACCATGAGCCGTCTCCAAAGGCGTTTCAGAGAATATGACAGTACATCCAACCGGCCTCACAACCGCAGACAGCTGCTGAAACAATTGGTTTGCATAACCAAACAATTTCTGCACAAACTGTCAGAAAACCATCTCAGGGAAGCTCAACTGCATGCTCGTCGTCCTCATTGGGGTCTTGACCTGACTCCAGCTCGTCGCCGAAACAAACTTGAGTGGGCAAATGCTCACATTCGATGGCGTCTGGCACGTTGGAGAAGTGTTCTCCTCACGGATGAATCTCGGTTTACATTTTTCAGGGCAGATGGCAGACAGCGTGTGTGGCGTCGTGTGGGTGAGCGCTTTGCTGATGTCAATATTGTGGATCGAGTGGCCCATGGTGGTGGTGGGGTTATGGTATGGGCAGGCATCTGTTATGGACGAAGAACACAGGTGCATTTTATTGATGGCATTTTGAATGCAAAGAGATACCGTAATGAGATCCTGAGGCCCATTGTTGTGCCATACATCCATGAACATCCCCTCATGTTTCAGCAAGATAATGCACGGCCCCATGTTGCAAGGATCTGTACACAATTCTTGGAAGCTGAAAAAGTCCCAGTTCTTGCATGGCCAGCATACTCACCGGACATGTCACCCATTGAGCATGTTTGGGATGTGCTTGACCGGCGTATACAACAGCGTGTACCAGTTCCCACTAATATCCAACAACTTCTCACAGCCATTGAAGAGGAGTGGACCAACATTCCATAGGCCACAATTGACAATCTGATAAACTCTATGCGAAGAAGATGTGTTGCACTGCATGAGGCAAATGGTGGTCACACCAGATACTGACCGGTTCTGAGTCCCCAGAACCCCAATAAAGCAAAAAACTTTTATTGTGGGCAGTATAAGGTATACCTATGCACTAATCATGATGTCAGATCAGCATCTTGATGTGGCACACCAGTGAGGTGGGATGGAATATCTCAGCAAAGCAGAAGTGCTCACTATCACACATTTAGACTGATTTGTGAACAATGTTTGAGAGAAATGGTAATATTGTGTATCTGGAATGAATTTTAGATCTTTAAATCCATCTCATGAAAAATGGGAGCAGAAACAAAGGTGTTGCGCTTATATTTTTGTTGAGTTTACTTTAAAGTTCAAGGGTTTAACTCGAAGTGACAATAGCTTCCTGAACCATTGGATCAGCGAGGGGACCACGGTGGTACCACCAAACACTAGAAGCATCAGCAGCGTGATAACAAATACACAGTTGTGCCCTCATTTTTAGGAGACTTATCTTGAGTGGTGTGAAAAAGCTTGAGTGTAGTTCCAAAAGAGTAAGACCTGGTATCGATATATTAACGCCGTTTGGCTAATTTTGGATAAGTATCATAACATCTGAGCCAAATGGAGTTGAGTCTATTAACAGTCTTGGACGGATTGTTAGTGATCAGTAACAGCTTCAAACTGAGCTACATCATTAACTTTTAAACTCCAGAAAAGGCTGTTTGTAATGGGGCAATGAGATCTCATCAAAAACATTAAAGTTCAGTCTATCTCATGAAGTGCTAGCTAGTTCCTGTCAACATGTAACTGGTACAGCCTAGTTTACACTCATAGTGTTTGCACTGACACGTACACATATCTACAGAGACGTTTTCCTTTCAGACTTCAGTCCATCGCAGTCACGTCTCTGGTGAGCAGCTGGGTATTTACTTTTTTTTACTCTTAAACTAAAACTCTGCACTTGAACAACTTCAACTTGAGCCGCTTTCAATCCTCTAAAGAGCTTTTTGTGCACAGATGATAACAGACACTGAACATTCATTAATTATGTTCTTCGTTCTGCTCCATATCTGCTGCTAAATATCTTCAGCACTCTGTTTTTTTGTTTATGTCGGTTTGGAATTTATAGAACGTGGCATGCTGACCAATCACGGGCTTGTTCTCTTTATAGCTTTCCACAGACACTGCAGCCCTGCAGCAGAGCAATATGCTTCAATCTAAGGCATTGACAATGATAGTGAGTCTTGACACTCTTTTTTGTATCGAATCTTGAGACTCTTATTTTGAAGTTGGAAGGAAGAAGTTCTTGAGCCAGCTGTTTCATTGACAGAATTTGAACATCAGGGCAGATGACACCACACTGAAGACGACTCCAACAGTTTGAACAGTTTTTACTCATCGGCTGGCCAAACTGTTAGTAGCTAACAAAGCTAAAGCTACCATCCACTTTGCCGCTTCCTTTTCCTACAACTAAAGGGCAATTTCATAACTTTTTGTGATGAGTGGACTGCATTCAATCATCTCCAGTTCAAAATCACAACCCGATCTGGACACTGAAACCCAGAAGTGAGGCTGAGATTTAGGAAGCACATTGCTTTTTATTCTTTTTTTTTGACTGGAACCAATATAAAGCAGCCTAACCTAAACTGTTATATTCTCTCCTGGTTAAATAGTTTTTTAAAACATAAATTATGTTTTGGGGTCCCATTTAATGTGCTAATGAAAAAAAGAAAAGAAAATTAGTTTAGAAATTTCCCCAAGTATATTGCTAGCATCTTGTTTCATTCTCATGAACACAAAATGATATATAGTCTTCTCAGTATCTATTGTTAGACCCTGTGTCGTCTGTTAAAGCTTCAACCTCACAAGAGTGTTAGCTCAGTTATTGCATAACATAAGTTCCAAACCCTGTTTTCCACTCAAATCACAACATATTCCACAGTGTCTCTGAAAATAAGCAAATAGATATAATAGATATGATATAGATAGAAATATGTGATTGGAATGCTTGGTACATTCAAACAGCAGTTTTTCCACCAATATGAAATGGGATACCACTGATGGGTAAACTAGAAGAACCCGAAACTGATTTTTACAGGATAAACTGTTTGGACTGAAGGGGATCTAGAAAGGGTTTATCTAGAAAGGAGTCAAAATGTTCGGACTCACCATCAGCCTCTGCCTTAGAGGACATTGTTGCCCTACAGGGTCACATTAAATCACACAGTACATGCTCTAAAACTAGTAGAACATTTTTACAAACCTACTACATGTGGACAAATCTAGACTTTAGGCAGTACAAAATACAAGGAAATCCCAGAAAAACGATAAGAGGTGTTCAGAATGACGTGACAAGTCCCCTATGGTCCCCCTGGTTCAATCTCCTTCCACCACAGAGGAAGTAGCGGAAAGCAAACAATGCCACCTCCGGTGGGTCTGTTAGCTCAGAGTCTTTAGGACGATCAACATAGTACTAAAAAACAACCCAAAAACCAACCCCCAAAGATCTTGTTTTTTTCAAATGGATGTTCCCCATGTTAAACACGCCTCCCCATTAAGCTGGTCAGTGCAATTTGGCCTTCTGTATTTTTAATGTCCACACGCAGAGTCACACCTCCAGAAAAAACCTTCAGAAGACATTGTGCTTGTTTTGTGTTTAAGCTGTATTCTTTTGGATGTTTATGTGACCTCAAGAGAGAAGTGTGCGTATGGCACGAATAAATAAATAATACATAAATCATCTGGAGGGATGATAAAAAAACACAAAAAAAAGCTCAAGCTGTGACTTGCTTCATAAAAAAGGGATTCAATAATGCCCTGCTTGACTTTAGTTTTACATGTAAAAGTAGAATAGGAAGACTGTGTCTACACAAAACTGTACGCACAGAATGAACAAAGTAACTCGGACTGGACACGATGTAGACATGTGCATAACTGGCTCCGTTTTCTACCAAGAGACCCAAACTACTCCTCTGCAGCAAAGTGCTAAACTGACTCCGCCCGACTGGTTACATCATTGCTTTGATCATTATTACTGGACTCAACAAGGCCTCACAGATCCTGTGAGGAAACGTTAGCAGCTAAGGAACTTCACACCTAAACACAGGAGCTTCAAAATAAAACGTGTCCTCGAGAGAAGCATGCAGTTGGTACTAGAAAGAAAGGTAAAATATGTGTGTTTGTGCTAACCACTCATTTCCTTCTCTGATATTGGAGAGAGTCCCACACCCTGGTCTGATTGGGAGTAAACACCAGAGCAGGAGAACAAGCACCCAAATCAAGAGCAGAGTGGGACCTCAAAAAGGAGATTTCAAGATTAGTCTGATTTGACCTAGAACCTCTGCAAACACCTCTTATCATCTCTTTAATACTGCCTGCAAACGTGACTGTGTGTAAGTGTGTGTAAGTGTGTGACAATGCTGGTGTGTCTCAATCTTCCCGGCACGTTGGCAGGTTGACAAAAGTGAAGATGTTGTATTCGATGAGGCAGGAGAAACACAGGAAGATGGAGTAGAGGAAGAGGCATGTGAGTCCCAGACGTTTGTCAAGCGTCCACTTGTTTATGTGGACTCCAAGCACCTGGACACACAGCAAGCAGAGGGACATGAGCTCCCGAGCACGGACACAGGAAGTCAGAGGAGGCCGAAATCTGTGAGGCATATACTCACTGTGATGAACACGGACGCCAGCAGGAGTCCCACAGAGAAGATGAGCCCTTTGCTGTTCAGTTTGATCTGTGGAATGAAGAGATGATCCACATGACCACAGAGGCACACAGAATTCTGAGATATCACGACATCACTGCACAGATTTCATATTCAGAACCGTCACCATTCCAGCGTTTTTGGACCAGTGGCGGATCTAGTATACTTTCCTAGTCCGGGGCCATCTAGGGGCCACAATATTTATATAGGGGCCAAGTATTAGTCTAACACCCGTGGACTCAATCCCCAGTTTTGGTAAGGTAGACACATTTTACCACCCACCAAAGTTAACAGGACGCCAAGAGAAGGCACAGTAATCTCTGGTTTAACAACTGAACATACTGGATTTCTTGGGAAGATTTGACCCTGATTTTATTTATTCGAGCTAGTTTAAAAATACAGTGGGCGTTTTTCAGTAGCTACAGATCAGGGATTTTATTTGGAGAAAAACTATACTTCTGGTCTATCACGACATATCATTTACAAAACAACAGCTCTTTTTCACCCAACTAGGCTACTTTAATTAGCACATTTTACATTCATTCCAGATTTCACAATTTGGGGAAACCTGCTCATTTTAAGGAATCATGGAAAAGGAAACTTAACTGCAACATTAATGGTGAATAGAATGATGCCTGGAGAAACCTAAAGTAATTTTCTAAAATGAAGCATTGTTCCCACTTATAATTTGCCACAGTTAAACTTCTGTTTAAGAATTTAAACATTAATCCTATGTTTTTGGTACTTTGAATTACTGACTCAAAAGAAAAGTCAAGTGAATGTTAGTTTTCTATGCAAGAAAATTACTCCACCTTAACTGGATAACTAAATTTAAAATATCAGCTCTAAGATGAACGTGTAAAAGGTTATCCTCTACTATTTCTCTCTTGATTTCAACACCGAATAAGAAACCTGTCAAAGAAGCCAGTTGGTATTTGTAATGGTTTTATTTTCCCCCAGAATGTTTTCCTTTATTCTACTAAGTGAATCTAATAGAATACTGAAAAGGGTGCACTTAATTTATACAAATAAAAAGGCAAGGCAAATGTATTTTTATAGCAAACTTTCAGCAACAAGGCAATTCAATGTGCTGAGACCAAAATAAAAGCAGCAGTAAAAACAGAAAACATTGAGAATATGAAGAACATTAAAAACATACAACTGTTCTGACATTCTAATCATTACTAATTATTAATCAAAGGGAGCTCTAAACAGATGGGTTTTTAGTCTTAACTTAAAGGAACTGGAGTATTTCAAGCAGCTTTGCAGTGGTCTGGAAGTTTGTTTCAGACAATGGGAGCATCAAAACTGAAACCTGCTCCTCCATGTTTGGTTCTGATTTAAGAGATGTTAAGTAGACTAGAATTAGAGGACCTCAGTGGTCTTGGGGATGTTATTATAACAACAGATCTTCAACATACTTTGGTACTAAGCCATTCAATGATTTATAAACTAGTAAAGTATTTTAATGTCATGTTTACGAAGAATCTAGGACCCAAATGCAGTCAGAGTAAAGAGGGGGTTATAATGAATAAAAAGGTAACAAAACTTACAAAAACAAGGAAGGTGTTGTAGGAATTATTTTTGCAGTTGTAGGCTTTTTCATTCATTACTCACAGTACCTAGATAAAACATTAATTAACTGAACATTGCTTATTTATGCCGAGTTGTGCTGATGCATTTATACATTTAATTCTGTTACTCAGTGTCTAGATCAAATATTGCTAGTCTGGTTTGATACATGTACTGCAAGAAGCTAGTTATCTCATATGACACATCCTGTGTTGCATCATGACAGATATTGTGTTTACCTGTTAACATATGTAAACCATGTTGTTCTGTGATTGGTCATGTGATTATCCGCTGATGCATGGAACAGAGTGTTAGTTATCTTACCATAACTGTATGATGTGTTTTGTTCTCCCAGAGCTGAGTAATGAATCAGTCAGAAGCTGATCCAATAACAGGTGGCTGATTACTATATATACCCATGCATCTGTGCTGAAGCTTCAGAGCTCCCTATGGACTCTCCAGGCGCATGTAAAATAAACTTTTGTAAAGAAGACCGCTGATCCTTTTCTGTCTCATCCGATGCCTCTCAGACACAAGGTTTTCCACCACACAGAAGGCAAAAACAGGACCGGAGAACAGGGAGCATTGACAACGAACTAGCAAAGAGGTGGCTGAAACTGGGAGCTTAAATATGCTGAGCAGGAGTGAAGAATGGACTGAGAAAGCTTTAGAATCTAAGTACTTGGAAACGTTGCAGGTGAGGGGGAAGAAACAGGTGGAGGCAATCAACTGAAAATAAACAAAAAAACTGAAAATAATCCTAAACGAGAGACTACAAACCAAAGTGAGGATGAAACACTAAAGCAGAAACTATCTAAAATAAATAACACTGACTGATAGACTAAGGACATCAATAAAGGTAGAGCATAAAACAGGTAAAACATCTAAAAGATGGGAGGGAAAAAATCAAATTGCAAAAGGTCCTGAATTCCTAACATTTAAAGTCTATTCTCTTAGCTACTGGAGAAAATGAAATGAAAAGGAACTGAACATGGGTGTAACGGCTCCTGGGCACGAGTAGTCCATCACACTTTCTATGTTGGTGCTGTCTGTCCCCCTCAATAATGTCAGCTGTTACTGTAATTTGATATGCAAAACATATTTTTCCAAGCCATCTTTAAACACACCTTAAGTGCACACAATACATGCTAACACATTCATCAGTGGATCACAGACAGGTTATGTAGAGCAAAGCAGCATCTTCAGCAAACCAGCCAGAGCCAGCAAGAAGCAACAAACTTTGCAGATATTTTTCCAAATAAGCTACAAATTGAGTTATGCCATTGCATGCAGTTAATATTAACTAAATGGTAGCAAGTTATTACTTGTCCATATGTTGTTAAAAGCCACCTGACAATACTATTACTCCTTATATTCCTTGTTAGTCATTTCATATCTAAAATAAACCCTGTCCTATTTCATTTTTATGCAGAACGTGTGCTCACTGTTGCTCTCACATATTTGAAAGAAATCTTTTTGCCTCAAAGAAAATCAGAATCAGGGAAGAGCCATACGGCCAGAGGCCAGCAGCTAGGGTGATGAGGCAGGGTCTTCACAGGTAAGGAGAGATTAGAACTTGCTGAGATAAAGAGATAATTGGTTGGAGAAACCAGGCAGGTATCAGGACAGGGTTTTCACTGGGCTGGGTAGGTACCAAGTCCTGCTGGAAAATTAAGTCATCATCTCCATGACGCTCATCTGCAGAAGGACGCATGAGGTGCAAAATGTCCTGGTAAATGGCTGGGTTGACTCTGGATTTAATAAAGCCCAGTGGACCAACACCAGCAGAGAAAATGGCTCTCCAGATTAACACAGACTGGAGAAACTTCACACTGGACTTCAAGGATTTTGAATTGTTTGCCTCTCCATTCTTCCTCCAGACTCTCGGACCTTGGTTTCCAAATGACATGCTACATTTTATCTTTTCAGAAAAGATTAAACCACTGAGCAACAGATAAGTATTTTTTTGCTTTAGACCAAGTAAGATACTTCTGACATTGTTTGTTGTTCAGGAGCAGCTTGACAAGAGGAATAGGACATTTGAGGCCCATGTCTAGGATCCGTCAGTGTGTGGTGGCTCTTGATGCACTAACTCCAGTCTAAGTCCACGTTTTGTAAAGGTCCCCAACACTTCTGAATGACCATTTTCCACTCCAGGCTACGGTCATCCCTGCTGCTTGTGCACCTTTTCTTTCCACGGTTTTCCCTTGCAAATAACTTTCTATTTATGTGCTTTGATATAGCTCTTTGGCAACATACAACTTCATTTGCAATGACCTCTTGAGGCTTTCCCTCCTTATGGAGGGGGTCAATCACGGTTTTCTGCACAACTGTAGGGTCAGTAGCCTTGCCAATGACTGTGATTCCTACTGAACCACTCTGAAAGACCATTAAATGGCTCAGGAACCCTTTGCAGCTGTTTTGGGTTAATTAGCTGATTAAAGTGGGATACTGAGCCTAAAATATTGAATATTTTAATAATATTCTAATTTTGGGTTTTCATAACCTATATGCCACACTCATCAAGAGCTTGAAATACCTTGCTTTGCATGTAATGAATCTAAATCATAAATCAGTTCACCTTTAAACAGTGTTAGAGGTAACTGTGTTTAGGTATTAGAACGTTACTAATGGTGTTATTTTTTAGATAATGAAGTAATCTAATTAACTACTTTTCCTATTGTTGCAACACCGTTACCGGGGATGTAAAGTGGCGCGTTATAATGTGGTTGAATGAAGCCCAGCAGTTTCAGGCTTTCTGACAACCACACTTCAGTTGCAGGCATAAAGCAGGTGTCAGTGATGATGCCGTTCCAAATGCTATGATGATTGGCTGGGTGGGCGGAGACCCTGAGTGCTCTCGCTGTCACACTGCATGCTGTAAAGAACACGGCGAAAGTTTTCAGTTGGATATTCTACGGACAGTAGTTTCATTAAAGCAGAGAGTCCCTCTAATGTCTCACAGAGAACTGTGATGATAGAGCGGATACATTGCCACCAAAGGTTCACTCCTGAAGGTGGGGTTTTTGGTTAGGCTTCGGTTTTCGATAAATCTCCACACATCCCAGAAAATAAATCAATACCTTCGAGATCTACTAATAAAGTAACCCCAAAATTTTGATAAATTGTTGCTCAACACCCAAGGAATGTGACACACTGATTTATTTATTTTTAAATTAACATATGTAATATTTCTTATTAATATGTTGCTTTAAAATATGTGATTTTCCTTCAATACCTTCCAGGTCATGTGACCAAGTGACATAAAATCAATCTTAAAATCTTTTACTCTAACCAGTTGGATAGTGCTCTGTTTACTGTACAATATTTGCACAACTTCATGGATAGATTTTTTGTTTTGTTTCTTTTTTACCCACATTTGTCAAAGTTTTGCACTTTGATGAAAAATGTGTGAGTATATAGTTCCAATACTTATTTATTTTTCTTTTTTATTGTTCTGTATACAGATTAAATCTTACAGAGTCAAGTTAAAATGTATTAAAATATTGCTTATGATGGTTTTTTTATTCATTATTCGGTTATAAAATATTTGACATTATAGATATTATACAATCTAACTGCGTTATAGAACATAAAAACAAGGTCACGGTCACTGTGCTGAATAAATAATTACTTTTACAGTGTGCTAACTGAGTTACTAACTTAATTACTTTTTGGAAAAGTAATTATTGTAATTGTAACTATAACCAGTTACTTTTTAATGTAAGATGCCTAGCATTGCTTTTAAAGTTGTATTCCTGAAATAAATTAACTTTTGCACGATATTCTAATTTTTCTAAGGTTCACTTATAAATCAGTTTGATAGCCTGTACAAAACTTTTATTCTGAAGAGTCGATGTGTCATTATTGTGTGTCATTTATTGTGATTTGCTGAAGCCAGTGTGTGAACTTAAACCTTCTTTCTTTAACCTGTTGTTGTTAAATCTTTCCAGATTGAAATCGACATGTAAGCCAAGTTATTTGTTCCTACCAAGCCTGGAGTGACTATAACTATTAATTTTTATTAATAGTAATGAAAATGCAATGATAATTAATAACCTTCTTTGAACCACTATTAATATGACTAATATCTAATATCTGTGCAACAATTATTTAAATTGTTCTCTAGCTACTGAGGAAAAGTGTGATTGAATGTGAGAGGATGATAAATCACTCACTATACCTCTGAAAAATATGTCCCAATCACTTCTGAGATGTTGGTTTGCCCCTGGAACAGAGAGCTTGGACGGATAAACACTGAATTCTAACTGATTCAGTAGTTGTTTCAGGGTTCCCACTCTTTTCTTGAAGTAATTTTCCAGGACTTTTTTCAAGACTTTTTCAGCTGCTATATTACGAGTGGAGCTATCCAAACTCGGGCTTTTATTGGCATCATATTGGCATATGTTTTGAAGCAGATATGACATTGTACGTATACTGTTATATTGGTATGATAGTTGTGCAAAGACTGTTGTCTTTCACAATGTCAATTACTTTCCTCTAATTGCAATGCAACAAAGTTATTCTCTACTATAGTTCACAAACTTCCATTTTTCCTTGCTGATATCACAATGAGTCACTAACGTTAGAAAATATTAACTATTATCAGACTTTTAAATTAATTGCATCTGCTCACACCAAGGCATATTACGTATCTGGTATACATACACAGCATAAACTGATGAGTTATGCGTTTCTAACTCTAAATTAATTTGAATTTTCAAATCTTTATAACATTTTTTGTCAATAATACTGCTGAAATGCTTTAACCTTTTGTAAAGCTAAATGAGTTTAAATGCAAAATCCATTTAGCCTACTGGTGTAGGAAATGGATCTGAAGTAAAATATTCGGACAAACTAGAATAAAACACTGGTATACATCGTAAGATTTAGAGAAGTTTTATTTTCTACAATTGTACCGTATATTTTGTAAATTTAACCAGATAGCTTATGTTTATTCATCTCCCTCGTTATCTCTTGTACTTTCTTCACAGAATATTTATTTAGATACTAAAACGTATTTTGTTGTTCCAGAATTGGTCATTTTAGGTTAGTCCAGTCATCCAGAAACAACATTCAGGGTAGATGACTAGACTAATATCTCTGGCTAGGACCCAAAATTATATTGAACCTGAAAAATATTTCTAACTCTCAGAGATACGTACTTATTGTTTGCTAGCTACCTTTTTGTTCTGGCTTTATTTAGCATTACTATGATACATTTATGGTTACCACTTAAAATGATTCTTTTTATCAATTTTGCCATGATGAATTCAATTTTACGTAAAAAGCTTTGTTCAAACGAACATGCAAGTCTTCATTTCTCACTGGCGCTTCGCTGCGGTCTGTGTATCTTGCAAAAAACTATGGTTTGAATTGCCTTTCTTTAATATAAGGACCCAATTCATAACAAAATGGGCGTATTTCATAACAAAATTAGCATAGCACCTGTCGGCAGGTGTTGCTCGCTGGGGGTAATCCTCACCAGCTACTTAAGGGGAGCGGATCCAGCATGCTAGATTTCTCTGATTTTTTTTAATATTGTCACTCACATCAATATTTTAATATTGACAAATAAACTGAAAATAAATAAATAGATTCCTTCCTGTGAATGTATGAGACATCCCAGTTGTAAACCACCTTGTTTTGGTTATGGAATATCTGGCTAGAAATTAGAAATGGAGATTCAGACCACTATGAAAACAATGAGATTTTAGAAACAGTTGCAGTCAATCCAATTTAGAAAATAACTAATTACCAGACTGTCAACTTACGTTTTGGACTAATGCAATCACGCCTTATTATGGATGATATTTTTATTTAAAAATAAAATTCCAGTCCTGAAACACTTCAGTCCTATTCTGTTTATTTAAAGAAGACTTATAATTTTAACATATTTAAAGTGTACCTTCTCTCTGTTGTTAAGTAGAACAGTAAATATTAAACTGCAGATGGGCAAAAATGATTTCAAATTGTCTGTAAATAAAAAGAAATAATTACATTCTGTATCAGAAAATTACACAGTAACAATAATAGCTAATTTTGTAAGACATTACAGAAGAAATCTTAAATTAGATACGAGAAAATGTGGATGCTATCTTTTTAATTTAACAGTAAAAGCAGACCAGAAACACGGGAATTAAAATTTGCATTGTTTAATCTAGTCTGGATCGGTGAGAAGGCGCAGCTGGAGAAGTAAGAGAGCGCAGCGCTCAGCAGCAAGACGGCGCAGATGAGAGAAGCAAGTGTAGGAAGAAAACCAAACAGAGAGAAGGTGAAAGTGAGAACAGAGTGATTGTTTAAGCCCCGTTAAAAAAATGTCTGTGCTTGTGATAACTGTGTTACTTCCCACAGTATCATTTTACCTTCTCCCCAACCTGTTTTACACTTGTTTTGTTATGAAAGATGCTCATTTTGTTATGAAGAAAGAAAGAAAGCCAATTCACACCATAAAAACAGCATGAAAAGTTGGGGCTCTGCTCTCTATATATATGCTCTCCTATAAATGGTTTTTGTTTCTACAATAGAACAAGTATGAAATACTGAGTGGAACGTGGCACGGTAAGACTACCTGTTACCCCCTCAGTAGGTGGAAGCTGTCGTCATGTTCGCTATGGCTCTACTAAAACCAAAAATGCATTTAGGGCGTACCCACAGCTCCCCGCTGCTCCTCTGTCACTCAACAGAGAAAGGGAGAAAAAGCTCTCACTATACTGCGATACAGCAACAGTCTTGAACTGAAAGTCACTAGTTCTGGCCCCTCTTTGGAGAAACAAATCCTTACTTGGGTCCGAAAAATCCCTAAGTTTATCTAGCAACAAAGAAATATAGAAACATTGAGAAGCAGAGCTGTTCTAAGGGAATATGCACTTTAGTTGGTAGCATCACGTGGGATGCTGTGGTAGCTAGATGCAGAAAGGAAAGTAGACAAGCTCTACGGCCCAATATTGCCCATGGAAAGGAGCTGAAAACAGACATTCATATGTAAAATGTTTAACCTGTTTGTGTTCATTCACAAGGAGGGAAAATTATTTTCCAGGACAACTCAAATGTTTCCAGGACATTTTACTTTTTTTCCCCATTTTCCATGTGTCTTCCATAACTGTAAAATTGGTCTATCATTTTCCACGTTTTCCAGGTAGCATAGGAACCCTGTTGTTTCTATATTTCCAGTATTTATACACAGATCAGTTAGGTCTACTGGAAGTTTCTCACATAATTTGGACTGATTCAAACAAAGGTAACTGGCAATGCAAATTTACATTTAAACTGTTATTTTGGTGAAAATATTAGAAACTTTTTTACGAAGAGTTGAAGTTTATAGTTGAACTTACAGCAGAGCCGTAGTTAATGGCCAGTGTCTTTAGGGCCCAGGGGAGGCCAAGCCCCACTAGGATGTCAAACACGTTACTGCCAATGGAGTTGGAGACGGCCATGTCTCCCATACCTGCAAACAGCAGCAGGAAAGAGACAGACAGAATGAAAGAGGAGCAGAAACAAAGGAAGATATGACGGGACGGCAGAGGAGGAGATGGGTGGGCATATGACAGATTAGTGGAGCTGACTGTGTTACTGATGTCCTAAAAGTCACATTTTACTTTCAAAAGATCTCTTTGTAGCCATGGGAAACCCCCATGTGATGGTCTGTCATCAGCTTTTAGTTCCTGTCCTGACATAACCCACTCTCTCACATCTAACAAACACACTTACACACATACAGTCGAAACACTTTTCAATATTTAATGGCAGGGTTGAGAGTAAACGCAGATGAAAGCAGGGAGGATGGAACCCCTGCCAGCTTGTTTTCCCTCCATGTTTGACTTAGCTTCCTAGACCAAGATGACAGTAGCTCCATGGCCTCTTTTCCATGTGATTCATCTACTCCTCTCCACACCTGTGTGATAAATGCTTCACTTATACTCTGATGTTTGCTGTCATTCTGCCATCCTAGGTGAATTATGAAACTCTATTTACACTCAAACACTTGATTAAGAGAGACCATCTTTTCACTCTGAGGTGGTATTTCTTGTACATGGCCAAAAAACACCTGAACATACCCTAAACCTAATAAAAACTTCAAAACATGAAAATCTAAGTATCATAAAGATATATTCCTATAAATTTACTTTTATTGTTTACCTGGGTGATTATTTTACACAGGTATACATACACAGATACTTTAATAAAATGCTATGTATGTTTTCAGTGCGGCTATCAAGACAAAACTCTTGCTACCAGAGTAGAATTTAACCCCATAAAGCAGAGTTGTTATAGAGGTAGAACTTTCTGCATGGACCATAAACTAAAGGTGGAGCTTTGTGATGGGACGGGGCTAAAACCTAAATTATATCCAGCAGTGCTGTTGGCTTGATTCTTCTCTCATCCATAATGCAGCCAAAGCATTAAAAGGATCTTGATATGCCAGTCAGTCATGGGAAGGGGAGAAAAGTGCCAAGGCAATACACATACACCATGGAACAAAAAAGATAGTCATTAAAAACATCGGAAGATATGAGACAGCACAGGCATTACAAAAAGTGGACAGAAGGGGAGGCTGCCAAGAGGCAGACAGCAACACCAAATGAGCTGCAAGAATTTCCAACAAAAACTGGTTTTCCTCTGCATTAGACAACGATCTGTTGCCGGTTTTCCTCTAGACATGTAACATCTGCAAAGCGTAACATGCAGCTGATAGCTGCATAGTCAATGCCTTTGTTTCCAACGGGCACCAAGCAGCGCCATTCAGATTTATCCCAGAAACGTTGTCACGGCCCTCTCCTGAATTTTTGAGTAGGGTCTATTTTTACACAGTATATTACCAGAACACATCGATCTCAGTAGTTTTGATTAGACCCCATAGAAAATCAGACACAGAAGCTATGAAAAGCATCCTTAAAATTTCAAGATTAGAGACACGTGCAGATTTCCAAAACAGAAATTAATCACCAGTGAGACGAGTTTGAAGTCAGTCGGTCTGTGGGTCTAATTCTCTCATTTTCATCACAAAAGACGATTTGATCCATCCCTGCTGATGAATACAACTGTATTGGAAGGTGTGAGTCAACCTGATCTAAGATGGAACTGGCCGACATAGCCGACTAAGACATATGGGTGTCTAAGATTACTTACAGTACTTACTTGATGTAATGAAACTCCATGTTGACACACTTACCTCCTCCACTCCAAAGATCTTCTAAAGTCCCACAATAAATTATCAGATCTTATTCAATGGGTCTTTACTTTGTCATTTACACTAACCATCACTGCTGCTCTTCACAGTTCAGAAACACCTTTATGGTTTATACAAAAAATATAATGGGATCAAACTTTGTTAGGTTACTCTAAATTGCCTTAAGAACTTCAATTGTCCTGTGCATTTCTGTGGTGGACTGTACCCCACCTCTCATCCAATGACCGCTGGAGCTAGTCATGAGCCCAAACCTTTGACTCTGCATCGACCAGGAGGTTTACAAAATAGATGAATTTGAATATTACTAGAGAGAAGTGACAAGCAGTGAAGCAGCATCTATAGAGTTTGTGTTACCTTGCCGTGCTACTATTAGACTGGCCATGCAGTCAGGAACACTGGTGCCTGCTGCAAGGAAGGTGATGCCCATGATCACATCAGGAATCCCGAGTGTGAAGCCGATCACTGTTACCTGATACAAAGAGAAAGAAGCCTACTGCTTACATATTGTAAGTGATTAAAGAGCCTTAGCTACAGATGTTTTTTAAACCTGACTGTAATAATTATGTTTTCATGCATTAACCCTTAACGAAACACAAAGAAAGGACCCAACTCACCATCCACACCATGATGTAGGAGAAGGATGCAATCCAAAGGGTGGAGAAAGCAAAGGAGAGCATAAACCAGTTCTCCCAGCGAGGTTTAGAGCAGTTGGGGATGGTGAAGAACAACACCAGGCACAGAGGCCAGGCCAACAGCCATTTCAGCTTGTTAAACCATCCAGCTGCAGACACACAGGCCAACACACATCAATATGCCTCAGAGTTTAGAAGGAAACAAGGTACAGAGCAGTACACAGTACACAGGCATGTAGGAGGAGGGAAAAAAATAACAAGTAATGGCATTCAGTATCCACAATAGCAAGTCAACAGACATTTAATTAAAATTGGTCAACAAATGAAATGACTTCAAAATTGAATTAAAATGAAAACAAAACTAATTTTCCCCTTAGGAATCCACATCATTCTATAACATAGATGGAACATGGATAACACCTGCAAGATCTTACCTGGGAACTGGAAGGGCACAAAGGGTCCGTTTCCCTCGTCTTCTTCTTCCTCTTCATCGTTCTCATTGTTGTCGTTGTCTTCATTCTCAGTCTCATTGCCTGCCTTTCGGTTGACATGGCAAATGCTCATGCACCTCTCTACCTTGGACAGCCCGTTCTCCATGCCCCACCTACAGCCTCCTTTGACAGGAACATCTGAGTCGCCGTTGGTCAAAGTCTGCGTGTTGATTAATCGCTGTCTCTATACAAGACAGAAGGAGGAAAGGCTGCCCAGTTCTGATAGAGATGTCTACAGCTTCTAAACATTATTCCAGAATTCATTCAATTCAATTAAATAAAAAATACTTTATTGATCCCAGAGGGAAATTAAATGTTGTTGTAGCTCAATTCATTTTTCAAGGAGTTGTTGTAGACCATGATGGCTGTGGGGAGAAAGGATTTCCTGTAGCGGTCTGTGTTGCAGCGAAACTGAAGAAGCCTACGACTGAAGATACTCTGTTGCTGTAGGATAGTCTGATGAGGAGGATGCTCAGGGTTGTCCATAATCTTTTAAATTTTATGTAGAATCCTTCATTGCATCATTATCTCCAGTTGTTCCACAGTCGTCCCCAGAACAGAACCAGCCTTCTTTATCAGGTGTTGAGCCGTTTTAAGTTCCTGGCTCTGATGCTGTTGCCCCAACAGATGATGGATGAAGAGATGACACTCTCCACAACAGACTTGTAGAAGATTTGCAGCATCTTTCTGCAAACCTTGAAGGACCTCAGCTTCCTAAGAAAGTACAGTCTGCTCTGTCCCTTTTTGTAGACGGCTTCACTGTTGATTCTCCAGTCCAGTCTGTTGTCCAGGTGAACTCCGAGGTATCTGTACTCCTCAACCTCCACTTCTTCTCCCATGATGAAAACAGTCTTTGACTTATCCTGTTTCTTCCAAAATCTGCAAATATCTCCTTTGTTTTGTTCACAATCAAGGTAAGATGATTGTTACCACACCATGCCACAAAGCGCTTCACCAGCTCTCTGTATTCAGTTCTTCTCCATCTCTGACACACCCGACAATTGCAGAGTCGTCTGAGTATTTCTGCACATGACAAGTCTCTGACCTGTACTGGAAGTCTGAGGTGTACAGAGTGAAAAGGAATGGTGAGGGTACAGTCCCTTGTGGTGCTCCTGTGCTAATGACCAGCTGGTTTGAAAACACAATTCTTCAATCTCACAAACTGTTTGTTTGTCAGGCAGTCATTGATCCAGCTGATTGTTGAGGCCTCCACGATGATTGTGTTAAATGCACTGGAGAAATCAAATAACAAAATTCTCACAGTGCTGCTGCTTTTTCCAGATGACAGTGAGTTGGTTGAAGAAGGTTGCTGATGGCATCTTCAACACCAACTCCAAGCCGATAAGCAAACTGCAGGGGGTCCTGATAGGTTCTAGTTTGCTTACTAAGGTGGGGCAACAGGAGTCTCTCCAGGACCTTTATGATGTGGGATGTCAGGGCAACAGTTCTGTAGTTATTGATGACTGATGGTACTGGAACAAGGCAGGATGTCTTCCACAAAACTGGAACCTTCTCCTGGGTCAGGCTAAGGTTGAAGAGGTGCTGCAGAATCCCACAGAGCTGCTCTGCACATGTCTTCAGGACTCTGGGGCCGACACAATCTGGACCTGCAGCCTTGTTCAGGTTCAGTTTCTCCAACTGCCTCTTCACCTGACTTTTAGAAACAGACAAAGTTGTGGAAGTAGAAGAGTTCATGACTGAGGTGGAAGATAAAACAAAAAAAATCTGAGGTGTGACAGAACACGTGTGGGTCAGAGTAGAGTGGGATCTCTCTTTGGCTGGAAACAGGAGAGAAGGATGCTGAGCTTGTTCCTGAACTGAACCTATTGAAGAATGTGTTCAGTTTATTGGCTCTAATCACACTTCCATCTACCCAGTCCTTGCTGTGCTTAAAGCCTGTGATCGTTTTCATTCCAGACCAGACATCTCTTATATTGTTCCTCTGTAGTTTGTTCTCCAGCTTCTTCCTGTAAGCCTCTTTGCTGTCTCTGTTTTTGACTTTTAGTTGCTTCTGTATACTCCTTAATAACTCTCTATTTCCCTCCTTGAAGGCTCTTTTTTTCTTGTTCAGCAGATCCTTCAGCTCTCTGTTGATCCAGGGTTTGTTATTAGGGAAGCATCTCACTATTCTGGAGGGGACAATGTCCAAACAGAAGTATATGTAGTCAGTCACACATTCAGTCACGGCAGTGATGTCCTCTCCATGTGGCTGGCAAAGAGTCGTCCAGTTTGTGGACTCAAAACAACCCTGCAGGGCTTATTCAGCTTCATGTGATTTTCCAACAGTTCTCTTTGTTGGAGGTTGCCTCTGAACAAGTGGTTTATATTCAGAGCAGAGGAAGACAAGATTGTGATCTGATTGTCCTAGAGGAGGTCTTGGTTTGGACATATAAGCATCCATTTGTATAAAACAAATTCAAGGTCTTGTTTTATCTTGTGGAGCAGCTGACAAACTGTTGAAATGTTGGAAGTGTAGAAGAGAGCGAGGCATGATTAAACTCACCAGATATTGCCCCAAATGCATTGGGGTGCTGGGTCTGTAGCTTAGCAACAACAGAACTGATGACATCACATACATAGTCGGCAATGGCTGAAGGTGTAATGTAAACAACTGCCAAAATAACATTGGTGAACTCTCTTGGTAAATAATTAATTTTGTTTATTTATTTATCTATTTATTTATTTAGTAGTTACTCTGAAAAGTAAAGAAAGGTTTGCTGTCCCACTTCAACCACAAACTTCTATAATAAAAACCCTCCGATTTAACAGGAAGAAACCTCCAACAGAATCAGAACCTGGCTTAGTGTGAGATGCTACCTCCTGTGACCTACTGGGGTTTTGAGAAGATAGAGCAGGAACACAAGAAGGACTGATCCAAGAATACTTTAAATGTGAAAAAGTAAAGATATAGTGAAAGTAGTGAGAAGGGGGCTGCTAAAACACAGGCAAAACATCTCTATAAGGAAATCTTATTTCTTTGTGCTACATGCAAGGTGTTTTGTCAGAAAATTCAGTTTTGACCTCATCTGAACAGAACACCATGTTCCATGTTTGCTGGGACTCTGAAATGACTTGTTACAACCATTAGATAGCTTTCTCTTTTTTTTTAACAATAGCATTTGTTAAGGAAATTTTATTGCATTTATAAGTTTCATTCATTACTCACAGTGCTTAGATAAAACATTGCTTAGTTATGCTGAGTTATTGCTGAGTTATGCTTAGTTATGCTGTCTTTTGACACATCCTGATCAGAACTGCTAAAACAGAGTGTTCTTGTTCTTAGCAACTGCTTATCTAAAACCCTGTATGAAGTTGTTTGTTCTCTCAGAGCTGAATAAGAATCGGTCAGAAACCAATCCGATAGGGTGTGGTTGTTCACTATATATACTTGTGACTTTGTGAAGAACCTCAGAGCTCCTTGTGATCTCTCCATGCTGCATGTAATAACCTTTGCATGCTGCATGTAATAAACTTTGATGATGACAGCTGATCTTAGTCTCATCCGTGGCTTCTCAGACACATTTTGTCTGCAACACATTCTTCTAGCCAATCACCCATGAAGTTCCAACCTGAAAGCAGATACATTATTTCTGAGCTGTGGATCTTTGCAGTTCCTCAAGAGTTACCTTCTACCTCTTGGCTACTTCTCATTAAAACGCTCCTTCCCCAGCCAGTTTAGGTGGGCGGCCATATTTTAGTATTCTTGCAGTTTCGATGTTAAGATGATAGATTGAACAGAGCTCTGGTAAATGTTCAAAGCTTTGGGTATTGTTTCAGAACCTAAAGCTGCTGTGTTCCTTGGTATTCATGATGCAGGTAGTTCTCTGATGGTCTCTATAGAACCTCCGAGGCCAGAGATGAACACCTTCATTGTAATAATACATGATTTCACCATGGGAGTCTACCACTCTGCCAAACGTACATATCTGCAAGTCAAATAGAACATGGAAATAAACAAATATTATTCCAGAAAGGTATCAGGATCAGGTAACACAACAGTTTTAAAAGAACACCCTAACAAACAGGGTGATAGCCGTGATGAGTCAAATAGTTGTCCTACAGATAAGCCTAATAAGCATTAGTTTGGCAGCGACTAGGAAAAGATTGCTATGTTTTAGATTTTCTTTGCAGGAAATTCCTTCACAAGATCACTAAAATTCAGTGTTCTCTCTAGATTGCTCTCAGGAGACATGAGAGTCAAATTATTCAGCCTTTCCTGTCCCATTGTGGATCTAAAGTAAATGGACTGAACTTATGTAGCGCTTTTCTAGTCATACTGACCATTCAAAACGCTTTACATTGAAGCCACACTCACCCTTTCATACACCGATAGCCAACATGGCTCAGTAGGACAATGTAGAATTTTTGGGGTTAAGTGCCTTGCCCAGGGGCACATCAACATGTGACTGAAGGAAGCTGGGATCGAACCTACAACCCTCCAATTGGAAGGCAACTACTCTACCACTGAGCCTCAGAATAGTAAGTTGCTTCCCTAGTTTCATTATTTCAAGGATCACTTAAGGTAAGGTAAAGTCAATAGAGAGTTCAATGTCCATATTTTGTCAATCTCTGAGGCTGTCCTTTCTCCCAGAAAATGCTTTTAGATTTTTTTTTTGTCACTCAGGGCCACCTCTGTAAACCTGTGACAGTATTGGAGACAACTCCTTAGCTTGAGACTCAAACCTTTTAAACCAATCTCTCAGACCTACAATGTAGTCCCACAAGGATTCCACCAAACCCACATATCTACACAAGTCGAGTTCCACAGCCTGTAAGGCAACGCTGGCTTTGTCAAAGCACTGGAGAATACAATGCCTAGGCTGTTTTAAGCTTGTCCATTTTTTCTCAAGTACCTTTCCTTTATTTCTTGTTGCTGTATTTTGATTAGTGTCATTTACAATATTTTCAATGATTTATGAATGTTTTTTTGCATAGTTAACATGCACTACCTGTGTGGTATCTGCATGTGCAGCCAATCCTGTGTTAGAAAGAGACTTCAATGTTTCAATGTGCTTGTAGAATCCATCTATCACCACCTTCCACCTTGCTGTTGACTGAGGAAGAAGTTAAAAGGATTTAGCAAAAACTGAAGAAAAAGAAATCAGCTGTCTCAACGAAGCAGGTGAGTGTTAAATCCAACTAGTGTGTGCAGCAGAAGGAACCCATTGATTTCCTTTATTGGTGCTTGTAATCTTTTTAACATGCCAGATATGTTTATCATAACATTACCTCCTGCAGTTTGCAATATTAATTTTCATCTACACAAAAACCTGAGTACAAACTCACATGTGCCACATCTGGTGTCAAGGCTACAGTGATTAAGTAGCATTTGGCCATTTTGCTTCAATGACAGTTTAGGAAAGGACCTTTTTTATTTTTTTTGCCAGTATGCTTCCAAGTTTTTGGTGCTGTAAAGCTGTGAATTATCTAATTTTTACTTTACAATAATTGTTTTCAATTCGTAACCATGGCAACAACATGGTTCATAGCTGGGAGCAGCTGATTAACGTTGGAGAGGCAGAAATAATACCGGAACTGAAGCCACAAATCCTTGATGAGCTGAGAAAGGGGAATCATAATGAAGGATGAAGTTCAAACCATAGATTATAATGGGCAATGTGATAGATGAACTTCCAAGCCCTTACAAGGACTCAGCCAGAGTATCAGTAAGGCAGTATTATGTGTTTCACTGCGACGTGGCTGCAGGATCATTTCCCTGACTCCAGCATCTCTCTGCCAGGCTTCCTGACAATAAAAGCAGATGGATATCTGAAGAGGAACAGGAAAAGAAAAGGAGATTTAGTAGTGCATGTCAACAACAGCTGGTGACATCCAGGACATCTTACCATAAAGTGTTGTCTCTGTAGCCCATGTATTGAACTCTTGGCATTGAGTTTTAATCTATATTAGTTACCAAGAGAATTAAACAGTGTTTTTTTTGCCAACCCTTCACATTCTACCTTCAGCTGTTGCTGACAATGCATGTGATGTCACTGGGTTCTTTTTTACTACGCTACAGACACGACATCCTAATCATTTGTGGCAACATCTTTTGATTTTAATCATGCCTCACTCTCACAACATTTCCAGAGAAAGCAAGACATTGTACTTGTTTTATGCAAATGTAAAGCAATCATACATGTTCAAAGCAAGACCTGTTCTGGGAAAACCAGATCAGAATCCTATTTCTCTCTACTCAGACTATAGATCACTGAAGAATCCCTGCAGATTGTTTTGAGACTACAAAATGGATGAGTCTTTGCCAAGCACATGAAAAGGGCATCAGTGTCATGACTGAGTGAATGACTGTGGACAACATCTTCCCCACCAGAATAGTGAGATGCTTCCCTAATAACAAAACTTTGGATCACCAGTGACCTGAAAGAACTGTTAAGCAAGAAAAAAAGAGGGGAAGGAGACAGAAAATTATTGAGGAGTATACAGAAGCAACCTGAGGTATCTGGTGAGGAAGCCTCCTAGAGGAAGCCCAGAAGAAGACCCAGGACACATTGGAGGGACTATGTTTCACGGATGGCCTGGGGACGCCTTGGTATTCCTCCCAAGGAATTGACCCAAGTGGAGGATAATGAATAGTTGGATGGGATATTCAGAAGAAACTTAACATCAAAATCAGAGACAGCAAGGAGACATAAAGGGAGAAGATGGAGAGCAAACTGCAGATGAAGAATATCAGGGATGTCTATTGAGGAGAATAAGATAAGAGCGTTTAAGCACAGGAAGGATTAGATAGATGGAAATCTGGAAAGAGCCGATGAACTGAACACATTTCTCAACAGGTTCAGTTCAAGAACAAGCTCGGCATCCTCCTCTCCTGTCCCCAGTTATTTAGATATCCAACCCTCTCCTGACCCACACCTCTCCTGTCACACCTCAGATGTTTCATCTTCCACCTCAGTCAGGGACTCCTCTGCTGTCACAAGTTTGTCTTCAATCATGTCAGGAGATGTTGCTACCCCCTTTGGCTCCCCTCCCACTTGTCTGTTTTTAGAAGTCAGGTGAAGAGGCAGTTGGAGACACAAAACCAGAACAAGGCTGCAGGTCCAGATGGTGTTGGCCCCAGAGTCCTGAAGACGTGCAGAGCAGCTCTGTGGGATTCTGCAGCACCTCTTCAACCTTACCCTGACCCAGGAGAAGGTTCCAGTGTTGTGAAAGACATCATGTCTTTTTATAAAACACAAATAAAACTCACCCATCAGTCATCAACTGATGGGTGAGTTGACATGATATCCCACATCATGAAGGTCCTGGAGAGACTCCTGTTGCCCCAAGAACAGGAGTCTCTTTCTAAGAAAACTAGAACATCTCAGGACCTTCAGCACCCGCAGTTTGCTTATTGCAGTGGAGTTGGGGTTAAAGGCCATCATCCACCTGCTTCCACAATTCCACTGTATCTGGACAAAGCAGGCAGCACTATGAGAGTCATGTTCTTTGATTTTTCCAGTGCTTTTAACACAATTCAGCCAGACTTTCTTTGTTAAAAACTCATGAGTACACAGGTGGAGGCCTGGATCAATAATTACCTGACAAACAGACCACCGTCTTTAAGATTGAAGGACTGTGTGCCAAACAAGGTGGTCAGCACCACAAGAGCACCATGGGGGATTGTACTCTCACCATTCCGTGTCCCTCCTACACCTCAGAATTCCAGTATGAGTCAGAGACCCATCATCTGCAGAAATACTAGGGTCTGCAGTCGTCAGGTGTATCATAGATGGACAAGAAACTGACTACACCGAGTTGCTGGATCGCTATGTAGCATGGTGTGGAAACAATCATATTACCTTAAATGTGAACAAAACAAACAACATAATTGTAGATTTCAGAAGAAACAGAGTTAGGCCAAACACTGCATCATGGGGGAAGAACTGAAGGTGGTGGAGAAATATAAATACCTTGGAGTTCACCTGGAAAACAGACTGGACGGGAGACTGAAAAGGAAGGAACAGAGCAGACTATACTTCTAAAGGAAACTTAGGTCCTTTAAGGTTTGCAGCAAGATGCTGCAGATCTTCTACAAGTCAGCTGTGGAGTTTGTAATCTTTTCAACCCTTATCTATTTGTTAGCATAATAAGAGCCAGGAACTTAATAAGATAAAACAACCCGATAAAGAAGGCTGATTTTGTTCTGGGGATGCCTGTGGAACCACTTGAGAAGATAATGCAAAGAAGGATTTTTCCTAAAATTAAGAAAATATTGGACAGAAAAACTCACTCAAACAGGTGGGGGCTAGGGCTTTTAGGATTTTGTAAACTATGCATAGATTTGAAAATATTCAAAAAATTTTGAAAGTTAGTAGACTGTGATTATGTAGTATGCCACAGTGATATGCCAAAGTGGCTTTTTGTCAAATATTTTCAGGGCCTTCTTGTACAGGGATTCTAAAGGTCTAATTGTTGTTTGACTGCCCTGCCCCCAGCAGGTAATACAGTGTGCAATATTTGTGAAAATAAAAGCATGTAGAAATATCTTAGCAGCCTCTGTTAGGGAGTATCTGATCTGTCTAAAATTGGCCAAGTTGTATTTGATGGTTTTTGTCTTTTTCTTGATATATTTTTTGAACCTCAGGTTTGAATCAAGCAGCACTCCAAGATATTGGATTTCAGTGACAGTCTCAATCTGTTCACTTTTAATGCAGATTTTTACATCTGGTATGTTCAGCTTGGTTTTGGAAAAGAACATGCCTTTTGTTTTACCTACATTCAAGGTAAGACAGGATTGGTCTAGCCACTAAGCCACTCCAACCAGGGAATTGGTTACTTTAGTTGCAGCTTGTTGAGCCGATTTTGTATGGGTGTACAAGACTGTGTCATCAGCATAGAGTTGTACCTCTATGTCGCGACAGTACTGGGGTAGGTCATTAATAGGCAGACTGACGAGTAGTGGGCCTAATACAGATCCTTGAGGTACACCCGTTGTACACCTCAAAGAGTTGGAGCATGTGTCTTTAATTTTTACACCCTTCCTTCTATTGGATAGGCAAGATGATATCATTGCACGTGTGTTAGAAGAAAGGTTGAAGTTGGAGAGTTTAGATGAAAGGACACTGTGGTTAACTGTGTCAAAGGCTTTACTTAAGTCTAAAAACACCGCTCCAACAACTCCTCCTTTGTCAAGACCAGATCTGATTTGCTCAGTTAGGTGTAGATTAGCTGTTTCTGTAGAGTGATGTTTTCTGAATCCAAACTGGACTGAGTTTAGACCAGGGTTGCAACTATTTGTGTGAGCTGTAAGTTGGTTTATAACCACTTTTTCAGCAACCTTGGAGATTACTGGCAAACAACTTATGTCTCCAAAGTTACTGACTACATGGCGGTTGCCAGATTTGAAGATGGGAGTTACAATGGCATTCCTTCAAAAACAGCGAGTAAGTGTTCCTAGAAAAATACTGACTGAATTCACATGTTTCTTTTTTTCATTCACTAAATGTTGCTGATTGATGAAAATAAATCATTAACACTAAACATTTGAAAGCAATTTTTATATTTATGGCTTTGTACATGGAAGGGGTGTTGAGAAAACCCAAAAATATAAAGGGGAAGGGGTTATAATGAGTGATCAGAAACACTTTCCCTTTGGAGGTAAAGAAACCATTGCTGCTTTCACCTACAGTAAGAAGCAAAATATTATATTTGCAGCTTCAAATATGACCTCACCTCAGTGATGAGCATCCGTGACGCCATGGTGAGGCGTGTTCTTGGAGAGAAGTGGCTGGTGATCATTATCCTCATGCCAGCCTCTGAAAAGGTCAGCTGGTGGGGGTACGCTGATAGCAGCTCATCCACCATCAGCACAGATGGCTTTCTGTGGTGGTCTGCTGTTAGAGCCACAAACACAAAGCAGCAGCACCATGACCAACAGAGAACACATCTCCATCATTTACCTGTCTCTTCTAAAACTGAACCACACACAAAACCATCACCAAACAGATTTAACACAAGCTGCTGCCATGTTATTGATGACACTCAAGATTAACAATATTGTGCAGCTATGTAGCTAATTATCCAAGAATTGAATCGTAATCATAAAATCTGTTCTGGTTGCTAATGAAAGACAATTATTGTATTCTACCACATCATAGGAGTCAAGAGAATTGTCCTGTTGTTTATTATTTATATTTCTCATATTAATTCATTAAGAATTTCTGTGTTTTCTAGACCTCTAGACCTCTCCCACATTATACAGAGATCTGATAATGCTGCCATACTTCGGTCCTGCTGCAGCCAGCTGCAGAAGAGCACTGGAGAAATGTAATTCCTCAATAGTTTGGAGTAAAACTTGCCTTTTTATGTTAAAAGAAACACTAATAGGATTTCATTGAGTAATGGTAACAAGGATGGGAACAGACGTATGCATGAGGATAGAGACCTTGACCATCATTAGGTGAAACGTTCCTAGAAACCATCCTATATTTTAACAAATGAAAGAAATTTAGAATCTTTGTTCATACAGTCAAAATCCGGATCCATCAAATGTGTAATGACCAGTTGTACATATGTTCTTCCGCATTCCTCTGTTGATAGATCACACATGTGCGTAACTAGGTGTTCATGCCGGTTCAGTCATTTGCATACAGAAACACCCTCCAATAAACACATTTGATAAGTCCTTCTATTTTTCCAAAAAATAATGACCAAGAAGGTGAAAAAAGGAATTTCAGTGACACCAAGATCAGGGTGAAACAAAAGTGGGGTCAAAAAATATCACGATGAATAGACTTTTTGAAAATTGTTTAGTAAATGTAAATTCATTTTAACGATGATAGTCTTTGCCCTCTGTCATCAAAAATCCCTCTACTTTATGCCCCCCTTCCAGCACACTGCAGACACACAAAAATGTGTCAAAGAGTGATTTAATTTGCTGTTAATCACTTCTGTGGAAACACTTAACTTCCTTGACCAAATTAAGTCAGTTAGATTTGTCCTGAACATTGCTGTTTGGTTTTATCAGCTCAGGGTAACCAATAAAACATAAAAATACTGTCTGGGAGAAAATCGGAACAGTGAAGAGGTTCCTGTTGGAAATAAAAAAAAAAAAAAAAAAAAAAAAAAAAAAAAAGAATAAAAGAAAAATAAAAGAAAAATAAAAGAATAAAAGAAAAAATGGTCTGATATCAAACCGAATACATTAAAACTTCCCTCAGCACACAGCTGGGACATATTTTATCCGAGAGATTCATAGATCTCCACGAAGTTGACCACATTACACACATGTGATTGTGATTCACAGGATCTCTTGACCATACATGATTATCCGCCAAATTATTTTCTTTATTCCATGGGAAAATTTGGTAATTTCCTGAAAATGATATCCAAATCTGTCCGCAACCTTTTGAGTTATTTTGCTAAAAGACAGACACCAACGTGAGCTCCTTGGTGTAGGTAGTAATCTGATGAGAAAATATTCCAAGTAAAACGGTTTTGGTATTGCAGTTCTCCTGTTCGACCACTAGATGCTGTGCGTACACATGGTCAGAGCTGTTCTAGTATTTCAGAACATTTCTATACACAAGTACAAGATGAAAAATACCCCAATATGTAAAATTGTTCCTACACAAAAAATAGATCTGTGTAAGTAAGGGCCCTTTTTCTTTAGTGAGCAGTAAGGAATTCACCTGATATTTCATGTTTTATTACATAAACTACATATTCTAGTCTTGTAATCTTTTGATCAAGAAAACGCTTATAAAAAATAGAAAACTAAAGTACACAAAAATCTATATAAAATAATTATCATGGTCCCCTATTCATGATTGTTTTTGCAAAGCAAATATAAAATATTTGAAAGAAAATGTAGCTTAAAAACCAGAAATACTTATAAACAGTACAACCTAATCAGCTATTGGCTGGCAATTGCAAAACAGCAAATCTAGAAGTGCTATAAAACATTTACCTTTCTTGAGTAGGACAGCAGTAGCATCATCTAGCTCAGCGTTAGTAGCAGCTCCATTACTTAAACCAGGCGAGTTCTTCTTCTGTCTCTCAAGGAAGCGAACAATGTAGCAGTTCAACCTGCAATGAGAAGTCAAATCAGGTTCAAATACTCAGTGGACCTGCTATATGGGGAGTTTTGTATGCTGTTCGTTTTAGAGCAAATGTAATCTCTACGCTTGGAATAGCTCAATGCATTGTGTTTTAGCTTTCAGTTATTTATTTGTTATATACCGTGTTAAGAGAAAGTGTTTGTCCCTGATTTCTAAAATTATTTTTATCTGTTCCAGATTATCAAATAAATCCAATTATTAGACAAATTGAACACAGTTTAGTGTGAAGGTGTTTATCATGAATAGCAAAGAAATCCAAATCTGCATAGCCCTGAGGAAAAAATATTTCTAAATACTTTAGCAGTAGCAACTACACTGGTGTTTGTGGTAACTGGTCATGAGTCTTTCATTGTGCTAATATGCTAACCTACTTTTTAAAGGAAAAGGTTGGGTTTTTTTTCAACCCGGACCTTATTTTTAGCAAATATTATGTTCATTTACTCAACCAGACAAGTTTGGAACCAGTTGGAGTGCTTTGGGAAATGTTTAAATCCAGTCGAGATCAGCGTATATCTATATAATGGGAGTCAATCAGGGCATGAGATTTGCCGCCTGTAATAAAGCATTATCTGCTCCAAAACCCCTTCATTGAACCAATGTTTTGTCAATCGTTAGCACTACTCTTTTGTTCAAAACATCTCACATGTGCTTATTAGTCCTGTTCCGGGGTGATGCACTGCACTATGGCGCGATAAGAATTATCACTGCTGTGCTCCATCCCAGTTGTAGTCTTAGCAGGACTTTCACTCTGTGCTCCACGGCAGTCGGTTAGACAGAACTTGCTACTGCAGACATCAACATTGTTCGCATTTGCGTGTTTCCAAATTGCACTAACCGAATGACAATTAAGACTAAGTTCAGCTTCCACAGGCTCCCTTTCTGCAACCGACATAGTGTTGGGGATTAGAGGAGCTATCGTTATCTGGTTAAAAATAATTACAAATAATTATACCAATAACGTAATACTGGGATAATTATTAAAGAAACTCGAATTGTCACTGGCAAAATGAGCAAAATGGGGCACTAGCTTCTTAATCTATTAATTATACCAGACTATCAGTCTTTATCTGAAGGATTAATTATTTTACTGATGTATTAAATTGATACACATCAAAAGAAGAACAGAGATTTTGTCTCAAGTTTAAGGAATTTATTAACAGTACTAACTTATTGGAAGTTACATGTTTACTTTTTAATGCACAGTACAATGCACAATCTGTACTCCTCTAACTTTTCTAAATATTCTATTATTTAAACATCTTTCACTATCAGTATTCTGTTCTGTTCGCCCTCTACAACCTGGGTTTTCCACTTTATCTGTACTTAACCTTAACAACTGTTCAGTACTGTCTTTGTAACTATTGTACATGATGTAAATATTTTTCTTTCAGATGATAAATAAATGACCAGAATCAAAACAAACTAACATCACAGGGGGACCTGACCATAGACATTAGACATTCTGTGCTGCAGAATGATACAGCATGGCGGCCATATTGGATAGGTCTCCTCACTACAAACCCAATTAGAGTCTATGCAGAATGGGCAGCTATCTGGTAATTTTTATTGAATTATTTAAAGAACACATACTACACAGAGAACATAGATATTCGACATGTGCAGGATAAATCAATCTTAAGTTATAATAATGACCCAAAATGATTATTTATCTTCAAGGAACAAACAACAAATCATGAATTAATTTGTTTGCAGAGCACAGGGGGAAAATCACATGAGAGATTTAACGTACAAATGAAATAAATTTTTATGACTAAAATTAGGGGGTAATTTATTATGCCTGTGTTTTTATGCAGCCTATGGTTGCAACAACCGGTGTACTACTGAAACCAGATCATATGGGGTTAAGTAAGAATGAACAGTATTATATGACTATAAAAGTATGTAATTGTAACTCATATTATTTGGCTATCAAAGAAATACTAACGGAAGGAACTATAACTGTCATTGTTTATAATTATCACTAACATTTTTGGGGACAAACTGTCCATGTGCCGTGAAGCCGATCCCAGCTGCTGTGCCTTCATCATCTGACCGATCTACTACCCGTTTAGCATTATGGCTAGACAAAGGAACTATCTTAAGACAAAGGCCTTTGCTTTACTACTCTTTCCAGAGCAATCCCAAACCCAAGCTCATGGGAATCAGACAGTCACAAACAAAGCATAACACAAGCAACACACTGTTTCTACTAACAAATAAAAGAAAAATGATTAACTCAGCATTAAGCACTACCAATAGCCCGTTTCAGCAGAAAACAAATATACAGATCATATGCTAAAACTGTTCCAACCAGGAATTGAGAAATCAGAATGCTCCTACTTTTGATGAGTTCTTCAGTCCATGATCAGATGATGAGGAGTTGAAGAAAAAGTTTCTGGCAGCTTAATACATCCATTTCGGTGCGTAAAATACAGATGGAGTTAAGAGTCCTGTGTTCCAGGCTGAACGCACTCTTGGGAAGCACCGGCTCACAAACAGCTTCTCGGTTTGGACTGGAAAGTGCAAAAAAAACCAAAACCCTGAAGCAAGTTTAGGTATGATTCCTTTCAGACACGCCGGTAGGATCAACAAGGGAGGAGGGAGAGGTGCTTGCTGGCGAATATCTGAAATTTCCCCCTGCATCAGCCCGGTGAGGCTAACTGGAAGAGAAAGAACGGGTCGTTGCACTACCTTGTATCAGCTTGGTGACGTCATCAAAATGGCCACAACCAACTGGCCAATGGGAAGCTGGGAGACTGAGTCCATTCAATATATTCTGAGCAAATAACAGCTGTTAGGTCACTGAAATCCCAGGTTAGTGCAACTTCTAATCGGCTGCATTGAAAGCCTTTATACCACGGTCTGGGTGAATACTCGATTCTGATTGGCTGGTGGGTGCTGACAAGCGTGCATTATTTTCGTATAACCGCACACTTAGTCCGGTAGTTAAATCACTGGGCTATCACTCTGCTGCGGACGTCGCCATAGCAACACGCAACAGCTGAATAAACGTTAAGTGACAAGTCGTTGAGCTGCTCGTAGACTGACTTAAATGTTTACTGTTTTGAGTGTGTAATAAAAGATGAGCTTTGCATTTCTTTTAAGGACTTGTCATTATTTTCAGATCTAGGACCTACATCCCTGCACTTAAGCACTCCAGTACAGCCGTTTCCATAGTAACGATAAGTAATTGAGCTACTAGCTTCAGGTTAGCTCCTGCCCACGAACGCCGCATACTACCGGTGTTTATTTCCACGTAAAAATGCAGGAATAGTCTGGCGATGCAGCGTGTGCTGATATGTTTTGTTGCGCCTGACGAAGATTCTCGCAGCAGCGAGAGAATGGCTCGCTCTGTGACGAGCATTCAGACAGTAGACCAACTAAGGACCCACGTAAAATAGTCCCTGTAGTGTGGGATATTTGACGAGTTCAGTACATGAAATAAACATTTGTTATAAAATGTTACGTTTGTGGGACCATGGTATAAGCGGATTAAACAATGAGGAGCCGTGCATTAGACAGTTATAATGCACTTCCTGGAGTAACACCACTCCGCTGCGCGTCGTGATGTTCTTGACTCCGCGTCGTGCATTATAACCGTCTAATGCACGGCTCCTCTTGTTTAATCCTTACGTAAAGCAGCCAGAAACTAAGAACTTATCTACCTAGCACCTCTGAGATGTTTCGAACTTACAGGGGATAATCACTGACTATTCATAAGCTGCCAGTAGCAACTTCCACTGCCTCAAAATAAAAACTATAACCAGTTTTGCCAAAACTCACTTTATTGTATTTTAACATTAAGGCCGGAAATATACTTGCTTTTTAACCACTCGTTGACACCAGTAACTATGAAGCAACAAGCTGCGTCTTGGGGACATTTGCTTGCTCATTGTACATACTAATTGAGAGTTCCACTAGGGGGCAGTTACAGAGTACAGAACTCAGACTCAGGCCAAAACAAACATGGCGATCATAAAGGATCTGATCAGCTGTGTCGGAAAACCATATTTACCGCTATTGTTGCTTGTAATCCTAATGCATTTGCTGCAATGTACCAAATATATCTTTTTGTTAAAGAAAATCACACAAAAATAGTAACGCACAGTGGCTTGACCAGGTAACATTAATCTGATTACCTATATGAAAATAGTAATGCGTTAGATTAGTTGTTAGCGAAAAAGTGGTCATATTAGGAGTAATGCACAACTAAGTAATACGTTACCGGCATCACTGATATACACTAATTGCAACTGGATATAAACTTCTACCAAAGCACTCAGAGTGGCTCCAAACTTGTCTGGGTGAATAACTGAACGTAATATTTGCTAAAAACAAGGTCCAGGTTAAAAAAACAACTGAGCTGCCCAGTTTTGTAATTTCCTGGCTTTGGTAAATGCAGCACAGACAGATGTTATGACCAATCAGAGAGGAGTTGTACAGAACCGGGGTATCACAATCATTGTTTTATTGGCTTGAAACCCAGTGTTTAATCTACAGTCATATTTTTTTGAAGAGTCCGGACATAAAAATTTTTCTTTTGGCAGAATGAAGAGGGACAATTCTTCCGTTGTGGTGGCTGAGTGAGCAACAAGACTCTGGGCCGACACATCAAACAGGCAAACCATTTAAATCCTGTATGTCTGTGAAATTATATGAACATTTGGCAGATCATTAATGACAGTGGATGATACTCTAAAGGTCAAGCTAGCTACACCGTAAGCTAAACTGTTTAGTTAGTGTTATGGCTTCTTTTTCACACATTCGAATAAATGCAGGGGTGTATTCTGTGGAAGATGGAGGTTCTCCTGCTGCTCAGTGTGCGCACAGGTTGTAATAAATGTAAGCTCTGGTGTGCTCAAACATTTTTACACTGGAGCCCAAGTTTTATGCCCCATTTCTACAAGGGCCAGTACGGTACAGAATGGAACGGGTCAGTACGGCCTGGAACGGGTAGGTTGTGTTTCCATTACCATCTCAAACGAACTGTAGTGGGTGTGGATCTGGGCGGTCTTAGCTTAACAAAAGCTCCAGCAAAATGCAGTCAAAACAAAAGCTCCAGCAAAAAGCATCTCTCCTCTGTTTTTGAAGATTTAATTTTTGGAAAACTAAAAAATTACTTATGTTGTTTGTAGGAAGGATAAGAGCCTCAGTAACCTCCGCCAGCATGAAGAAGGATTTGCTTAAAGACTTTGGGCCTGATTTATCCATGGTTGGCGCTTGTTAAAACCTCAGTAAACCGCACGGCGTTGCATAAATTGGCCATAGCTGATTTACTAACATGGGGCAGAGAGCATTGCGCCTGTTAATCCCGGAGCAAGATACATGCAATCCCTTAAGCGCTTTTCCCCGTGCTGAATATGCAATATGGGTGTTTCTGTCAGAAGATGTAAAATATTGGGAGGAGAGCACGCAAATAAGTAGGATTACGAGTTCCAGGCATAGAGTGATTTACATCAAATTGTTTCCACCGGCTATTAAAGCGTCTCTTTTTACCACTTCCAAAAGGCATGTCTTAAATTTGTGCCACCACGTTAAACATAAGTTTATTAGTGAAAATGTAGATATTTCCCTTTTTTCCTCAAAGACGCATCATAACTCAGTGCGCTCTTAGCACGTCTACTTATGTTAATGCTATGTGATCAGTATTTTAGCTCCGCAATACCTCTCTTTATCTATTTTTATCTATTTATCTTTTTATCATATAAACAGTTTTGGGGAGAATACTTTGTAAAGGTATTTAGTTACAGAATACTGAATACCTGCTTTAAAATGTATTTTGTAACGTATTCTGTTACTTTGCTGAATCCTGGTAATGTATTCTAAGTACTTGGAATACTTCCCCTTAAAAACAGCGTTAAAGTCTAATAAATGTCACAAAATGTGCTGGTAGCTACTCCCCAGGAAAACAGAACATATTAATGCTTAACATTCGGTTATGAACGGGAAAAAATAAATCAAACAATTGTAATCATTTTTGGCACCGCACTGCTACCTCTCAGTGACCAAAAAACCCCAAACAAACTGGTTTTTAGCATTAATCTTTTTACATTTAATCAGATGTTATATTTAGTAATTTGAAATGAAGTTTAGCTGTTTTGCAGCCACAGCAAATTACGTTATTTGTGACTTTCTGTTACAAATATGCAAAGTACTGTAAACTGACATTCATTGCACTCCAAATGGACAGCTTTTATCTTAGTAGCCATAATTTGTGGGAAACCCATCACAACATATAATCAAGCTAACGTCTTGTCAGATTCAACCAACACCAGCACTGTAACTGTGAGAAATGACCTAACTAAAACGATACAGGCCCTGTCAAATACTGGACAAATGAACCCCAAAAACGTAGTGGTAGAGGATTTTGTTTTGTTTTGGTACATCATTGCTGAGTCTTTCACATACATTTAAAGGCTGGCCAGCTGGATGGTTTATGTTTCAAGTTTGCTGTTGACATTGTTGATGTGCGGCGTAGCTGTTTGAGACCCACCTCCAAAAATGTACGAATTTTCCTACCAATATGCCGCTTCATTCATTGATACCGATTTACAGCTGCTGCAGCGATCACTGGAGTTTGCCTGCATACTTTGCAGTTTGACACCAGAAGCAGTGCGAAACTATTACTAGGGTTGCCAGATTTTATCTTTTCCCCCGTTTAAACCACCATGGCTTTTGTCTGGAATGCTTGGATGAAATCTACCATCACTTGAAAAAAATGAACTGCGAGAGACGAGCGGCATTGAATGCATCATTTCCTTCACTGCTTGTAGGTTTATTTAGCTGCAGTTGTGGCTCCAACCCCCCAGCTCCGGGTCTGAATCCATACCTGGGAACTCACGTTTATGCCGGTGTTTGATAGCCAGGAGTGTTTCCGTCATAGGATGTCTATAGTTTCAGTGGCATGTTGTGTAGGGGTATTATGGGATAGTGTTCACATGGTATTACGAAAGTAACTTTATTCTGAATACAATGTTTGAAAAAAGTAACGCAATACAGTTACTCATAATTAGCATTCTAAATATGTATCGTCGATACATGTATTCCATTACTCCCCAAAACTGCATATAATCAATACTGGATTATGATCCTAACACATTCAATGATGTTACCTTGATGCTAGCAGTAGCACACTAACTACCTCAGGGTCTTGCGTGGAGCATTTGTTGTGAATCAACGCTATATAAATAAACTGAATAGAACTGAAGACGTAGTCATCTTATTATAGTAGAGTTTATATAATTACATGGTATCTGACAAGTAGTTGGTGTTAAAGTGTTGTCAGTAATATTAAAAGGACTACAGCATATTACTGTTACTGTAGGATTTCTGGTGTTTTTCGTGTAGTCTACTTGCTTTAAAACACTATTGTCATTATTTAGTATAATCTTTTTCTATATATTGTAAGAAAAGCATTTTTTATAACTTTGAAGTTACACAGTATTGTTGTGTTAGTGATGGAGATTAGGATGCTTTGCAAAACATAGCATATTGCCATATTTTTAATAAGGTGTTGGGACATTAAACTGTCATCTTATATATAGTTAGTCTGTATGTAGGTAAAAAAGTTGCAGCTGGATTGAAAATTCTTCTGACGTCTCGTGAACATAAAGTTCTGCACCGTTAGCTTGTTGTATCTCTATCAAACTACAAAAATTACTGAACGTGGTTGAGTGGAATGTTCTGTGACCTGGATAGGGGCAGGGCATGCAGCGGTTGAACTAAAGAGACGATGTATTATCTAGACTCCTCAGAACAGGGATGGAAGAGGAAACTGTAGAGATAAAATATTGATGAATTCCGACCCTGTCCACTCTATATAGACCTCAACTGAATTATTTAGATGTAAAAAGGAAGTATTTAAAAGCATGACATGTCCAGTTTAACTTATGACAAATACCCAAAGAAATAGGGGGCAAGCTATGTTTTTATAACTGAAATGGTGAGGTACATTCATAGAAGTAGTTCACTATTATTGTTGGGGCCTAGAGGACAAATCCTTTTTTAAAATTAAATACACAATTTGCATTTGAAAAGGTATAAGTCTCTCCAAACCATGTGTGGCCAAAAAGCAGGGAGACAGGGACTTTCTGTCAAAAGTTAAAATGAGTGGTTGATTCCTGTATACTTACTTCATGATCAAAATGTAGACAAAATACATCAGAATCAGTGTAAGAGCTTCCCACCTAAAATGTAAAAAAAATAACGGCAGTTGTGTTTTATGCTGGTTAGCAAAATGAAACCAAATTCTACCAAATTGGAGATAAATATCAGAGCAGTCTTTGACTTACCAAACCACCTTTTCATCATAAATGAACTTCAGCATGAAAGTTAAAAGAGAAGCCCAAGCATTAAATTAGCCATGGATATAGATTTTCTGATCATACAGTGACTACAAGAAAACAATCATCGATTTGATTTATGAAATAATATTTATATTTTCCCAGCACACAGGTACAATCAGCACTCACCACTATGAGGGCAGAAATTGACAGTGTGTAGTACATTGAGTCTCTGAGCAAAGGCCAGCGGGATAGGCGGATAGTCTGAGAAACAGTGACAGTGAGACCAGAATTAACTTGGGACATCTGTAAAAACCTGTAAACACCTGAGCATAGAAAGCTTCTAGATATGTTTCTCTTCTTTTTGTTAAACCGATAAATAATCCAACCCAGATCACCATCCGTCTGTCCGTCTGTCTGTCTGTCTGGATGACTTTGCAGCTGCAATTTAATGTGTACAATGCATGACAACCATGTATATCTCTGTGCGAGTGTGTGTTTTGTCTTGTACCTGCAAAGCAAAAATGCCACACACTCCAATAATACAGAGGATGTTGAAGACAGCAGAGCCCACAATGGTGCCGACCCCAACGTCTCCTTTGGTGATAAACACTCCTGTACATCAGAGAAAACGGCGGTGTGTGTGTAGAGCACAGATGTCACCTTACAGATGGCATCTAAAAAAAGTCAGCTTTAAACTAACAAAGCTATTGTTTCTCACCGATGACAGAAGTGAAGAGTTCAGGGGCAGAACTGCCAGCTGCCATGAAGGTGGCTCCTGCCACGTCCTCGCTCAGTTGAAGACGCTGTTGGACAGATAGATAGAGGATTTTCGCTACAGGCCTCCAGCCCCAGGAATCAGAGGTAGTCTAAAGATGTATTGATTTCCTACCTCACATATCTTCTCTAGTGAGGGGACAAAGTAGTCATCACAGACCAATGCCAGGGCGTAAAACATGTAGACCGCCTGTAGAGACCAAGAGATAGACAAACAATAGAGATAGATACTTTATTTTATTTATCCCCAAAAAATGGGAAATTCAATTTGTCAAGTGCTCATATATTTGTGACAGTGTGGAGGTCCTGTCACTGTGGCTCCATCCTGCCCAGGCCCTCGTTGTGTACCATGCCACATATTTACAAATACATCTTAGATTGGGAAAAATAAATAAATAAATAATACCAGACTACCAGACCTCTACAGACAGATGTGCTCCTTCTCATTCAAGCCAGAAGATGTTACGTTTCCTTTTACCTCACCCTCCCATTTGTCTGTCTCTACAAGTCCGTTGAAGAGGCAGCTGGGAAGATTGAAGGCTGCAGGTCCAGATGGTGTCAGCCCCAGAATCCTAAAGGCCTGTGAAGAGCATCTCTCTGGGATTCTGCAGCACCTCTTCAACCTTTAGCCTGGTTTATACTTCTTCGTCAGGAAGTTTGCACCCACACCCACACTTAGTGACTGAGACGTTTTCTGTTTTCACTTCTCCTTTAGTGTGTCAGTGTTGCAAAGCAATTATCTGCCAGGACAATAGAGATGTAGACCTTTTCTGGTGGGTCTGCCAACCATTGCAGTCACGCCTCTGGTTGATTATAGTTTATTTATTTCAGCTTGTAAACACATCCACTCAAGCAGCAATGGCTGATAGAGAGCGAGTTTTGATGGAAAGCTTTTTGATAGAAGTGCTCTAATTGAATACTCTAAAAACACATGTAAACGTCAAAGAAACACAGGGGTCTGTTTCATTGTTCTCCACAACTCCTAGTTTTTAAAAATAGCCAAAGACAATATTAGATAAACTGTTCTTGCAAAATAATAAATCTAGTGCACAAAAGCTGCATTGACTACAAATTTTATAAACCGTTCTGGTTAAATGATCTTGGGTTGATGATGGGCTGACCAAACATAGACGTGCGTGATGACTGTTAAAAAAATTTGGCTTTACTCCGTACAATGTTGTGTACCGTTTGAGAAGTCCTTACACTGACCGATAATAGTGTTGCATCTCTCCACACCTCTGCAGCCACAGATGGATAAACGAGGCTTTAGCATGACCCAGAAGAAGGTTCCAGTACTGACATTCTGTACCAAAATATTCTCCCCCATCAGTCATCAAATATAGACCTGTTGCCTTGACATCCCACATCATAAAGGTCCTGGAGAGACTCCTGTTGGCCCTCCAGAGTAAGCAAACTACACCTCAGTCTTCCGGTACAAGTCAGAGACCTGTAATCTGCAGTAATACTCTACAGCTGTCGGATGTATCAGAGAAGGTCAAGAAACTGAGTACAGGGAGCTGGTGGACCACTTTGTGGCATGGTGAGGAAACAATCATCTTACCTCGAATGTGAGGAAAACCAAGGAGATGATTGTAGATTTCAGAAGAAACAAAAACAAAAAAGTTTTTCCATCATGAGAGAGGTGGAGGTGTGTGAGGTTATAAATACTTCAAAGTTCACCTGGACACAGGGCCGGTTCTGGGCATAGGCCGTTGCCTAGGGCGCCTGATGGAGGGGGTGGGATGCTGGTGAACAGCAGCACGGTGCAGCAAAATGACAGAGCAGTGTCCGGTTTGTGGAAGCTCCATTTAGGAAGAGAGCAGTGATGTCTGCTCTCCCTCAGCAGGAGCAGGCGGGGGGTGTTGTGACAAAGCACGGGGGGGCGGCGGGGGGATACAGGAACCTCCGTATTTTCTTTCCTGCCGTCTTGCCTTATTAAAGTTTAGTTGTAAATTTCACGCATTTTGTCATCATAAGAAAATCCTCTGCCCGTCAGTTTAGAGAAGTACAAGAGCTGCTGCCTGCTGCAGTTACAGTGGCAGGTCTCAGCAAGTCAGCTCCTAGAACAGAAGCAACAATAAGATGCACCTGGTGAAGATAGAGTCGCTCAAATACCAACTAGAAGAAATGTAAATATATCGGGGAAATGGGACAGTTAGTAAATTTTATTTATTTTTAAATGTTTACAAATTTTTTTTACAGAGTTAAAAATATTTCATTTTGAGTGATGAGCAGGGGCGTATCTAGAAAGTTTTTAAAGGGGGCCAGTTATGATCTTTGGGTGTCCCACCAAAATAAAAGCAGGGCTGAAATACAAAAGGGGCGGGGCCTAGACTGAGTGACAAACACCAGAGTCACAACATGGCCTCAGACAAAGTTGTGCTTTAACATAAATACATAAAACCCATTAATGAATTAGTTATTTGTCTCTTCTATCTATTTTTGTTCAATAAAATATTATCTACAAAAATTAAATAAATCTAAATAGATTCAATATTGGGAGCACATGAGTACATTTACCATTTGGTTGCCTGGGGCGCTGATGAAATCTTGCGTAGGGCGCAAAATACCCCAGTGTGGACAACAGACTGGACTGGAGACTCAATATTGAAGCCGTCTACAAGAGTGGACAGGGCAGACTAGACTTCTTCAGGAAGCTGAAGTCCTTCAAGGTTTGCAGAAAGATGCTCCAGATCTTCTACAAGTCTGCTGTGGAGAGGGTAATCTCTTCAACCCTCATAGGTTTGGTTAGCATCATCAGAACCAGGGACTTAAAATGCCTCAACAACCTGAAAAAGAAGGCTGGTTCTGTTCTGAAAATGACTGTGGAAAATCTGGAAGTGATGATACAAAGAAGGAATCTTCAAAAAATCAAGAAAATTATGGTAAACCATGAGGATCCTCTTCATGAGACCACCCTAAAACAACAAGACGTCTTCAGTTAGAGGCTTCTTCAGCTTTTCTGCAACACAGACAGCTACAGGAATTCCTTCCTGCCTACAGCCATCATGATCTGAAACAACTCCTTGAAGAATTGAATAGTATGAGCTACAACAACAACTAATTTCCATCTGGGATAAAAAAAAAGTATCTTTAATTTATCTCAATCTAAATGGGATTGGAAGAAGAACAACTGGATTTAGATCTGGACTTTGACTAGAATACAAATTTGGCCCACTATAGCTATTTATGGGGCCCTGAAGAGTCTGGAGGGCCACATTTTTAGAATCTTTGAGATAAAAGTTATGTGCTTAAAAATGATTCTATCTATAAAATAAAATTGTTTGCATATTTGCAAATTACATCAGTGTGAAAAGGTGTCCAAAATTATTAGATTTAAGGAAGTACAGTGTTGCTATATTTATTTAGCCAAATTTGTTTTTTTGTGGTTATGTAGTTCTTAATTCCCATTGTTTTATTTTGTCAATGTTGCTCTTTTTTTTTTGTTCCCCCCCCCCTCTGCCATTCTGCGGGCGTGGAGACAGGCTGGGATGTTTTATAATGTTCTCTTTGTTCTCTTTCCTCTCTTGTATCATTAACTCAGACTCTCTCTCTTTTTGTCCCCTGCCCCTTTTCTTCATCTTCTTTCCTCCTTCCCCCTTATTTTTCGCCTCTGTGTCCATAACATCCGTAAATAAAACCAACAGCAATCTCTTATAATATATATATTTATATATATTATATACACACACACACACATATTAGGATTCTCCTAAATCCTCGATTCGGTTTGATTTTCGATTTTAGAGTCACAATTCGATTCTCAAATTGTTTATTTTAAACAACAGGGGTCTCATTTATTGAGCTTGCTTACGCACAAAACGGTGTCTGAAAACTACGTTCCTCACTGGTGATTTGAGAGTAGAAGGAGCGGTTTTAGCGCCAGTCCCGCTGCTTCATGTATCCTAGCCGTGGTCGAGTTGTAGCTTAGCCAATAGCTACTTGCTAGCATCAGCTAATGTGCTCTGTAGACGTGTGCTCTGATCTTCGCATTTCTGGCTATATGTTTGATGACGTGGTCTTGGTGTTTGGCTCCTTCCAGTAATGTCCTGGATTTGGGTCCATCTATCTTCCCAACTAATCCGACCATCTCCCCTGTCCCTCAAACATCAAACTTTGGATTGTTTTTTATACAAAAGTTTGAATTTGATGTATTGCTTTTCCTGCACATCTCTATGATGCACATAATCTTGTTGCTCATATCAAATCCTAATAAAACCAGCTGGGATTTACAGCTGTAAGAAGAGATAATGTTCCAGATGTATGAATACTACAGCCTGTTAGTGTAAGGTGAGGTTCTGTTGCATTAAGACCTTGTCTACATTCTCCCTCCAGCCAACAGTCATTAAAAACCTCTGCAACCCTGGCTTCTTAAAAAACAGAAGCTTTTTCACTGTATTATTCATCATAAAGTCAGAGCAACTTTGGAAACTGTAAAATATATTAAAGGAAATGCACTCAGTGCTAATGCAGGATGCTGCATGTGACACTTACACAGAGAACATGCAGGCCCACTGCTCCTTCTGTGCGCTCCTGGTTGGTGAAATAGTCTCTGGGGAACTCATGGATGGCTACAATGAAACAAAAACACAAAAAAGGACCTGAATAAAGCTAAAATGTTTGTGAATCTTACAGTAAGCAGTTGGATAAATATCAGGGGAACACACATAGATTGACTGGTTAAGAATGTTTCTATCAACTGGAAGAAAACTTCAGGGATGTTTCAACATTTGAAAATAAAGAAAGATTAACAAGAAAAGATGTACAGTTACTTTCAAATAGAACCAATATCAAAAAACACCTTTTGTCTTACAGGCACCAACTGTGAGATTCTGAACAGTATATGGTAGATGTCACACTTTGCAGACAGTTGCATCTAATCATGAAATTAATATTTGCATATATTTACAAATAAATTTATTGATAGACTGATAATCAGTGATAGAGGAAGAGGAGGAGGAGGAGCTATGAAAAGACCTCATAGCTGAAATGAAACCCCGTCCATAAACAGATCTCTCTCTGCAAAATATGTCCTCAACATTTCTCACATATATCATCACATTTAGATATGTATATATATATATATATATATATATATATATATATATACAAACAATTGACATACACTTAGAATATGTAATACTGTACCATTTAAAGAGGATGTACTTTCTTTTCACCATGACTGTATTTATCTATTTAATTTGATAGATTGCACCGACATAAAGAGAAATGCTTAAAAATTAGCCAGCCATGTTTAAATCCATGCCAAAGTTTTTTTTTGCTTCACCACTTTAGTTCTGCCAAACGCAGACAACTGCTCATTTTCTGTAGACATGAATGGATACAACGAAGAATTAATGTATTTGATGCATACAGACTTTCACTCTTTGTTTGGACAGTTTATTTGGAAAGTGATTCAGTTTAAGTTTTACTTACTCATATATACCTGGATGACTCTACACTGTCTAGTTTTAAATTCAGACAAGTCAGAATTTGTCATCTTTGGACAAGAAGCTCTAAAGATGACAATAATACACGCCAAATGTGTGTCAAATTACTCTTGTACACACCCTTTGAGAGTCAACCTGTACAATTCAGCACCGTAGTGCAACTTTTTTTGATGCCACATCAGTAGTCTGACCAGGTGCAATCGGTGACAGGTATCATCTCTCCCCCATTGCATGGCCTACAATTGGCATTTTTTTAAGTCAGTGGGCAAATTAATCCAATGACTTTTTTTTAAATCCGTGTCAAACCCAGAAGAAGCAGCTGCCTGCTTTTGTTTCTTTGGATTTGACATGACTGAACGCAGAAACCACAGGAAGTCTGTGTATTATTGTGTTGCTGCTGAACGGCAACAGAGCTGGGTAATGTAAACCTCACTGTCGGTGTCATAAGACCTGCATGCTGATCTTACTTGTTTGACAGTCAGGAGGTGTTGAGCGAGACGGCTGGATTTCCATGCTGGTGTGATCTAGCATTTGGAACCTAATTATGTTGCCAGTAAGATTAATTTAGAACTGAGGCCTGCCAAACCTTTCTGTATCAAATAATATTTTGTATTATTAATTGCTACATAATCCTATGAACGATTCATACTTTTTTTCCTGCATGAGCTGATTCAATTGGATTGAGCAAATTTACTCTGCATGAACTGAAAGACTGCATTAACTTTTTCTTTTGGATGACCCCCCCCCCCCCCCTGCATGGACTCTTGCTCCTTGAATCAATCATTTTTATATTGACCAAAAAGTTTAATTAACATTTCCTATTTGCTTGATCTTAATCTTTTGTTTTGGACTAATGTTTCTTAATCTTTTTTGTAAACTTGTAATGATGATGCAAAGCATATTCTGTATTGAAAGGCAATTCAATGAAATTATTTGGTGGAACATTAAATCTGTGCTTAGTCCATTTCATAAGCATTTAAGATATTTTGATAGATAATTTGACAATTTGAAAGATAATTTAATGGGAACATATTGCTGTTATTTAGTTTAAACAACCAATGTGTGTCATGATGTAATTTAATTATGCACAAAACTTTTGTATTGTTTGGTTAAATTACTCTTTTAAGAAAATCACTTAAAGGGCCTATATAATGAGAAATCCAGTTTTTGGAGTTTGCATCATCTGGTAATGCAATTTTCTCATAAAAAAAACCCACCAGAGTGAATTCACACTAATACACCGATTGCCAACATGGCTCAGTAGGACAAGTTAGAATTTTTGGGCTTAAGTGCGTTGCCCAGGGGCACATCAACATGTGACTAGAGGAAGCTGGAATAGAACCTACGACTCTCCGACTGCAAGCAACTACTCTACCACTGAGCCACAGTCGCACACTAAGTACATGCTAATGCTAATGTGTGTTAGCCATATATCAAGCTGCTTATGTGATCTTATAACAGCATTGTGAGGTTAATTAATTGATCTGTAGCATCTCAGAATGTTCAGTAAACAGGTGCAAACAACACCCACTGCTGGAAAAGATTTGCTTGCTGGACTCAGCTGTGTTGGATTGACTCGGTCTAAAGCCTGGAGATATAGCAACTGAAATAAGCTTTATTGACTCTGTTTTTTACAACAATAAAAAAATAAACCAAACGTCTGAGCATTTTGTGGTATTTCATGCTTTTCAAATTCAATGTCAGAATACTTTTTGACATAAAGCTCAGAACAGGTTTTTCTCAATCAATCAATCATCAATTGTTCCACGCAAGATCTCACCTCGTGGGGTTTCAATGATTCTTAGGAAGGTGAGAAATCATCCTAGAACTACAAAGAAGGAGTTAGTTAATGACCTCAAAGCAGCTGGGCACAGTCACCAAGAAAATCATTGGAAACACAATACACCGTGATTGATTAAATTCCTGTAGAGCTCGCAGGATCCCCCTACTCAAGAAGGCACATGTGCAGGCTCGTCTGGATTTTCCTATGTACACCTGAATGATTGATGCTGCGTTCACACCGCTCCAAACGCCAGTGTCCGTTGCGGCAAGATTACATGGAAAGTCTATGGTCGTGTACGTCAGGGGTCCGTCAGGGGTCCGTCAGGGGTCTGCGGTGCGTTGTGTACGTTGGCTCTGTCAACTTCACATTCGGCAACGTAGCAACGCAAGCAACGCAGAAGTTTAGCAGTCTGAACTTTTCACGGACCCAACACAGTTAACGCAGTGCGGCAACCAATCAGAGCATCTCACTGTAGTGATGTCACTATACACGTATCTTGAATGAAGCGGGATAAGAAAAAACATTTTTAACAGTGGAAGACAAGCTGATCGTGGCCGTCTGCAATCGCAGAGAACTTTATGATTCGTCCTCGTCTTTGTATAGACAGATGGACAGGTGCTCCTAGGGATGAATAGAGTGCCTGTAGTTGGTGTCCTGGTAGGAGATTTGAGCTCCGATGCGGCCCAGGAGGTCATCAAACTGCGTGTGGGACAGACGGAAGTACCGCTGAAAGCGAACCTCATCCATACTTAGCTCCTGGAGCAAATGGTTAAACTCCCCAAACTCAGAACGCATCTGAATAATGGGGTGAACCCACAAACGGTGCTGATTTAGCCGAAGTCGACGTTGTCTAACTTTATTTAGCAAATAAAGCCAAGCCACTCTCTCGATACTATTCGCCATAGTTCAGAACACAAGGCAACAGAAGAAGCCCCGCCCACACATTATTTTTTCCTCAGATGCAAGCGTTGCATGCTTTTTAGCACATGCGTCATACTTCATCCGTGGGATGCGTTGCTCTTTGGTATTAACTCAACTAGCCGTGTTTAGAGGAATAAAAATGGTGCCTATGACCCCTAAAACACCCCCCCACTGTCAAGCATGGAGGTGGAAACATTTTGCATTTGGGGGTGTTTTTCTGCTAAGGGCACAGGACAACTTCACCACATCAACGGAGAAAATGCACGGAGCCATGTATCGTTAAATCTTGAGCGACAACCTCCTTCCTTCTGCCAGGAAACTGAAAAACGGGTTGTGGATGGTTTTCCAGCATGACAATGACCAAAAACATACAGCAAAGGCAACAAAGAAGTGGCTCAAGAAGAAGCACATTAAGGTCATGGAGTGGCCTAGTCAGTCTCCATGGTTGTCTGCAGTAATCGTCTGATGATCCACCAACCAGTTTTTTATATATTCTAAAACTTTAGAAATGATATATCAAGTGGTGAAAAAGAGTGTTCCAATTTCTATTTTAAGCAAGTTTAAACTAAATGATGGAAAATATGATTTTAGAGGGTCTTATGTGTTTGAAATACCTAAAGTGAGAACCAATGTTAAGTATAGATGTGTTTCCATTTTGGGAGTGAAATTATGGAATGGACTTGATGATGAACTGAGAGATGCGTTTTTCTTTGTCATTTTTCAGGAAGAATTTAAAAAATGTTATCATCCAAGGTTATAGAAACCTGGTTTGATTAATAACTTTGTGTTGATTTAATTTCTTGATTTATCATTGATTTCTTTTCAAACTGTTATAAAACTTATTTATCAGTGCTATTTATTTTTTTGGTAAGGGATTTGAGGGGGGTAAAGGATAGGATAAATATAAGCTACAAGGCTTCACCCTATTCCTTTTTCGGTTGCTGTTTGACTTAGAACTTTTGTGTAAAATGATAATCTGTTGTTGACCAAAATAAATATTTAATTAATTTCATTAATCAGGTAAAACTTCTAAGAACCAAACAATGACTGGAGACTCAGAGTTAAGGCCTAGTGGAGGATATAAACCAACAAACAGGTGGTTTTATTAATCTACAATTTGTATAGGAATAAACAATGGTTAGATATTCAAAAGAAGTTATATTACTGGCCTGGGATTAATCTGTAAATTTAACTAAAAGATAGATTGCTATTCATACTCCTTCAGTTGTGTGAGGAATATTGGCATTTAAGATAACTGGAAGGAGAAGTTGTGCTCCGTCAACATTCACATATTCAGTGCAAACTATCTGAGCTTTAGTCTTTCCAGTATCTTTTAACACTTAACTGCAATGACTTCCTAGGTGCTACTATATCCCGAACCCAGATATTTTCTTTGAGGAACATTTTCATGACACATATTATGCATCCATCACCGTCCGATATCAGCAGCCAATCACTAAAAGCAGAAAAGTGCAGCATTTCCATGTCATCATATGTTTCCTGTTGAATGTGGTGTGTATTGGAGTAAGCAGTAAAAATAGCATCAGCCCACTGTCACTGTGTGTTGGGATTTGCTTGGCTCACTGAGGCTCTGCGTGCTCTTCCTTCACTGTGTCTGTGAGCCAGCGTGTGCCCTTGTGTAACATGAAGGCATCTCAATGCACGGTGATATTCTCCCTTCCCTGTAGCCGAGAGCTTATGAGTCAGGCGGCTGGAGCCTCAGCTTGCCCTGTGTGGTCCGAACACAACACGAGGCTGTCTGCTCATCCAAAGTGACAGGAGCACAAAGAGGGAGGCAATGCAGAGAGAGGGAAGGTTTGCAGCCTGACATGATGAGAAGATGCCAAGGAACAAGCGAAGAAAGGAAGGAGAGAGAAGAAATGTGAATGGAAAGGAAGACCTTTAGCACGCATTTATCTCCTTTATTCACTGAGCCAGGACTCAGGACATGATATACTCATCTTTTCACAGCATTCAAGCACCTCACTTTAACCAAGGACATGGTCTATTACTATACCAATACATGCAAAAGTGAAAAATTTGATGCTGTTATTCTCTTTTTATTACACAACTAATGGGACTACTGTACTTGCTAAACCTTTTCATGGTGCATCACAGTTAAGGATCTATCAATTTGTCCGGTTTATGTATTGTCATAATCAATGCGTGTCTGTGTTTAAGTATTCTTTTGTATTTCTTTCTGGTCATTTCTGGGTTTATTATTGCCACTTAGATCTTGCCATATAAATTTCATTTCACTATGGTCATTATCATTATTGGTATCTTGCCATATAGGATCATTATTTTGTGTTTAGTTTCTCACACAGTCACAAAATAAATTCTGTTATTCTAAAATGAACTATACTACATATTCTAAATGATGCCGCTATGCTACTGGAAAAAGACAGATGAATTGAGAGATTAAGATCTTACAAAATTAAAGAGGAACTGCAGGGTTGCAGACAGGAAATTGAGGAAAAACAAAATCTAAATAAATCATCAGATATACATAGAACATCTCAAATCATACAATAGCGCTCGAATAAATTCCAGAAATACATACTTTTCCAGAATTATCTCAGAACATAAAAATAATCCAAAAATTCAGTTTTCCACCAATGACAACATTCTTAATCATACCTCTAATACTTTTCAGAAACCCCCCTCAAACACTCTCTGTGAGGAGTTTGCAGACCACTTCAGAGGGAAAGTAGACACCATCAGATGTAATATTTTATCCTCTCAAACTAACATGATTTTAGACAAATCTGAGTGTCTGCCTTCACCAGAGGAAACACTGGACAGTTTTGTCCTGGTAGAAGCTGGGACCCTTGATAAAGTTTTCTCCTCAGTGAGGCCCGCCACAAGAGCTTTGGATTCCCACCGGGTTTTTTAAGCTATTTTATGGTTTTTTCAAAGATGAGATTTTAAACTTTATGAATCGCTCCCTTGAGACGGGGTTTTTCCTGCTGCCTTTAAAGAGTAGTAAGGCCCCTGCTGAAGAAGAGCAATAAAGAGTTTAATGATTTAAACAACTACCAACTGGTATCTAAGTAACCATTTTTAAGCAAAGTTTTAGAAAAAAACTTGTTTATATTTAACTCAATGATTTTATGAACGCTTTTTATTATATTATATTTTATCATACATTATATTTTATTAATGCCTTAGAGAAATTTCAGTCTGCTTTTAGGATGAACCACAGCACCGAGACGGCTCTTTAAAAGATTTTAAATGATTTTAGACTAAAATATGATACTAAGAAGGTGACAGTGTTGGTTCTACAGGATCTAAGCGCTGCCTTTGATACAGTAGACCACACTATTCTTTTAACTCGTTTAAAACAGTTCAGCCTCTCTGGTGCTCTTTCATAAGTGGTTCACATCATACCTCACAGACAGGACTTTTACGGTAAGTTTAGATACTTGTTCCTCTAAAATCCATAAGATCAAGATATTTAAATCTATTTACACTTCCCAGCATCAGAAGTGTGAATGTGTTTTCAATCCCCAAAGTATTTTTTATCTGAAAGTATCTTCAGAGGTGGAGCTCTGAACAGGACATACTGTAATGAGGTCAGTACTGTAAATCACTCTCTACATTTAGTTTCTCTGTGATAAGAGCATGAGTGTGAGGGGATAATTTGGCTATTAACACAGTTTTTAAGTCCATGTGCTGAGCCTGTCGAACAGATCTGTGTAGAGCCTCCCGTCATTCAACAAGCAACCCCACCTCAGTCTACACTGCCACCCCCAGTGGTTATATAATACAACCAGCGTTATATAATCATTGTGTTCTCCTCTCAAAGACAGAGGCTCACAAAAGTAGAGAGAAAATCCTTTAAATCCTATAAATCATTAAAGGGATCTGAGATAACTGCTGCGTTGCAGGAAACATGACATGGCTTTTTTTCTCCGGGAATGACACAGCATCTAGTGGAGCTTTTAGTTCTTGTTTATTTTTCTTTTTTTCAGCAGGATCCCAATGTATTCTTGACTTTATTTTTGCTGTTTCTATTTTGAACAGTGCTATTTGTGTTTTAAAGCCCGGGGGATGTTAACACAATTTAATTGACCAACCGGAAATTGACCACCAGAAGTTGTATCAGTACTATATAAGGGAGAAGACGTCCATCCATCCATCTATTATCTGAACCGCTTAATCCTCAAGGGGTCGCGGAGGGATGGGGGGTGGGGGGTGCCTATCTCGGGGTACACCCTGGAAAGGTTGCCAGTCCATCACAGGGCCACATGGAGACAGACAGGACAAACAACCATGCACGCACACACTCACACCTAAGGACAATTTAGAGTGATCAATTAACCTGACAGTCATGTTTTTGGACTGTGGGAGGAAGCCGTAGTACCCGGAGGGAACCCACGCATTTTGAAGACAAACACATGCAATTCTATTTCATGCACTTCTTCCACAAGCATGTATTAGAAGGTTTAATTTTAGAAAGAGAAACATTTTCACAAAATATTTCCGATAGTTTGTTGTTGTTTTGTTGTTAAAAAATCCTTATGGGGTGTTGTGTGACGTAGTGGTTAGCACGGGCGCTGCATGTGCAAAGGCCCCAGCCCTCAATGCGGATGTCCCGAGTTCGAGCCTTTACCGCATTTTCCCCCCTACTTCTCTCCTGTTTCTAAGCTATCCCCTTTGAAATAACAAAAAAAAAATCCTAACAGAAACTAGAGACACAGTGTTTAAGAAGAAGCCCACTTAGAAGCAATTATCTAGAAGAAATGAATATGCTACGATACAAGAAACTGAACCAGATTTACTGAAAATCACTTGTGGGGTGCCTCAAAGCTCCATCCTTGGTCCTACATGATTAAGATTGTACATTAGTGATATTGGTAAAGTTTCCGAGCTGTTCTATTTCATTTTATTTACAGATCATATTAGTTTGTTAGTTTCTGAATGCAATAGAGAGGGAAATATCAAAATCTATTGACATGTTTGACCTCAATAAGTTATTACTCCATTAAGGCAAAGGACATTTAAAATATATATGTTTTTTTAAAGAAATATACATTGAATATTTGGAATTTCTAAATTATCATAAATTAAATTATAAAATAAGTTGGGATCCACATACAATTAAATAAAGAGCAACCAAATTGTGAATTTACAAATCCACCATCCAGTTACTTACTTAGATTTTGAAATGTTAATTGTACTGCCAAAAAAATATTAAACACATATAATAATTAGCTTTCTTTGTACCAGGTACGAAAGGTTACTGATGTTTGGTATTTGTCACAAATTTACCCGTAAGCAAAACACAGCACAGAGGATTCACAGAGCACTCGAGGGAGGCCGCTCTTCACATCAATGATTATGCATGCATATAATTATAAAGAAAACTTCCTAACTCATCCACCCAGGTTGAGAATAAATTGAAACAGTCTTACTTTAAAGAAGAAGCTTCCAGTGATTAAGAAAAAGTCGGGAGGCGAGATGCTTGGCTAGTCAGCCGCGCGGGGGTAAAAAACAAAAAGAGGGGAATTCAGTGGATCGGGGAATTCAGCGGATCAAAAAGGGATAGTTTGGGGGCCAGCCAAACTATTGGGAAAACTTGGTTGCAGGGAGCAAGGATTAAAATCCAGAAAAAGGATCTCTCCTTACATTTCAAAGAACTGCCGACAGCCTCCAGTGCGAATTTGGAAGAGGGAGAGGGGATGGCAATTCTTGAGATTTAAACCCACCGGGTTGGCACCTTTCGTCCCTCCCATCGGTGCAGTCTCCATTCACGCCGAAGAGGACTGCAGTGAGTTTGATGGATTGGCGCTTCTGCCCAAGCAGCATAACAGATTGTTCCAGCGCTCAGCTGGGGAGGGAGAAGAGAAGTGCGCACGGCTCTGCCGTTGGCCCATTTGAAATGCTGGCGTCATATTTCTAGGCCATTTGATTAATATTTATGCCATGTATCAGACCCCAAAAAGTGCTAATTTACAGTCCCTAGACAGGTGAGAAAAAAAACAATAGAAAAAGGGCAAAGTATTACATTAAAAACTAGACAAAAACAAAACAAGCAAAAATAGTAAGAAAAAGAAAAAAAACAAAACAAAGAAAACACACGTCACTGATACAGGTTTGGTTTTCACTGAATACAGGTTTGGTTTTCCTTGAGCCAGTTTTTAAGTTGAAATTTGAAGGAGCTGTAACATTGTGAGTCTCTTACTTTGTGGGGTAGACAATATTTAGTCCCATTAACAGATAGTGTTAATGCCTGTATGGCACCTCATATTCTCCTCCAACTGTGGCCCTGGTGGTCATTCCACTAGCAGACCGTGGTTTAATAAAATCTGTCTGGGGAGGAGGGGCCAGTCCATGTAAAACCTTAAAAAACAGGCAAGCATTCTTGAATTTAACAAAGTTAAGAATTAAGAAGTTTATATTTATCTAAGACAAAGCAGTGGTGAAAATGAAAACATTTCTTATGACAAATTTTTTATGGCTTTTTAAAAAAGGAATTCTATGGGTTTGGATGTTGTATCAGAAGCAAGTGACGAAGAAGAGAAAACAATCATAGAATGTACAAACAACTGACTTGTTTAAAATTTTGCAAACTAAAATTGACAGTTTTTTTTTTGTTTTATGTGATTTTTAAACGTTCATGTTGGGACCAGAGTTAACCCAAGATACTTGAATTCTTGGACAATGTCTAGTTTTACTCCTTCAAAAAAGATGTTTGATTTTTTAAGTTCAATTTTTTTTTTGGTGAACATCATGCAAACCGTTTTCTTTGTGTTCAGCTTTAAGTGGGAATTCTTGACCCTTTTTTGTACATGGGTCATGGTTGCTGTCAATAATTGGGAGGCTCCCTGAGGACTTTTGGCATGAGTGAAAATAACAGCATCATCTGCGTACAATTTGAATATTTACTTTTAGACATACCTCAGGAAGATCATTAACAAAAATGCTGAATAAAATGGGCCCCAAAATACTGCCAAACAAGGACACACACTGTTTTCTTTCACACGGATAAGACTGAAACCAGAGCAGCGATTCTGGTGAAAGAATAAAATGACTGAATTTGGTTAGAAGAATTTTATATTCAACAGTGTCGAAAGCCTTCTAGAAGTCTAGGAACACAGCTCCTATACATGCATATTGACCAAGGAGATTTTTGACTTTTTCCACAAAGACACAATTTGCAGTCTCTGTAGAGTGGCAATTGTGGCAATTGGCAAAATATCTTCATCTATATTCATGTTGTGAGATTTTTTGTGTTGCAGTATTTTGCAAAAAGAATTAAATACTTTTTAAATGTATTTTGCACAATAAAGGTTCTTTAAATGGCATTGTAGACCTTTTTGAAGTTGTTTTGCTGTAATTTGTCTGGAAAAGGAGAATGTTCATAAGCAGTTATTTAGCTTTTTTCCCATCAATACAAGCTATTATTTCCGAAATAATGGTAAAAAATATCAATTTTCACGTTTTTTAATAAAAGATCATTTTTACGAAAGGTATTTCATAACAAGAAGGGTTTTTATTGGTGATTTAATAAAAGGAAATAAATTAATAAATATCAATTCAGTGTTCATACGAGATGATTGGTAGTTATAAGTAAAGCAACCAAAAGTGTCCACCTGCAGTCCAAGGTAACATAGATACCTCAATGCAAAGAAACAGGAACTAAAACATGTCCTGTTTAGTTAAATTCACCTTTACTTCATTTAGATGCTGAGAAATACTCATCCCTAAAGTAAGTATATAGTCTTTCTCTCACTTAAAATATATATTTTTAATATTGTTGTTAATACAGAAAACCTGAGCTTTTCTTTTTTTATCATTTTGCAGTTTACGTCAGTAGGATGTAACAGGTAACAATAACTAGCTTAACACAATATATTGGTATGTATTAACTAATCATTCAGCAAAGATTTTCTGCATAAAAACAGCTCAATGTACAGTTTGTTTAGTAAAAACAGCAAATCCTCATATCTTTTACTGGTTTGCTGAACATTCAGCTCTCTGCAACAGACTTCCGCTGGAGATTCACCAAATGCAAATATGTGTATGATGCGTTTAAAGACGGCTCAGAAAAAAATATTTTTGCAAAAAAACTAAATAATTTTTTTTATATTGTTGTAATTAACAAAAAAATACATTTCAAGCAATAATATATGTCTGTTTACACGTTTGTATTTTGTAAAAAAAAAGAAAAGAAGCACATAGTAATAACAAAAAAAAATTCTCCAACTTTAGGAGTTGCTTTGACTCAGCATAAAATTGCCCCTGCCTGATAGCATTGTTTAGGCTTGGACTTAATGCACACACATTTCTTCCTTTCACATGTCTGAACTAAGCAGTGAGAGACTTAAACAGTGGTGCACCGCATGGGCATGTAAACAGCAGCTCAGCAGAGGGAGGAACATGATGTGAGTTTAAGATTGCCGACCCTGTGGCCTTATGCCTGCTAGTTTCTAACAGTTTAGTGCATAGAAAAGCATGCAGCTACACATGGCTACACATACTCCAGCATATGGTTGTATTTAAATACTGCCACAAGTGCTTACAAGTCTGTGGGTGGTATTACCTAACACGACAGCCATCATCAGCAGGAAACAAAAGAAGAAAAAACAAGCATGACGAAAGGCATACTCCAAGTTCATCCTAGACAACGAGTAACATCAGGGCCCAATAAATACAAGTAAACATCTAATGTGCAGCAAAAACAAGAGTGAACTTTGAAAAGAAACAGTAAAACTGAAATAACCTTAATGAACTGTTCTTTGTAATGCAGCTGCCTCAGGTCACAGTTGTTACAGGCTTGTTGGATTAAGATTAGCTGTCAGAGAAGTCATACATAGAAACCTCTGAGATTTGTCACCTCAAGAACTACATTAAAAATACATTGTTTATTATTTACTATTTTCTTTTAAAAGCATTGTGCATCAAAACCTGAAATATTTTAGATTATTTAGTATGGCTGCACATTTGTAACTCCTGATTAATGGTTTACAAACAAGCAGCCTCAAGAGAGCAAAATAATGGATTTTTACTTTTGCATTGATTATAATCTCATTAGGCTGAAATATCTCCTTAACAAGTTTAGTAAAGTCCTGCTGATAAACGATTAGCTTGTTTTAGAATAAAATACTGTAAAATAATGTTTATTTTTTTGACCTTCTTTTAGCAACTACCTGCAAAATCAATTTACTGACAGTATTCCTAGTTCTCAAACTGTATTTGACACAGCTGACCATCATATCCTGCTGTACAGTAAGAGGAAGAGCAATGGTTGGTTTATGCTCATTTTTACTGAGTGGTATACGACACAGGTTGGTGTGGTTCGGTATACTATTTTGTCTGTTTCCATTATAAAAGCAGCCCATACAACGGACCCGTTGTGCACCATTTCTGGGCCCCCTTCAGTTGCAGTTCCATGGGAAAATGATATGCTGTGGTTAGGGTGGAGCTACTGGCGTCACACAACATGATACATTGATTGGGCGACAGAAAACAATGCTTTTTGTCCAACAAGAACAAGACATTCTAGTGCATGACTTTTGTTGACACACTAGAGTGTTGCAAAATTTAGATTTTGGGTTCAGCCTCACCTGTCCAGTAAAAATCCAGCTAAAAGTGGTAACATTTTCCTGAATACACAAAACCATAAAAGCGTACCAAACATTTCTAAGACGACTGTTTTTCCAACTTGGGACAATACAGCAGTGGATTCACAGATCGCCTTAAACTTCTACCAGGATACCAACTCCCTGTGAACCAGCAAATATCCCTGTACAAGTAAGCATATTTCCTCAATAAAGTCCTTCAGCTGTTAGTACACACTGTGGCATTGTTTGAGTTGTTCGCTTTTCAATTAGCTTCACAGCTAATACCCCAGTTTGTTTATGCAGCATTGGTTCTAGTATATTTTTATTTGTGGGGAAAAAGATTATATATTATAGTTGAACATTCGAAATATTGTTAGAGACTCATTGACCACAGAAGCGCATAGCCTAGGCCCCGCCCTCCGAAACCCGGTCCTTCTGTGCTAAAACTCACAGAAGGTCTACCTCGTCACACCTGCAATTCTACAACAAGGCTTAATTACGGCAAGTGATTCTTTGATATAGTATTAAGGTACTTAGAGTGTGGCTAAAAAGGGCCCAAACGTTGCGAGGAATTTCATACCAGTTCTACTTTAAACACTGATCAGGTAATTATAATAGGGGATTTCAATATTCACATGGACATTGAAAGTGATAGCCTAACTGCAGCCTTTAATATTATCTTAGACTCACTTAGCTTTACTCAGAAAGTGAAGAGACCCGCGCACTGGTCAACACACTTTAGACATTGTACTGACATACGGCATTTAGTGTGATGAACTAGAGGCGTCTCTCCACTAGTACCTTTTTGACGTGCCGTACTGTACCGTACTACCGGCTACACGGCTCGACACGGTAACCAGAGCGTCTGAAGTGAGCGGGTCCGTCATATGGTGGGCGGCCCCAGAGTACGTAGTGGGAAGTAAACAAAGGCTCTGAGAGAAAGAACAATGGTGACCTCATTAGCGATCGTAAGCTTTTTGCTCAGTCTGTGGCTTTCTGTAGTCCCACGTCGCAGAGAAAGCCTCTCTTATCGAACAATACAGACCCCAGAAAAGCTACACACTGCAAGGAAAAACACGGTGGAGTAGTACAAAGGAGTGTGAGAAGCTCTGCAGGACAATGACGCTACAGGACCCGGCAGCTTGTGTGGGTAAGCCGATGCAAATAATACTACCCCGGTGTGATGGGCTATAATTACGCTCTGGGTATTTATTTATTCACTAAAGCCCGGCGTGAAAACCTATTTTGACAAGTTTGCTTTAGAAAGAAATATTCTGTGTGTGTGATTCAGATGACTGCTCTGTGAAGTCCTCACTAGGGATGGCTACCGATATCCGGTGCCATTACGGCACCGGTTCCGACATGAACAGTAGTAACCAGACCGAAAAGCAGCGCACATTTCGGTGCCTTATTTCGGTCCCCCCCCCCTGAGATGTCAAACACTGTGGATTCTGGGCGTGCCATCAGTCAAGATCAATAAGGTAAACATGGCTATCTCTGTATAAAAAAACTGCTAAAAATAAGGGCCGTGGAAATTAACGTACCAATGCGGGTGGATTAATTCTTAGATGTAACTTCTTTTTGTGTGTGTGTTTTTTTTACGCATTGAACGCATACAAAGAACAGCGCCCTGTTTTTAATTCAGCCCGCACCACATCAGCTCTCCCTCCTAACCAGCCAAATTACGGATTGTTGTGGATTGTTGTGCAGCAGCATGTGTTTGTGGTCCTAAATGACATGGGAATATATTATTATTGGCATATTGGGTTTGTGGTGATATAAGTTTATAAGTTGTCTGTGGGAATTATCCGTCCCCTTCGGATGTCCGCTTCGGTGTGTGCGTTTCAGTGTTTGCTGTGTGTGCAGTGCAGTCAGAGTTTGGGGTATGCGGTGCTTAAAGTTGAAATACTCCGTATTTTTTTTATATTTATGCATGTTGGCTCACTGTATAGTTTCAGTACATTTCATAGTGAGATACCACTGCATTAATAATACGAAATTATTCAGTTAAGGTGATGTTTTCGGACTTAAATTAGTAGCTGTGTCCATCTTCACAATAGGAGCGTTTATTTCCTGTTTTGTTGAACTGGAGAATGTGCTTTTTTTTGTTTACTTTTGGAAAATGATCAAATTATTTTTATTGTTTGACAGACCTACTAAAAAAAAATAAAAAAATAAGAGGGTATTTGGACCATGTTTGTATGTTTAACATTCTTTAGGCACTGTTTCAAGCACTGTTTCAAGCTCTGTTTAAGCACTGGCACCATTTCAAAAGTACCGGTTTGGCACCGGTATCAGATAAAACCTAAACGATACCCATTCCTAGTCGTCACAGCCGATCGTCGGTTTGTTTCGTTTAACTGGGCTTTGCAGTTATGAGGTTCTTCTGGGTTTCACCGAAGCTCAGTGGATGCAGATTTTCAGGATGTGGGAAAATATTCATCTGCATGTGCAGCAAACTATGTCCAGCGCTGGAGCGACACTGCTTTTCGCCTCTGTGTCCCCTTAAAGAAAGGAGGTGCCATATACATGCTACAAATTCTATGAATTAAAAACCAAAACTGTGTCTGTTTTGTAATAAAGCTGTGTGCTTTGAAAATGTTTTCAGATTTTGTTTAAATCAGCACCACTACAATGTGTTTTACAGATGATATCCCACCTTCGGAAGTTGATGGTCTGGTTCGGGGTGTTACTTCCTCACTGCGTTTGGCACTAGACAGTGTAGCCCCCTTAAAAAAGAAGTTAATCAGCCATAGGAGATTGGCTCCCTGGTTTAGTGTAGAGCTGCGTACTTTAAAGCAGAATACTAGGAAACTGGAGAGAAAATGGCGCTCTACACACTTAAATGTTTTCTTCCTAACTTTGAAAAATAGTCTACTACTTTATAAAAACGCCCTTCAAAAAGCTGGAACAGCATATTTCTCATCATTAATAGAGGTAAATAAAAACTATCCTAGGTTTCTTTTTAGTACAGTTCCCAAAATTACACAGAGTCATAGCTCTGTTGACCCAATTATTCCCCCCTTCTCTCAATAGTGATGACTTTATGGGATCCTTCATAAGTAAAATAAATTCTATGAAGAATAAAATCATTAGCATTCTCCCAAACGTGACAAACTCTCTCTCAGTAACTGAGGCAGTATCAGAGAGAACTGTAGAACCATGTTTATGTCTGTACCGTTTTGATTCTGCTGAACTTTCTGAATTATCACAAATATTAGTTTCATCTAAACCCTCAACTTGTATGTTAGACCCAATACCAACCAAATTATTTAAGGAAGTGTTCCCTCTGGTTACTGGCCCAATCCTAGACAATATGAATCTATCCTTAATAAATGGATATGTGCCACAGGAATGTAGAGTTGCTGTAAGTAGGCCTTTACTTAAGAAACCATCCCTGGATCAAGATGATTTAGCTAACTACAGACCTATATCTAACCTTCCTTTCTTAGCCAAAATTCTTGAGAAAATATATGCTAATCAAGTATGTGAGCATCTAAACAGCAACAACCTGTTTGAAGAATTTCAGTCAGGTTTTAGAACTCATCATAGCACTGCAACAGCACTGGCAAAAGTGACTAATGATATTCTAATGGCCTCAGATAATGGATTTGTGACTGTTCTTGTCTTGCTGGATCTCAGTGCTGCTTTTGACTCAGTCGACCATAATATTCTCTTAGAAAGGCTCAAACATGTAGGGACAAAGGGAACAGCACTAAGTTGGTTTAAATCATATCTGTCCAACAGATTTCAGTTTGTTCATGTCAATGATGAATCTTCTTCACACTCAAGGGTTACTTGTGGATTACCACAGGATTCTGTGCTTGGACCGATTCTCTTTACTATATATATATGCTTCCAATTGGTAAAATAATTAGACAACATGGTATGAATTTCCACAGTTTGCTGATGTTTACAGCTTTTACAAAATTCAGCAGCTCGTGTCCTGATGAAGACCAGGACGTGGGAGCACATTACACCGGTCTTCAAATCACTGCATTGGCTCCCCGTATGTTTTAAGATCGATTTTAAGGTTCTTCTAATGGTTTTAAAGTGTCTTCATGGTCTTGGGCCTTCGTATCTTTCAGAAATGCTTTTACCATATGAACCCTTTAGTCTCTGCTGTCCTCTGGCAGCCGTCTCCTTATCATCCGCAAAGTCAGGACACAAACTCTTGGTTAGGCGTCCTTCAATTATTATGGCCCTCATCTCTGGAACAGGCTGCCGGAGGACCTCAGGCCAGCAGAGAACGTTCATGTTTTTAAGAGTAGGCTCAAGACTTACCTTTTTAGCCAAGCTTTTAACTGAGTATTGGTCTGTTTTATTGCTCTGTATGTTTTATTTGATTGAATTTTTAGCTTAGTTTTTAACTGATTATTATTTATTATTTATCTTCTTTACACTTTTATCTGATCATATCTCATCGTAGTCTTATATTTTATAATTTGGGATGCTATCAGTCTTAACATTTATTCAGTATTCCATCCATCCATCCATCTTCCTCCGCTTATCCGGGGTCGGGTCGCGGGGGCAGTAGCCTAAGCAAGGAGACCCAGACTTGCCTCTCCCCGGCCACTTGGGCCAGCTCCTCGGGAGGAATCCCGAGGCGTTCCCAGGCCAGCTGGGAGACATAATCTCTCCAACGGGTCCTGGGTCTTCCCCTGGGTCTCCTCCCGGTGGGACATGCCCGGAACACCTCACCAGGGAGGCGTCCAGGAGGCATCCTGACTAGATGCCCGAGCCACCTCAACTGGCTCCTCTCGATGTGGAGGAGCAGCGGCTCTACTCTGAGCTCCCTCCGGATGACCGAGCTTCTCACCCTATCTCTAAGGGAGAGCCCAGCCACCCTACGGAGGAAACTCATTTCAGCCGCCTGTATCCGCGATCTCGTTCTTTCGGTCACCACCCAGCGTTCGTGACCATAGATGAGGGTAGGAACGTAGATCGACCGGTAAATCGAGAGCTTCGCCTTTCGACTCAGCTCTCTCTTCACCACGACAGACCGGTACAGCGCCCGCATGACTGCAGACGCCCTACCAATCCGTCCATCGATCTCCCGCTCCATTTTTCCCTCATTCGTGAACAAGACCCCCAGATACCTAAACTCCTCCACTTGAGGAAGGACCTCATCCCCAACCCGAAGAGAGCACCCTACCCTTTTCCGACTCAAGACCATGGTCTCGGATTTGGAGGTGCTGATCCTCATCCCAGCCGCTTCACACTCGGCTGCGAACCGCTCCAACGAGAGCTGTAGATCACGTTCAGACGAAGCCAACAAGACCACATCATCTGCGAAAAGCAGAGACCCGATCCTGAGGTCACCAAAACGGATCCCCTCAACACCTTGGCTGCACCTAGAAATCCTGTCCATAAACGTTATGAACAGGATCGGTGATAAAGGGCAACCTTGGCGGAGTCCAACTCTCACTGGAAACGAGTCCGACTTACTGCCGGCAATGCGAACCAGACTCTGACACCGGTCATATAGGGACCTAACAGCCCGTATCAGAGGGCCTGGTACCCCATACTCCCGGAGTACCCCCCACAGGACACCCCGAGGGACACGGTCGAACGCCTTCTCCAAGTCCACAAAGCACATGTAGACTGGTTGGGCGAACTCCCACGCACCCTCCAGGACCCTGCCGAGGGTGTAGAGCTGGTCCAGTGTTCCACGGCCAGGACGAAAACCGCATTGTTCCTCCTGGATCCGAGGTTCGACTATCCGTCGTACCCTCCTCTCCAGAACCCCTGAATAGACCTTACCAGGGAGGCTCAGAAGTGTGATCCCCCTGTAGTTGGAACACACTCTGTGGTCCCCCTTTTTAAAGAGGGGGACCACCACCCCGGTCTGCCAATCCAAGGGAACTGCCCCCGATGTCCACGCAATATTGCAGAGCCGCGTCAACCAACACAGCCCAACAACATCCAGAGCCTTGAGGAACTCCGGCCGAATCTCATCCACCCCCGGAGCCTTACCACCGAGGAGCTTTTTAACAACCTCGGCGACTTCAGCCCCAGAGATTGGAGAGTCCGTCCCAGAGTCCCCAGACTCTGCTTCCAAACAGGAAGGCGTGTCGGTGGGATTGAGGAGGTCTTCGAAGTATTCCATCCACCGACCCAAAACGTCCCGCGTTGAGGTCAGCAGCACACCGCCCCCACTTTTATTCAGTATTTTAATACTTAATCTCATTTTCTACTTTTTATTTTAATATTTTAACTTCTTATTTTAATCTTTCTTCCAGTGTTTTTCTGTGGGAGCCCTTTGCATTGGAGGCGGTGGTCGGCTGTAGCTGCCTGGGTGCTCTCCAGGCAGTGCCTGGGTGGAGGTGGGGGTACCATCCCTGCCTCCTCTGGACGCCCTGGGTCAGTGCCTTGGCTTCTAATATTGCAAATGCAGATGGCTCCCATCATGGCGTTTCCTGGCTCATCTGTACTCAGCCCCTTGTTGCTTTTTTTTATGTGTGTGTGTGTGTGGCTGATGAGGATTTTATTTTGGTTTGGGAAGGGTAGGGTTTGTGGGGTCATTTTAACCTGTAAAGCACTTTGAGAAGCTTTTGTAGTTGGAAAAGTGCTTTATAAATAAAGTTTGATTAATTGATTGTAGTTATGCTGCTATAGGTGTAGACTGTTGGAGGACAGACTGACCACTTTTCGTCTCTCTTCTACTTTTCTCTTCTTCTACTCTCCAGATATATTTTTTCTGCTATTATTTCGATTGTTAACCCAATTTTCTCTCAGTATTTTTTTCCCCATAGAAGCTCCACATGGTCCACCGAGAGTCCTTTACATCCTGCAATTTGAGTAACTCAGTACAACAGGAGTTTCCTTTTCTTTGTTTAATGTTCAAAAAATGTATAACCTGGCCACGTGGGTTACATGAAAGCTTTATGCTAATATAAACCCTATGTGTCCAGTTAAGACTTGGACGGTGTTCAAATAGAGATCGGTTCAAAGTAAATTGTTTATGAAAAGAAAACTAATCTTATTAGCCGTGTTTGAACCCGCCTTAATGCATCAAAATACTGGAATTAGATTCTTTACTACTGTGATCAATTTATAAAGAAATAGTTTTCCAAAGGTCAATGACTTCTTATCCAAATGATCTTTAAACAAAACATTTCTTAATCCAAAAAATGTTTTATTTTTCCTTACATTGTTTATTGGTTTAGACATAAATCAATGGTGCTAATTAGTAAAACTAATCACAATTAGTAAGCTAATTTAGCTTTCATTCCAGCTTTGAAAAATAAGCCTTAGTTATTAAAAGCATCCAGACTCCTCCAGAACTGTGATATCAGAATTTATTGTTTCTATTTTTATTGCATATTTATACATTCATTGTTCTTTTATTTTGGTTATTCATTTATTTTGAGTAGTGTGTTAGTTACTAGCTTGAGTGATTAAATGTTTGTCATTTTCTTATTTTGTAAATAAACCTTTGTATTTGGAAAGTCACTGTTTGTCATTTGATTCTGCATACATTTATTATAACAATTTCCATACATTATTCACCTTATTGATTGCCATAAGCGATCCTTTAACAACTAATATCCAAATACCTTAATTTCCTCCAAATACCCAACGGTTTAATGGTCTTCTTAAAAATATTCAAACTTTGGATTTCCCTGACACTACATGGGTGTGAATTACACTCAATAGTCCCTCTATATAGAGTAGTTTTCTTCTTCATAAAATTACTTCTAGGGCTTGTGACTATAACCATGCTGTTGCTAACTTGGTTATGTGCTCATGAAAATATATCCACTAAATAATATTATTTCTTTAAGATAATGATGTGTATTATTAATCATGACCTTTTACATAAACATCAGAAGGCAGTACTTTACTTTTGCCCACAGTTAACTAAGACAGTTTGAGATGCATCTCGTGCACATTGGTGCAAAAAGGACAGTGCAAAACTACTCTGGCTGCTCTGTTATGGACAATTTTAAATTTTAAATGTACTGTCTGTGCATCTCATGTTCATGCAAAATGTCACATGGTAATACTGCCATTTAATTGATGTGTTGGCAAACAGAAAGCAAGAAATCAGATTACAAACTGTGTTTAACTAAAATTTAAATTATACAAATTCAAAATCAATCCATCCCATCATCACTGTCTCATGTGTGAATCATTGGGTGTTGCATGCTATTGGTCAAAATACTTACAGTGGGGAGAACAAGTATTTGATACACTGCTGATTTTTTAAAAAGTTTTTTCACTTACAAAGCATGTAGAGGTCTGTAATTTGTATCAAATGTCTTCACCTTTAAGGGACACAATCTAAAACAAAAATGCAGAAAATAACAGTGGATGATTTCTTAATAATTAATTTCCATTTTATTGCATGACCTAAGTATTTGATTACCTATAAACCAGTCAGAATCCCACAGAGCTGTTAGTTCTTCTTTAAGAAGCCCTGCTTTTCTCCACGCAGTACTAACTGCACCTGTTTGAACTCGTTACCTTTATAAAAGACACCTGTCCACACACTCAAACAAACTCCAACCTTTCCACAATGGCCAAGACCAGAGAGCTGTGCAAGGACATCAGGAAACAAATTGTAGACCTGCACAAATATGGGATGGGCTACAGGACAATATGCAAGCAGCCTGAAGAGAAGGCAACAACTGTTGGTGAAATAATGAGAAAATGAAAGAAGTTCAAGACCACGGTCAATCTCCCTCGGTCTGGAGCGTCATGCAAGATCTCTCGTGGGGCATCAATGATCCAGAGGACAGTGAGGGATGAGCCCAGAACTACACAGCAGGACCTGGTCAATGACATGAATAGAGTTGGGACCACAGTCTCAACGAAAACTATCAGTAACACACTCCGCCATCATGGATTAATATCCTGCAATGCATGCAAGGTCCCCCTGCTCAAGCCAGCTTATGTCAAGGCATGTCTGAAGTTTGCCAATGACCATCTGGACGATCCAGACGAGGAATGGGAGAAGGTTATGTGGTCTGATGAGACAAAAGTGAAGCTTTTTGGTCTAAACTCCTCGTTGATGCCCCTGCATCACAGGGAAAAAAACCTCACATACAGCACCACCTGTATCTCTGGGGAAAAACTCCAGCACCGTCTGCAGCAACAGGAAATGATTCAGCCACAGTAGCAGCACCACCTGCATCTGAATCTCCAGGGAAAAACTCAGCTGCAGCACCACCTGCATGAACATTAAATAATTCAACCACAGGAGCACTCTCATCTATTCCACCACCGTCCTGGAACCCAACTGCTACATCTATACCTTCCAGAGACTGTTCAGGATCGTTCGTGTCTCCAGTCACCTATGAGATTTCCCAATCACTTTGAAAACTTGGAACAATATGGGATCAAAATGGTTCCCCTCACTCCAGTCATGTCAAAATCAAGGCCCTTGTCCCCAAAGAAGCATCATGCCCCACTCCCGCCTTTTTCACCAACCAAGGTCTCCCCAGCTCGGCCCCCACCACCGGTGCCCACAGTTCTTACCTCCAATATCTTCACTGCTGCTGTCTAGGACATTAAGGGCCTCTGTGTTGCTACCATGCATAGCAAACTCAAAACCAACCAGAGGTCCAGAGAGGGAGTGTGCTCTTCTAAAACAATCAGTACTGTCAAACCACGTAGATTAGATAACAGAGGGACAGTCAGACTGAGTAATCAAAAAGTTTAATCCATATCCCTTGCAAAAAGATTCCATCTCCTCAAACACAGATAAATCTCAAACATGCTGTTCTAAATGTCAGATCATTAAAAAACAAGTCATTTTTAGCAAATAGTTTAATATCCTCTTATAATCAGAATTTTATTTTTTTAACAGAAAAATGGCTCGACAAAAACACTGACAATGCAGTTTTGATTGAGTGTAGTCCATCTCACTTCAATTTTGTGTCTGAAACACGCCAAAACCAGAGGGGAGGTGGTGTGTGTGCCATTTTCAGGGACAATGTATTGACCCACAAACTGTCATTTGGGTTTTTTCCAGCGTTTGAGTATGTGCCATTCAAAATGAAGATTAAACAATCTTCAGTTCTTTATGTGACAATTTACAAACCACCACAGAATTGTTTTATTAAGGATTTTACTGAATTACTTACATTTTTTTGCACGGAAAGTTGTTAACACAACTTGGTCAGTTAGGTAACATCTCACTTGAGACTGGAACATTCCCAAATGCCTTAAAAACTGCGGTCATTAAGCCTCTTCTAAAGAAGAGCAGGATTGATGCCACAGTACTGAGCAACTACTGGCCCATATCAAACCTACGATTCTTAGGAAAAGTCCTAGAGAAAGTAGTATATAAACAGCTCACTTACTTTCTCTTGTCTAACAATGTGCTTGATACTTTCCAGTCAGGCTTTAGGCCCCACCACAGCCCTGAGACGGCTCTGATCAAGGTGACAAATGATATCCGCATGAACACCAACGCAGGCAAAGTCTCAGTTTTAGTTCTGCTGGACCTGAGCGCTGCCTTTGACACAGTGGACCATGGGATCTTACTTCACAGGTGAGAAAGCTGGGTGGGAATCTCTGGTACTGCTCTAAACTGGTTCAAGTCCTATCTCGAGGACAGGACGTACTTAGTCAAAATTGGCAACTGTGTCTCAGACAAAATTCCCATGACCTGTGGAGTCCTCCAGGGGTAAATCTTGGGACCACTTTTATTCAACTTGTACATGCTTCCATTGGGTCAGCTAATTAACAGCAATAGTGTGTCTTACCATAACTACGCAGATGACACTCAGATCTACATGTCACTGACGGCAGGTGAACATGGGCCCTTAGATACACTCTGTAAATGTATTGAACAGATCAGTGTTTGGATGCAAAACAACTTTCTCCAGTTAAACTCAGACAAAACTGAGATCATTGTTTTTGGCCCACAGAACAAAGAGAAAGTGTTATCAGTCATCTTGAGTCTCTCTGTCTTCAATCAAAAAATAAGGTTAGAAATCTAGGAGTAATCATGGACTCGGACCTGAACTTAAACAGCCACATCAAAGCAATAACATCAACAGCTTTTTACCCTCTGAAAAACATTGCTAAGATCAGAGGAATAGTGTCGAAACCAGACTTAGAGAGAGAGTCATCCATGCATTTGTCTCCAGCAGGATAGACTACTGTAACGACCTGCTCACTCTAAAAGAGCTGTTAGACAGTTGCAGTACATCCAGAACGCTGCTGCTCGAGATCTGTCAAGAACCAGGAAATACAACCATATTAGTCCAGTGCTCCGGTCTCTGCACTGGGATTCCGGTCGCTCAGAGAATAGAATTTAAAACAGCTCTGCTTGTGTACAAGTTTTTTCATGGTTTGGCTCCAATGTACATCTCTGACATGTTAGAGACATATGAACCATCTAGGGCCCTGAGAACTTCAGGGAGGGGTGTCCTGGTGGTTCCCAGAGTCAACAATAAACACGCTGAGGCTTCAGGCTGAGGCTTCAGGCAGCTAAAATCTGGAACAGTCTTCATGAGGATGTGAGACAAGCCTCAACTCTAACAATGTTTAAATCCAGGCTGAAAACAGTTCTTTTTACCCCTGCATTTGACAATTGAAAGTATTTTATCTGCATATTTTTTGTTTGTTTTTCTGTTTATCTGTTTTCTTAATTTAAGGAACTGTGAAGCACTTTAAATAGGCTTGTGTATGAATTGTGCTCAACGAATAAACTTGCCTTGCCTTGCCTACTTAGTTCGCCACACGCTTTGTCTTTGTCCCTTGTCCCTTAGGGCTAATTGGACCATTAGAGCTGGCACCCCTGGTAAAGAACTGTAATTTTATGCCCTCAGTCACTAATACAACCTTTAGGATTTGGTATAATAAGGGGCTCCAGATGGTTAAGGATTTATATAATAATTCTGTTTTTTTCATCGTTTGCCGACCTCTCATCTAAGTACGACCTCCCAAATTCAAACTTTTTCTGTTATCTACAGGCTAGAGACTTTAAGAAACAGTTCACCCATTTCCCAAATCGGCCTCCTGAAACCCATTTGGATGTTATCTTAGAAATTGATCCTCAACAGCGTAGATGTATTTTGGTTCTGTATAAATCACTTAATAAAATAGAATCAAAGTCAATTTCTTTAGCTAAGGGAAGGTATGAGGAGGAGTTACAGATGACTACTTCTGATTAGCAGTGGGATGTAGCCTTGAAATTAATCAATTAATCTTCAATTTGTGCCCGATTTTGAACCAGTGCAAAGTGTTCTATAAAATACGCTATACAAATGCAAGACTATCAAAAATCTATTCAACTGTCAAAGATACTTGCAACAGATGCGGGCAGGCACCTGCGAACCATTTACACACGTTTTGGGCTTGCCGTAAACTGTGTCCATTTTGGACAGATATTTTCAAAATACTTAGTCAAGCGTATGGCCTGACAGTTTTTTCTAGTCCATTATGAGCAATTTTTGGCATCCCTCCTGATTTTAATCCATCTGCCCCCCTAAAGAACGCTTTAGTCTTTACAACTCTATTGGCTCGTAGGCTTATTCTACTGAGGTGGAAGATTTCCCTGCCTCCTTTACACAATCTCTGGTTAAAGGAGGTTCTTTTAACTTAAAATTGGAAAGACTCAGGTTCGCATCAAAAGCCTCCACTTATAAGTTTAAGAACATCTGGCAACCTTTTCTTTTACTGGTTGATAAAATTGTGCTGCTGCCTGAAGCGGAAGTAGATTAGACTGTACAATTTTTTTTTACATTTGTTTTGTATGTATGTATGTATGTATGTATGTATGTATGTATATCTGTTTGTATGCATGTGTTGTTGTCTTTATGTGCAGAGACTCCTGCTGTGTCTTGTGTGGTGGTTAGACCTGGACTGGGGTGAGTTAAATAATTGCTTCGGATGTATGTAAAGTTTTTTAAAAATTCAAAGTCAGAAAGAAAATCATTGGAGAGAGCTAAAAGTCCATGTTGCCCAGCGACAGCCCCAAAACCTGAACATTCTGGAGAAGATCTGTATGGAGGTGTGGACCAAAATCATTGCTGCAGTGTGTGCAAGCCTGATGAAAAACTACAAAAAAACATCTGATCTCTGTAATTGCAAACAACAGGTTTTTGTACCAAATATTGAGTTCTGTTTGTCGGATGTATCAAAATTGCTGGTTCTATTGGACCTCAGTACAGCATTTGACACTGCTGATCATGATACATTATTGGAATGACTGGAGAGTTGGGTCACACTCTCTGGTACAGTATTTGGCTGGTTTGAGTCTTACCTTAAGAACAGGAAAATATTTGTATCAATGGGCTTTTTTTCATCGTAACACACAAAAATCACTTGTGGGGTGCCCCAGGGCTCCATCCTGGGGACCCTCCTATTAAATATCTACATGCTCCCACTAGCCAATATTACAACAAGCAATAGGACTGGTTACCATAACTATACCGATTACCTGTAATTTTCTCATCTGAATAGAAACAAAACAGAAGTAATTATTTTTGAACCTAAAGAGGAATGATCTTAGCACACGGCTTCAGTTAGTACAGCTAGAAACTACTGATCAGGCTTGAAATCTAGGTATCATAATGGACTCAGAAATGAACCTTCAAGGTCACATAAAGGCAATCTCAAGGTCAGCCTTCTATTACCAGAAGAACATTTCTAGGATTAAAGGTCTAATGTTTTAACAGGACCTTGAAAAACTCAAGTCATGAGTTTAGTTGGATTGATAACTGCAACAATCCTCATAGGTCTACCTAAAAAGACAAATAGACAGCTGCAGCTGATCCAAATCATTGCTGCTCAGGTCTTCAGCAGAACCAGGAAAGTAGAGTACATCACTCCAATTCTAAAGTCCATACACTGGATCCCTGTAGCTGAGAGAATAGATTTCAAAATACTTTTACTCGTATATAAATAATTAAATGACTTAACACCAAAGTATTATGAAGTTCTGTTGCCACTATATCAAACCCCAAGATCACGCAGGTTCTCCAACTTTAGTCTACTAATCTAGAATCAGAACCAAAAAGGAAAGTTACTTGGTAAAGAACTTTCATGTTGGGTGTATGAACTGAGTCATGGTCAGTACAGAATGGTGGTGCTACAGAGCTCTATTTTGTCGATGTGATTTACATAAGAGTACCACTGATGAAGAATATTGCTTTTGCTAAGTGAAGTTCACGACTGAGAATTCAAGCCGTCAAAAGGCAAATAAAAAAGCACTATTTTTGGTTTTGGTAAGGTTTCCAGGGTTTTTCCCTCAGCATCTAAATATTCCATAATTTTCCCAATTTTTTCATAAACCCTCCCAGTTTCCAAAGCCACAATATTTAGCTCAATTCACATTGAGTGATAACTATGACACGTTCCTTGCTGTTTTTTCATTGCTTGTATCTGAGTAACACAACAGGCAGTAAAAGCTGGAGATAAGTTAAAAAGGAACATGAAGCAACGTGAAAAGACCAACTGCTTTACATTCGAGGTGTAGTCATCCGGTCTAACAGCATGCGAGTCTTCGCCTTTGGCTTAATTGCAAACACATCTGTGAAAGTAAAATGTTTCTAAAAGGGAAAAGTTGTGAAATGGGCAGTGCAAATGAAGAAAAGATGTTACGTTGAAACTAGAGTTTGATTTTCCCTGCTGAATTTATGTGTTAAGGGTAAACACTAATCTATGCTTTGAGGAGCTGTCTGTTCAAATCAATCTAGAGTGTGCTTTCTCTTTTCCCCTGGGTAATCTTTGGACTTCATCAATACCTTTGCAAACTGCATCATTTTAAAAGACACATTTAACATTAGTGTCAACATGTTGTCATTTCGGACTGTTTAACTGGAAAAGTGTTTCTACTGGAATGTTCTTTGGGCTTGTCGATACTCCAACCAGGTCTGCTGGACAAGATAACGACATCATTAGCTTTGGTCAGAAGGTACAGAATATCAATATGTATGTAATATGTATACACCAGAAGTTATACCACAATTAATTGTAGTGAATCATTTTGACAAACAGGGGCAAAAAAATCTGGTCATAATCTATTTTTGTCAAAATAGACTATGACTGTTGCGGCAGATGACTGCTCGTCCTAAACCAGGTTCTGCTGGAGGTTTCTTCCTGTGGAGAGGGAGTTTTTGCTCTTCAACCTAGCTATATCCTCGCTCAGTATGAGGGATTAATGAGGGATTGCTTTGGTTGGAGACTGCATGCTCAGGGCAACACCTCACCTCAATGACTTAATGAAATCTCATAGGAAAAGTTTGCTTGTTTTCCATCTGGTACTTTGTTTTTTTTGTTTTTAGCAAATATTACATTCCATTACTCAAGCACATATCCATATAATGGGAGTCAATCAGGGCAGGAGATTTGCCACCTGTAATGAGGCATTATCTTCCCCAAAACTCCTTTGTTTATCCAAGTGTTGTTATGAATAGTTGCCGATATTCCCCTGTGAGTCCAGAACGTCTCGGAGGTGCTAAGGTATTAGCTTCTGGGTGTTTTACAGGTTGTAATGCAACTTACACTAACCTGGGATTTCAATGACGTCAAAGCCAACCACCGCTGCAGCTGTAGTATGCTAAGGTTGTGGAAAGGGAACCTGTGGAAGCTGAACTTAGTCAAATTGGCCATTCAGCTTGTGCAATTTGGAAGCATGCAAATGTGAACCGTGTTGTTTGAAGTAGCAAGTTCTATTTGCCATAATAAGCACCTCTGAGTTTTGGGGCAGATAATACCTTATTGTAGGCAGCAAATCTCCTGCCCTGATTGAATCGTATTATATGGACATACACTGATCAGACTGGATTAAAAACTTCTCCCAAAGGAAGGACTTCAAATGGCTCCAACCTTGTCTGGTGAGTAACTGAACAAAATATTAGCTAAAAATAAGGTCCAGATTGAGAAAAATTAACCTTTCCTTTAAACAGATAACTTTTAGCTGATTTTAATGTTTGTACAATTAATTTGAAATGGCTTTTCTTGTAAAGGGCCTTTAGATGTAATTTGTTATGAATTGCCGCAATAATAATAAACTGAATTGACTTTAACTGAATCCTTCGATACTGGTTAATACTTTTGACGGAAGTCCCATGACAATCATTATCCTTCAAACCAAACCCATTTCTTCAGTTATTTAAGGAAATTATGAGTCTATTTTGTTTTCTTTTTTTTCCCAAGACAAAGAGTCAAATAGTGCTCAGGTATCCCTGGTTATCCTTGCATAATCCTCAAATAAACAGGCCCGGTCACTGTTTTGATGCTTGGAGTTCTTTTTGCCTGAAAAACTTTCTCCATTCAGCCCTGTGTTCCAGTCAACCTGAGACTAACCAACCCTCCTCCTGATCACTCCTCAGTATCCCCAGAGCATTACCACTTGAAACAAGCATTCATTAAGGATTTAGCCCTCTCATTACCACCTCACCGACCATATGATTGTCCCATCGATCTCCTGCCTGAATCCTCTCTTCCCTCAGGCCGTCTTTCAATCTCTCTTGCTAGGAAAGAGAGGCTATGGAAAAATATATCAATCACTCACTTAAAGCAGGAATCATCCGTCCATCATCATCTCTTCTTGGAGCTAGATTGTTCTTCATTAAAAAACAGACAATTTACTCATACCCTTTATTGATTATTGAGGACTCAACCAAATCACTGTTAAGAACAAGTATTAATTTCCTCTTATTTAATCCGCCTTTGAACCACTATCCAAAAGCACCATATTCTCAGTTTTATTTGGACCCAAATGCAGAGAGGTGAAGTGACGAGTTCTTCAAATATGAAAAAAAAAAGTCTTAGAATGCTGTCATTAGGATAAGGCAGCGGTGGAAAATGGCACTGAAAGAAAAACAGCTAATCATAGGGGATATGGAGCTGCTATGGCAGAATTAGAGCAGGTCAAGTAAGCAGGACTCCTCCAAGAAAGCTGAAGTAAGACTCAAAGAACTTATAAACTAATGGGAAAGAGACTGAAACTAATGGAACAAAATAAACCAAAGAAATAAAAAACCTAAATACAAAACAATAAACTAACATGGAGAGAAGACATGAGTAAGACAACATAGCTTTGATAGCAGCGTCCAGAAATCTAACTTTAATCAATCAATTAACCAATCAGTCAATCAACACCAGCCATTATAAAAAGATAACTCTGCAGCAGAGTAGTATTGCCCATCTCCAGCAGCCGTTTAGCAACACATGATGTATAGTGTACACCATGCAAGTTCTATTAAAGCTTTAACCATCTTAGAGACTATTTTTACAATGTGACTCAAACAAGCACCAGAACTATTTAGCAGAAACATACATCCAGTCCCTGTACCCATTCACTTTCTCGTCATGGAACGCAGAGTGGCACGGGCAGACATTGCGTGCAGCAGCTGACCACTGATGTTAGACATCTGCTTTGCAAACAACTGAAGGGAGTGTCATGTCTACATGTGTAGAGAAGCTACAGTGTTTGAAGCATTGGGCAGGATCCTGGTTCCACATACTGCCGTGAGAGAAGCTTTTCAGAACACACACAGCTATGCTGCACAAGATAAATCGTAAACCTGTTGGCAGGTGACATACTTCACTGGTTGCCATGACAACACAGGAATTAGCTTTTCTCATCAGCAAAAAAAATTGCTGATTTGCCTGATGGGTTCAATGATCCTGAAGACATGCACAAACATACTCAGACACACACACACACAAATACACACACACACACGCACACACACACACACGCACACACACACACACACACACACACACACACACACAGTTACATGAACAAACAGATCAAAGGAAAAAAGTTTCTAAGTTAGAAGAACAGCATTGAGAAGATTAAGTTTTAAGACTTTAGTCATACTTGGTATTCAGAAGGTCGAAGCTAATGTAGAACAGCAACAATGATGGTGTTCAGCAGCTGAAAGCAGTGGCAGATTTAGAAGTTTCCCAAGGCAAACAAAGGAATTAACCCTCTGTAGCTGTTTTTTTGACATTTTTCATTCCTAAATAAAAATAAAAAGTCGTATATGTAACTTCTTCAGTGGTCCAGTCTTTAAATAGCACTAATGCCCAGAATTCAGATGTCTGGAACAGCCATGTTTGAGAGAAGGCAAGGAAAATGTATTTGTATAGCACACTTTCAGAACCAAAGCAATTCAAGGTGATGTTTTCCGCCGACCTGTCATGCTGTTTCAAATGGGCTGCAAGTAGTGGCAGCTGGTGAAAAACAATTCTTGGTTGTGCTGATGTACCAATATATTTCCCTTCCTATTCCCATACTAACATTCAAATAAATGGTAGAAAAAAGGACTACAATTCCAAAATACTTTAACATTCTTCATACAGCAAAACATGAACCGCAACATTTACAATTCCCCTGGATTTATCTGACAATCAGGAACTAAGCAAAATCTTAGATATGAATGCTCATCCATCTGAGTCATCTAACGACAGTTCTGCTCCGCCTTGTACAACGTCAAATTAGATTGGTCATTATACGCAGCAAACATTATATCGGCAGAATATGATGACAGCAGCACAAACGTATTAAATGCAAAAGAAGTATAATTATTATTAACCATTTAAGAAGAAATGTTTTTAGTGACATTTATTTAGAGGAGCATTAACATCATGCTAACCACTGCAACAAATGCATGACAAATAACAAATGATAGTAGCTGATGAACAGAAACCATAAACAGCATTATAAAATTAAGCAATATGGGTAATAATACTAATAAAACATGTTCGAGTACGGGAGTACTTCTGAAATATAAGTAAAAACCCTTTCCTGACACCAGCATGGTTTCTCCCATGAATTTCTTTCTTTCTGTCAGCCAGTTCTAATCTCTCTTTACCTGTGAACACCCTGCATCATGATCTCTGCTGCTGGCTTCTGGTCTATTTCTCCTCCCTGACTTTGATCTTTCTATTGGAGCAATATGTATTTCTGTCAAATATAAGAGAGGAATAGTGAGCACAAGTTATGCACTGAAGTGAAAGATGACTAAATTTATTCCAAGCAGGAAATAGCAAATAATGTAATATAAATAACATTAGTATTATTAACTACACTGTCAGAAATAGGGGTACAGAATGGGTACATTACCGTGCCCCAAGGTACAAAACATAAATTAACATAATCAAAGAACAAATATTGAACCTCGGGGTAACTATCTGTCCCTTTTTCACTGTCAGAACAGTACATAAATGTTTCTTAGTACTAAAAAGTACATTTTTGTACCATTTCTTAGATAGGCTACGATTTCTGGTGATTATCTTTTTTACGAAAAAATATATCCATTAGCAAAGCTAGATTTATGTAAATGGACTTCATAGTTTTATTGTTAACACAGTTTTATTATTTTTTTATTTTTTCAATCAAACAAATAAACAAATGGGTGACTCCTGGCTACATTGTGGTAAGGTGATGTGCCAGTCATGTCAAGTCAGTAATGATTGGCTAAAAGTTAGTGCTGTTAAAAAGTAAAAATACAGAGGTACAAATACGTACCTAGAGTTAAGGGTACAATTCTGTGCTTAATTTCTGAGTGTGTAGCTTAAAATGAGGGCCTCATGATGTTCATGAAAGGGTTTAAATGTAGGGAGGGTAGAAATAAGATTTTTTTAATATAAATATGTGGAAATAAACACTGTGGTCAGAAAGGAAAAAGAATTTGGTTTATTTCTTTTATGAACTAACCAGTAAGAGATGTAACAAAGGTAATAACAACATTATCATCGTTAACAAGCTCAAGATGATATAGTGAGATGTATTAACTAGGCATCATTTAGCGGAGATGAAATGCATGCAACAGCATAGCATAACTTACAGCTGTCAAAAGTTTTTTATAAAGCTTTTTCTGGCTCAGGCTGGTTTTCTGAACATGATGCTCTGCTCAGCAGCACCTCTTGATGATCAAGTGAATGTTTGTGTGTGTTTAAAGTGCTTAAAATATGTTAGGGCATATTAAAAGATTGTATGGCATAACAGGTATAAAAGGGATGGGGGATGGGGTCACCGACATGGGCAGTGTGGTGGGCGAGCTCCATTTTGAGTTAAGCCAGATGGAACAGTGTTTCAAGGTCACCAGGTTTTAATAAACTGAATCCATAATACAGTTTTAATTCCTTTTTACACTGAGGTAACCAGAAGATCCACAAAGAGCTAAAAAGTTCTTAAAAGTTTCCACTAGGCATGTGATTCTTACAACACCTCATAATTCAATTTGATTCTTGGGGTGACAATTCGATTAAGAAGTAATTCTAGATTCTAATCTACTTTTTTTGTAATCAATACAGGGTTGGAGGGATTTCCGAATTTCAGGATCAACCATTATCCTCTATAAACTGGAATATGTTAAGTTATCAAGATGCACAGAAGCCAGCATATTTGCAGCATTATCTGTAACTATAACCACATCTATGATTGGTAGATTCCATTCATATGCTACAGTGTGGAACATCACATTCACATTAGTAGCTGTGTGGCTTTTGTGTATCACTCGTGTTTGTTTTCCACGCGACTCAATCAGCCAAGTGCCTGTGATGTAGTGAGCGATGAATGTAACAAACAGCATTGTACGTTAAGTTTTTCAGCTCATAGCACTGGTGCTACAGAGGTTACTGTTTTTTTTAGCACAGACAAAAAGGTTGTAGCATCAAAACAAAATGTCTTACAATCTCTAAAAACCTTGTCTTCAAGAAGAGACCGTGGAACATGTTATAGTGTTTTACCTAAAGTATTCTGTTAAGAGTAGGGAACTGGTACAAAATGTACAAGATATCAAACTGCAACTGGACATCCAATAACTTTTAAAATAATTTTCAAGTTCTGAAAAAAAAAATACAGAGATATTTTAATTAAATTCAATTGAACACTCTTTTATTTATATAGCGCCAATTCACAACAAAAGTCATTTCAATGCAATTATACAAACATTCCAGATTCCAACCAGAGCAATCCCTCATACTGAGCAAGCATGTAGCGACAGTGGAGAGAAAAAAATCCCTTTTAACAGGAAGAAACCTCTGGCAGAACCTGGCTCAGTACAAGCGGTCATCTGCCATAACATTCTGGGGGTCTGAGAAGACAAAGAACAGACAGCATGGAGGATGCTCGGTGACTTTGAGCATCATCTGGACCGATGCTCCCCATCCAGGGGGGCATTATAGTTTAGCAGGGTACCAGACCGTGTGGAGCTTTTATGGGGAGAAAAACACTGAGAGAAAACTGGGTTTACAATCGCAATAACAGCTGAAAATATATATCTGGAGAGTAGTAGAGAGTAAAATAACAAATGCATGGACTAGTTGGTCTGCATCAGTCCTTGACAGGATGTTTTTTTTAATTTTAGCAATATTCCGGAGGTGAAATAAATCAATCTTAGAAACCTGTTTAATATGGGATTTAAATGTCATGTCTTGATCAGAAATTGCACCAAGGTTCTTTACATCATTAACAGAGACCAAATCAATTCCATCCAGATGAGGAGATTGACTTAACTGGCCCAAAGACAACAATTTCTGTCTTTTCTGAATTTAAAAGTAGAAAATTCAGAATCATCCAGGTTTTTATGTTTTAGAGACACGCTTGTAATCTGCCTAACTAATTGGTTTCATCCGGTTTTATGGATAAATATATTTGTGTATTATCAGCATAACTGTGGAAATTCATTCCATGTTGTCTAATTATTTTACCAATTGGAAGCAAAAATATATAGTAAAGAGAATTGGTCCAAGCACGGAATCCTGTGGTACTCCACAAGTAATCCTTGAGTGTGAAGATTTATCATTGACATGAACAAACTGGAATCTGTTGGACAGATATCTTAAGGAAATTCCAATCGAACGCAACTGGACTTGGTAGTTTGTGTTGGAAGACGTTTCACCTCTTATCCAAGAGGCTTCATCAGTTCATGCTCGCTGCTGACCAGGCTGGGACTGGTCCAACTAACTGGTGTGGAGACTCAGCAATTTAACCTCTTGGAGGACTTTTACAAGACTGATTATGTCATTGGATCCTTTGTGCTCCATCTCGTAACGACGGTCGTTGGCGTGTCGCCAATTGGTGGAGGTTAGGTTTCGGCTTCATTAGTGCCCTATTGTGTTATAATGACAACACATATGTTATCAGCTCTGTGTTGCAGGGTCCTGATAACACTAAGCTTGTGTTCCAGTGGGTGGTGTGAGTCAAAAAGTAGGTATTGGTCTGTGTGTGTGGGTTTTCTGTATACCCTAATGTGGAGCCTTCTGTCCTTTCTCCTCTGGACGACACAATCTAAACATACCCACCAGCTCACATGCCCAAGGGGAAGAACGCAAGCACGTGAGAGACACTCTCACAACTTGTGGTTACCCCAGCTGGACTTTTGTGAAAACTGCAGCTAGTTCCAGAAGGAAAGCCAACAAAGTCGTTGAATAGGAAAAAGAAAACAAACAAAACAATGTAGTCATTACATATGTGTCTGGGATTTCTGAAAAACTCAGGAGGATTTTTAACAAACACAGTATCCCTGTGTATTTCAAACCCAGCAACACACTCAGATAAAGACTAGTACATCCCAAGGACAGAACACCACACGCACACAAAAGCAAGCTGGTGTATGCAATCCAATGCAATGAAGAATGCAAGGACCTCTACATTGGTGGCCCTTTCATCCTTACCCAGGAGACTCAACAATTTATCCTCTAATAAGAAAAACAACTGTGACTCCAGCGACTGTCGTTATAACACAATAGGGCACTAATGAAGCCGAAACCTAACCTCCACCAATAGGCGACACGCCAACGACCGTCGTTAAGACATGGAGCACAAAGGATCCAATGACATAATCAGTCTTGTAAAAGCCCTCCAAGAAGTTAAATAGCTGAATCTCCACACCAGTTAGTTGGACCAGTCCCAGCCTGGTAAGCGGCGAGCATGGACTGATGAAGCCTCTTGGATAAGAGGTGAAACGTCTTCCAAGACAAACTACCAAGTCCAGTTGCGTTCAATTGAAATTTCCTTGAGATAACCATGACCTGGATGAATGAGAATATTCACAGGCTTGTTTGACAGATATTATTTAAACCAAACTAGTGCTGTTCCCTTGATCCCTACAAGATGTTAAAGTTTTTCCAAGAGAATATTATGATCGACTGTGTCAAAAGCAGCACTGAGATCCAACAAGACCAGAACAGTCACAAATCCATTATCTAAGGCCATTAGAATATCATTATTAACTTTTACCCGTGCTGTTTCAGTGCTATGAGGAGCTCTAAAACCTGACAAAAATTATTCAAACAGGTTGTTGCTGTTTAGATGCCCACATACCTTGTTTAAGAAAATAAAATTAATAAAAAGAATATAGCTTTTGTTTGTAAGGCAAGGTAATTTTATTTATATAGCACACTTTCAACACAAGGCAATTGAAGGTGCTTTACATGATTACAGAAATGTGAAAAACGAACATTTATAAAAAGTATATCAAATAATATATTGAACAAACAATAGTACTGAATTAAAAACAACTATTTAGGAATAATAGTATTGGCAATACTATTAGTATCTAGTATCAGTTACACATAAGCAAGTCTAAATAGGTACGTTTTTATTTTAACAGTCTCGTATTAAATATGTTTTATATAATCTTTAGTTAGCATTCAAAAGATAAAAGTCTGTTTTTCTATTATGCATGGTTGTAAAACATATCCTTGACCAGTATTTAACTGGGACAAGCTTTTAAGTCATAAAACTCTTGGGTAAGTTTATTGCAGGCTGTAAAAACAGGATGTCTTCAGAATGAATGGAAGTCAGGTGTAGGGAGGAAGGGCCAGAAAAGCCTACTCCATGGTACGGCCATAAATTAGGTCAGGAGGAAACCTTGGGACTAACGTGTGGTCTGATAAAGTTCTGGTGGGAGTATGTGTGACCTTTGAGGATATCTGAGACAAAGAGTTTTGCTTAAGAAGGACCATAAACCATAAAACTCAGAATGAACTTTTGACTTGGATCCAGGAGAAAAGACACGTCCCCTATGACTGCATGAGTTCTTGACATCCAATCATTGTTAAGACACTGTTTAAAACGTTCTGATTGGAGCAGATTAATCCTGGGAGGTTTTGGATGTTTATAAAAGTTATGACAACAAAGTAGCCCCAAAAAATATAACATACAACAACTCCCTCTTTCAATCTATTTTTTGAAAATAGATTGATTATTCCTCTGTACTCTCCTTCAGGGTTAGTGTTTAGAACTTAAGATCTAAAAACATTTGAGAATGCAAAAAATTCAAACCCAAGAAATTTTATCAGTTTAAAACATGAAGTCTTTCATATGATACCACAACAAGACTTCCAGATTAAAATTCAAAACACAACCTGTTGAAATACCTTTTTAACCTTAACTCCCATTACTCAAAAATGTCAATCTGTTAATTATAAATTCACCCTCTTTTGGCATTATACAAAAAATATTATTTTAACAATTCCCACAAACTAAATTCAAAACCCAAAAATGTATAAGAATGTCTTACATGTGAAAAGTTAATTAAATCTGACTTGATACATGTTAATACTGTGGAAGAAGCTTAGAAAATCCATGAACATATACATTCTTGCTATGTTATATTCTGAAATAAATCAAACTTAAAGTGGGAAGAACCCTGTGAAACAGAAAAAAAATAGTTAGAAGTAACATTTTTTGTTCTTTTAAAAGTTCATATCTTCTCTTCCGCACCGCTGGCATTCCGTCCAAGGCTGCTGGGAGCTGCATTCAGTAAATGTCTTTAAAGGAACTGTCTTTTCCAAATGAAATCACAATCAGATGATTACAATAATAATCCCTCTTTAATGGTAAATTACTCCCGTAATTGACCATTTCCCAAACACAGCCAATTCATTCAAGTGCAGGAAGATGCGATCTGATGCCATTAAGAAAACCTGGTATGGAATCAAATGATTAATTTAACATTTACACATTATTTCTGAATTCTTCCTTACAGCTTAAAAAACCCATAACATGTGTCAGAAATAGCCAGAAATATATCCCATAAAATACGCAAAAACTAACCTAGTTAGCCTGAGTTTTTCCCACTTTAGCTGTCAGACCCTGTAAATTTTCCAAGTATAAATTAACAAAACTAAACCTATAAATTTAAAGTATCCAATTATCTTCAAATTCACCAAACCTGAGCATGGGAACAGAACCATGTTTTCCCATCCAGCACTTGAGACAGGCCTGGTCCTAATGGGGCAGCAGCTTTGTGCCTCTCCCCATTTCCTCAGGTGCTTGCTGTGGATAAAGCCAAGAACGTTTGTTAATCTCAGCAAATTGTCTCCTGCATTATTGTCGAAAGGCAGTTATGACAAGACATTCCACAGATAAGCAGACCAGACATTCCATCCAGTCTCAACACTAAGCACCGAGCTTCCTTGCAGCCATTGGAGTGCGTCAACAGTGGACAAACAGCCATAACCATGTCCCATGCCCTAATTTGGCAAATCAATATAATCTTATTTAGTTTTACCAAACATGTCCAGACAAGTAGATCTATGGTCTGATCACAAATACAATCAAAAATATAGAAAAACGCAGGTTAACCTCTATCAGTCAGTCTTACCCACTCTGCAAATTCTTTCATCACCCCCATAACTTCCTTCCTGGGCAATACATTTCAGTCTCAGCAGTCTCCCAAATCCTTGAGGTGAATAAAATATCTGAAAATTAATCAGTAAGATCAGTAGGCTCTATGTTGATGTCCTACAAAATGGTGTCTGAGAGCAAACATAACTTTTATGACATAATGTCTATTCCTCAGATATAAACTGCATTGATACCATTCACTAATTCTTTTCTTCAAAATTTAGTGGTCTGTTCACAAAGTAAATAGATAAATTAAAAAATAAAAATAAAAATAAAAAAAGGCTGGATTTTTCTGTTAGATATTGCTAAAGCACCACTAAAACATTGCAATAACAAAAATAAAGGCAATAACCATCTGCAAAGGTTCTATCCCCTTTTTTCTGTCCCTATTATAAACAGTCTCTATGGAAAAGTGGCTCTCCTGGTTCCGCTTCACTGAGATTGAGACGAATAGCTCATATTGAACTAAACCCCTTTGAAATTCAGACTTCACACCACTTTTCCCAGACTCTGTCCCTTCAATCAATTAATAATTTATGCTAATATCAGTATGCTACTTACAGTGAGATAAAGATGTCCAACTAGGTTCCCCTCCAATTATAACTGTTGTTGGTGTTATCAAGGTTACCTGTGAAGCTCCTCCCATCTGAGCAATTACCAATAACGATCCAGTCTCCAAACTCCCCATCACTTAAGTGTACTGGATCTCTACCAAGCTGGCTCAGACAAAAAATATCAAAATTAAAACACATCAAATGTTTTAAAACAAAATCAGAGAATAGTACTGACTGATAAACACAACATAGTTTACAAAAATAGTCTTCAGTTTGCTATACTTCAAATTCTATCCATATTTCTAAAGAAAAATCCAAGATTTAAATCACTGACAAAACAGCTTCCCTATACATATTTTCCTGTGGGACTTTAAGACCGTAGTGCAAAACATGCACGTCTCATTCCCTGATCAAATTGATGTGAAAGTAACCAGGTGGTTGCTTATTGTTAGAAATTGCCAAACCTAAAGTACTTGTTTTTTTTTAACACAATCCAATCTGAATTCAACCCAAATATTCAGATTGTAAATAATGCAAACATTTCATACTTCAAAAACATCTGTCCGATTCTGTGAAGTGAATCAAACATAGTCAAACTGATTTTTGCAACTAAAACTCCTCTTAAATTTTTGTAGGATACATAGTAGTCTAATTCCCCTTAGCAGTAGAAAAAAAATTCAATAAAAGAGGTTCAAGAGATAAGATTTCTCTAAACACAAACTAGTAGCATTAAAATAAAAACAAAAACTAGCATTTTTCAGTATCCCAATTATCCTCTCAGGCTTCTTTTTGTTGCTCCAATGATAAACACCAAATTGAATTGAAGCTTCTAGAAATGTCAAATAAATTACCACTGAATCATGTTTTCTTTAATCCAGCTTCTCAAATTAACATTTTCCAAAGTTCTTATTAATAAGCAGACCGCAGTTCAGAAATCTGGGTCAGAATCCAAGTCGAACCAAATATATAAAGGTTGAGAGAGAAAGAGAAAAAAATAAAAATAAGAAAAAATAAAATCAAAACAATCTAAATAAATTGTCAGTTACAGAGTCCCCACTAATCAAATGATATATTATGCCATTATTCTATGATCAGAACTGTTCTAAAATGTTTTAGGACCTGTAAATTTACTCTCAGCATCAAGTAGACTAGCTAACAATTAATGAATAACATCTGAAAAATTAATCTTAAACTTTAAAACTAAAACCAATTTTTATTTGTCAAAACAAAATGTGCATTCAAATATATGGTAAAAAATTATTTCAATGTAGCTGGTCCAATCACATTTTGCTTCTACACGATCAGAATAAATGAATTAGAATTTACTTCTTACTTCTAAATTAAACCATCATTTCGATCACCGCTGATAAACAAATCTACCAAAGAATTTAGTTGTTACTTTCAATCCTTAGACCAATTCCAAATTCATCCCCAGCCTGTTTAAAAACAAACTGATGCCTTAAAGATGATTCTGTGGTTTAATGTTTTCTTTTTTTTCAAACTCAAACATTCAAATCCCACTAATTTAGAAAATATACTATGATAAGTATTGTTTTGCATGGTAAAAACATTCAATTTGTAACGGAATTGAAATATGCTGGGTTACTCCTTGAGCCCCAGTTGAAATTTGATAAATCCAATAAGCATTTAGTGTCCACAAAATCCTTCTCCTTTAGGTTATTTATTCATAGACTAAGCTATATTTCTAAAGTCTATAGAGCCATCAGAAATAAGCCAAACATAATTTTAGCATAAATGATACTTATTTAAATCACAGAAAGAATTCATTCTCTGTACCATTCAACACGGTGCTTAAAAAAATAATTTAAACCAGTTTGTTGCTTTCCAATTAACACCGTTAGTTTTTCGTTCCATTCTTATAATTACTGCTTATAGCTTTATCTTTATTTAGACCAACTTAATCAACTCCTGCTTAGATCAATCAAAAAGCAACAAATCCACCTAATTAAAGATTCAAAAAAATGCAACTTTTATTTTTACTATACACTCCCCTCTTTTTAATTTTAAAGATGAAATCAAAAATTAAAACTTCACCAAGTCAGAATCGACTCATGAGTAACTGTTCTTAGTCATTTGCGTTTAATTGTAACATGCATAATTATCCCAATAACTGTACATGCTCTCCTCATGTGATCAATTGAGCCTTCTCAGGCAAAACCAGTTAACCAAATTCAGCATGTACTTCTTAATCTTTAATCTCCGTATCGTAACAGTTCAGTTAAATGTGAAACACCTTAAATTGCCCTTCGTAGAAAATGTGCTAAAACATTGCCGAAAGGGAGTAGCAAACAAAATTTATCTGAACAGTTATCTTGAGGCCGTTTTACATCCTAATTAACCAGAAAAATTTAACAAAATCCAAATTCGTTTAAGTCTTAACAAGGCAATCGTCTGCAGGAGTCTGTAATCACTTTCTATCCAAAATCAACTTTTAGCTTGCAACACACAGAACATGCATTTAGTTTCAACCACACAAAACATATTGACACACAAAAGCAACAAACGCTAGCATAGCACAGCAGCCTGCAGCAACGTGCTACCGTAAACTCTCTTGTGAAACGAAACGTAAAACAGTACAAAACGTACGGCGAAAACACTCAAGAAAATCGCAACACACACTTAGAAAATGGCTTACCGCAATACCAGGACTTTATCCGCACAATTTATACCACTTTACCAAACTTTAATTCGGCATGAACAAAAACAATCTCCTGTTCGTCCACGCGGACTGAAACATATGAATGCCAATTCTCAAGCCCCGATCCGCACTTTGGCTCCGATTTTATTCGTTGAAGGGACCGCTCCATCCGGTCCATCTGCTCCATTGTCCTGCAGAGTAAAAAACTCCATCTCCCAGCAGGCACCGGTGTTTCTCTGCGGAGCGCAAAGCAGGTCGCAGTCATGCGCAGAACAGAGACACAGACAAGGGAGCAGCTTCAACGGGCCCGCAACAGTCAATCTGCTCAAAACAAAAAACATATTTAACTTGCATGACAACATTACCCAATGTTAGATTAACCAATCAACAGAATTAAAAACTACGCAACTCTGCGCAAATTGTCACTAGAGCAAATACATGTCCATTAATTAATTTAAAAAAGAACTGGATCTTGGTCCAAACTCTGCACACGGTCGAGGTCACCATTTGTAGAATTTAATTTTATCAAAAATAATTCAGTGCATGTTCAAAACAGAGACAAGGAACCAATCTCCAGCTCTTAACATTTATTTTGAACAGATTAACAAATTGCAGTTTACAGAGAAAACATGCCCATTTTCTCTGGGCCAGACAAAAATTTCTGACGAAGAATGGTTTCCGTGTCATAACTTTTATAAACATCCAAAACCTCCCAGGATTAATCTGCTCCAATCAGAACGTTTTAAACAGTGTCTTAACAATGATTGGATGTCAAGAACTCATGCAGTCATAGGGGACGTGTCTTTTCTCCTGGATCCAAGTCAAAAGTTCATTCTGAGTTTTATGGTTTATGGTCCTTCTTAAGCAAAACTCTTTGTCTCAGAGATCCTCAAAGGTCACACATACTCCCACCAGAACTTTATCAGACCACACGTTAGTCTCAAGGTTTCCTCCTGACCTAATTTATGGCCGTACCATGAAGTAGGCTTTTCTGGCCCTTCCTCCCTACACCTGACTTCCATTCTTATCTGAAGACATCCTGTTTTTACAGCCTGCAATAAACTTACCCAAGAGTTTTATGACTTAAAAGCTTGTCCCAGTTAAATACTGGTCAAGGATATGTTTTACAACCATGCATAATAGAAAACAGACTTTTATCTTCTGAATGCTAACTAAAGATTATATAAAACATATTTAATACGAGAGTGTTATATAAAGTAGCCCCAAAAAATATAACATACAACACACCCCTAGTGTCTACATAACATAAGACATGACATTAGTCGTATCAACTATCCATTAAATTCAGAGAAAGCCAACCAGAACAGCTGATTTAAATTATCTAATATAATTAAATACAAAGCATTGGATCATCTTGTACATTTTGGGTTTGCCACAAAGGGATCTTACCATTAGAACCTCCTGTCTATAATAAGGATCTACTGCCTGTGCCTGAATTTACATTGAGAAAGGTAATATAACATGTTTGTCAACCCTCCCGATATTCCCGGGAGAGTCCCGAATTTTAGTGTCCCTCCCGAAAATCTCCTAGAGCCACCATTCTCCTGAATTTCTCCCAATATCTGAAGGTGTCACATATAATACCATGTACACTCCATGTTTCTTAAATGAGAGGAATTGAGAATAAAACATGTTACATTTGTATTTTAACAAAGAAAGGTGGTATGGGGTACAATTTCTTCATTCCAGTCATGAAAATCCAGCACCCGTTCGTGAATCCAAAATTGGTCACCTACGTGATTCGTAAAGCTACGTCCAACGAGTAAAACATTCAGCTGTAATTAGTGACTCACACTGCAATAGCAGACCGCATGTTTTCAAAACAGTCTTAATGTGATTGACAGAAGCTGTAGTTTCATTTACTTTTTAAATGTTCTGAGTTATTAAGGATTAAAAAAATTTTCACCTGACCGTAAGGCTAGTTTTCTTTTATTTTGCCTGCGCTATTGAATCTTCGGCAGCGGATCAAAGTTTTTTTACCAGCACGAGAATACAGCTGGTCATACTTTTGGCTTTTCTGCTGCGCTGCGAACAAAGTAAGAAAATATAGTCTTTACAATGATTAATAAGTGACAATTCCTAAGGGCTGCTGACGTGGGGGGTATCCTGGAGGTTAATCGGGCAACTGTGGCTCTGTGGTAGAGTAGCTGGCTTGCAATTGGGTCGTAGGTTCGATTCCAGCTTCCTTCAGTCACATGTCGATGTGCCCCTAGGCAAGGCACTTAACCCCAAAAAATGCTATATCGTCCTGTTGATCCATGTTGGTTATCGGTGTGTGAATGTGAGTGTGAATGTGGCTTCAATGTAAAGCGCTTTGAGTGGTCAGTATGACTAGAAAAGTGCTATATAAGTTCAGTCCATTTAATAAAGAGGGGCTAACAGGGCTGAAGGTGGGTCTGGGACTCAAAATAAAAGGAGAGATGTTTGGGGACCCCATCTGAGCCAGTCACCATTTAGAGTTTTCATCCGTTAACATGACATTTAAAGTCATTTTATTTTTCTAAGGTTTATGTGAAAATGTGGCCTCTAAATCTGCTTGTTTTTCAAACATTTTAAGTGATTGGCAAAAAAAAACACAAGAAAATCAGAAATAAAAACATTGCAACTTTGCACAAACATTTTTACACAAAAAAGTGGAGCGACTTTATTTTGTAAAAAAGTGGTGGTCTCAAGGTATGAAAGTATGTATCATAATTCTAATCCAAAATTGCAAAAATGACGTTCTAATAAATAATTAAATAATATCTCCATCTCAGGAGAAGTTTATTACCATGATATTTCTCATTCTCCAGTAAGTTCAGGGCAGGCAGCATTTCTTGAGCTCAGTAGGAACCGAGCTGAATAGGATTGGACTGCTGAAGCAGTCTGAAAGCTCATTCCGAATGTTTTGATGCTTAACCCTCAAACCTCCCACAGCTGAAATTCACGGTTGCTGGTGGGGAACCTGAGATAGCTGCAGAATGTCACGATATATGTAAATGTATGTTTAACTTAATTCAGCGATAGGCAAGGCTACTTTGAGTGGCTGTGGCTGTTGAAAAGTCATATAATCACACATTACATCACCTCACCGACCAGATTACAGTCGTGGAGAAAACACACCTGGACTCTCTGCTAATCATTCTCATCGATTTTAATAGAGCAAATCTCAAACTTGAATTGCCTAAATATAGACAGCATGTGACGTGTCCCACCAGGGACATGAACACTTTAGATCATTGCTATACCACAATAAAGAATGCATATCGCTCTGTCCCCCGCTCTGCTTTTGGACTTTCTGACCACTGTCTGGTCCACCTCATCCCATCTTACAGGCAAAAGCTGAAATCTGCTAAGCCTTCAGTAAGAACTGCGAGGAGATGGACAGAAGAGTCGAAGATGCAGTTACAGGCCTGCTTTGACTGCACTTATTGGAGCGTCTTTGAAGCAGCTACCTCAGACCTGGATGAACTGACTGACACTCTGACATCTTACATCAGCTTTTGTGAGGACATGTATGTGCAGACCAAAACCTTCTGCACGTTCAACAACAACAAACCATGGTTCATTGCAGAAAAGAGATGGCTACGCCAGGACAAGGACGAGGCCTACAGGATTGGGGATTGGGACCTGTACAAGCAGGCCAGGAACAAGCTGGCAAAGAAGATTAGGGCAGAAAAAGGAACTACAATATATACCAGAAGGATTGTTTTTCTGCCACAACCCTACTGCAGTTTGGAAGGGCCTGCAGACCATTACCAACTACAGGAGACCATCCCCCCACCCAGTGGAGAGCCCCCATCTGGCTGAGAACCTCAATGAAATTTACTCCAGGTTTGCTTGGCTTTCTGAGAGTACGAGCAGACAAAGATCTGAAGAGAAGCGGGAAAAGAAAAGGAGGTGGAGTAGCAGTGCTTGTCAACAATAGATAGTGTCATCCAGGACATGTTAGTGTGAAGGTTCATCTCTGCAGCCCAGATACTGAACTCTTGGTAGTTAATTTATGTCCATATTATTTACCAAGAGAGTTCAACAATGTTATTTTGGCAGTTATTTAAATTCCACCTTCAGCCGTTGCCGTCCATGCTTGTGGTGTAATCTGTTCTGTTGTCGCTAAGCTACAGACCAAGCACCCCAATTGATTGATTTTATTCATGCCTTGCTCTCTTCTACACTTCCAACATTTTCACAATTTGTCTGCTGCTCCACAGAGAATACAAGACCTTGGATTTGTTTTAAGCAAATGGAAAGGATGCTTTTATGTCAAAACCAAGACCTCCTCTGGGACAATCTGATCACAATCTTGTCTTTCTCTGCTCAGAATATAAACCACTTGTTCAGAGGCAACCTCTGACAAAGAGAACTGTTAGAAAATGGTCAAATGAAGCTGAAGAAGCCCTGCAGGGTTGTTTTGAGTCCACAGATTGGATGACTCTTTGTTAGCCACATGGAGAGGACATAAATGCCATGACTGAGTGTTTGACTGACTACATAAACTTCTGTGTGGACAACATCGTCGCCTCCAGAACAGTGAGATGCTTCCCTAATAACAAACCCTGGATCACCAGTGAGCTGAAGGAAGTGCTAAACAAGAAAAAAAAGAGCCTTCAGGGAGGGAGATAGGGACTAATTCCCTAATAACCTATTCAACCTATGCCTGACCCAAGAGAAGGTTCCAGTGTTGTGGAAGACCCCTGCCTTGTTCCAGTACCAAAGAAAACTCACCCATCAGTCATCAATGACTACAGACCTGTTGACCTGACATCCCACATCATGAAGGTCCTGGAGAGACTCCCGTTTCCCCACCTTACTAAGCAAACTAGAACCTATCAGGACCCCCTGCAGTTTGCTTATAACCATGGAGTTGGTGTTGAAGAGGCCATCATCAACCTTCTTCAACTAACTCACAGTTATCTTGACAAAGCAGGCAGCACTGTGAGAATTTTGTTCTTTGATTTCTCCAGTGCATTTAACCCAATTCAGCCTGATTTGCTTTGCCAGAAACTCCTGAAGGCACAGGTGGAGGCCTCAACAATCAGCTGGATCAATGACTACCTGACAAACAGACCAAAGTTTGTGAGACTGAAGGATTGTGTGTCAAACCAGCTGGTCAGCAGCACAGGAGCACCACAAGGGACTGTACTCTCACCATTCCGTCTCACTTTGTACACCTCAGACTTCCAGTATAAGACGGAGACCTGTCATCTGCAGAAATACTCAGACGACTCTGCAATTGTCGGGTGTATCAGAGATGATGAAGAAGCTGAATACAGAGAGCTGATGGACCGCTTTGTGGCATGGTGTGGAAACAATCATCTTACTTTGTCTCCATCATGGGAGAAGAAATGGAGGTGATTGAGGAGTACAGATACCTCAAAGTTCATCTGGACAACAGACTGGACTGGAGAATCAACAGTGAAGCCATCTACAAAAGGGACAGAGCAGACTGTACTTTCTGAGGAAGCTGAGGTCCTTCAAGTTTTGCAGCAAGATGCTGCAAATCTTCTACAAGTCTTTTGTGTGACTGTCATCTCTTCATCCATCATCTGTTGGGGTAGCAGCATCAGAGCCAGGGACTTAAAACTCTTCAATAACCTAATAAAGAAGGCTGGTTCTGTTCTGGGGACAACTGTGGAACAACCGGAGATAATGATGCAAAGAAGGATTCTTCATCAAATTAAAGAGATTATGAACAACCCTGAGCATCCTCTTCATGAGACTGTCATACAGCAACCGAGTATCTTCAGTCGGTGGCTTCTTCAGTTTCGCTGCAACACAGAACGTTACAGGAAATCCTTTCTCCCCCCAACCATCATGAGCTACAACAACACTTAATTTCCCTCTGGGATCAATAAAGTATTTTTGATTTGAATTGAATTAGATCTTAGTTATCCTAAACTAATTTGTCTCTGCCCAGAACAGACCTTATAGAACGATTAAAGTCCTCCAGATGTCTCCGTGTCGATGGGGTTTGGGCAACTTTAGCCTAACAGTCTCACAATGGCTGCGGTGGATACTTACCTTTGAACCTCATGGCTGTTGGAGATGCAGTTAGCTCGTCCTCCGACTTGGCTAAGTAGCGATCAGCACCAACTTTCCTTCACTGAACAGTACCTTTCTGCAGTTTCGACAATGGCAAATCAGCTCTGTGGTGGCGAATGAATGCGGCTTCTGCGTGTTTTGACCTAACTGCGTGTGGACTTTCAGCTCCTTTTTCTTTGCGGTCGGCTTTAAGGATAGAACAATGTCTATTTTTATCAATGTATAAGATTAACCTGGTATCGGCAGTCTTTAAGCTCCTCGGAGCGAATTTCTCCCAGAAACTCGTGTTTTCCTCTGCGTGCAAAAGAAGGTGGTTGATTTCGTTTTCCCTGGAGCAAGCTGGCTGCTACCTGCTTTGAAGAAGGATGGACTGCTGGTGGAGGATCCCTTATATAAGACTCTCAGACCCTCCTCCCTGTCTGTGACAGTGAGCTAGAGTGTGGATAAGCGTCACCTGATGGCTGTGTGTGACTCAACACTACTGTAGTTGCAACACACTATTTGATTCTTCCTCTTTCTCTTTTGGCTTTTGCCTTCAGGAGTCTCCACAGCAAAGCATCTGTCTCCATTTAGTCCTATCCCCTGCATCCTCTGCCCTCACACCAGCTAACTTAATGTCCTTTTTCACCACATCTAAGAATCTGCAAGCTTTTACCAATACAATTGTCATGTCCAAACCAAAATAGTCACGCTTCTCTGACTTCATCCCCAACACATCCAAAATGAGCTGTCCCTCTGATATACTCATTCCTGATCCTCTCCATTCTTTTCACTCCCAAAGAGAATCTCAATATCTTTAGTTCTGTGACCTCCAAATTTGCTTCCTGTCTTTTCCTCATTGGTACTGTCTCTAGACCATACAACATTGCTGGTCTCACTACTGTCTTGTACACATTTCCCTTCATCCTTGCTAAACCCTTTTTATCACACATAGCTGAAACATTTGTCCACCAACTCCAACCAGCTTGCACATACTTCTTCGCCCCGTTTCCACAATTTCCATTGCATTATACCATTGGTTCTAAATACTTAAAGTCCTTTACTTTCTTCACTTCCACTTCCTGTAACGCCAACGTTCCACTTGTGTTTTTCTCATTTACACACGCACTCTGTCTTGCTGCAACTAATTTTCATTCCTTGCTTTTCCAGTGCATACCTCAATCTCTTTAGCTTTTCCTCAAGCTCCACCCTGCTCTTGTTGCAGATCACAATGTCATCTGCAAACATCATAGTCCATGGAGACTCTTGTCTAACCTCATCTGTCAGCCTGTCCATCACCGAAGCAAACAAGACGGTACTCAGAGGCTGTCCTTGATGCAGTCCCATCTCCACCTTGAACTCTTCTGTCACTCCTACAGCACACTTCACTGCTGTCTCACAGCTTTTATACATGTCCTGCACCACTCTAACATACTTTTCTGCCACTACAGACTACCTCATGCAATACTACATCTCTTCTCTTGGCACCATGTCATACGCTTTCTCTAAATCTACTAAGACAGAATGCAGCCCCCTATCAGAATCAGAATCAGCTTTAATGGCCAAGTATGACACATACAAGTATGATGCATACAAGGAATTTGCAGATACAGTGCAACCTGTCCAAGATCATTACAAACAACAACAACAACAAACAGATCCAGGTCACTCTTGGGCATGCAGCCACCGAGCAGCGCTCCCATTTATGAAACAAAGAGAGATACACATTTGGGGAGCAGAGGGTTCCACAGTGAGGGGAAAAAACACTCAACTGTGTTGTGAGTCCGGACAGCACTCACAAAGCAGGTAATAGAACAAAACCACACCAACAAACATAAGGACATATTCAGACATTAACAATGACACATCTGGGGTAGCTGAAGGTAGCTGAACAAACTCGGGGTTACAGGATTGGTTTTGAGTCGACAAAACCAAAGCAATGCAATCAGGCTTTATTGGTACCATGAAGCAGCTTATCAACTTTCTCTGTCAACTCAGGCTTAGGATCCTTAAGCTATGATTAATCCACACGCGAGTGCACATAAAAGAGTGACGTCGACACTGAACAACCAATCGCGTTCAATATGGATAGAGTGAGAGGTATATACTTTTCAGCGGAGGAACAAGAGATAATTCTTCAGAAATATGAAGAATATAGAAGTATTTTTCAAGCACGCAGTAAAACTGTATCTGCTGCCAAAGCAAGAGAACAATCTTGGTGGAAGATTGCTGAATGCGTTAATGCATAGGTTAAACAATTAATGTACATTTTTGTAGGCTTATCATATTAAAAATATATTAAATGCTTAAATGAAAATGTATTCGTGTTGATATATATATATATATATATAGTATATACAGTATATATACTATATAGTATATATACTATATACTATATAGTATATAGTATATAGTATATGTGTGTAGATGTATGTAAAATGTGAATGTATAGGCCATTGCATCCTAAGAAAGATTGATATTCATTGATTTTTAGATGCAAACCCAACTCCTAACGTTCTTGGCATCAGATAAAGACAAAATATAAAAATATAATTCAAAGTGGTGAGTATTTACCATAACCTTTTATTATTGTTTTGAACATTTAATCACAAACACTTGTTTGCAGGAAACAGAAAAAAATTTGAAATGAGGAAAACTGGGGGACAGCCACCTCCTCAAGATTACACTGTGGTGGAGGAGTTGGCTCTGAGCAACAATAAGGGGCTGCCGATTATGGATGCGGTACAGTAAGGGTATGGCTTCACGAGTCACATTTGTTATGTGCGGCTCAAGAAGTTCACAAAGATAAGACATTCCTTCCGCAGAAAATCTGTTTCTTTCATACAAGTAAGCATCAGGAAAGTCAAATGGATTTTGTCTGTCCCTAAAAACACTTTCTCTACGAAGTGCTCGTCTAACAATTTGCGCGGAGATGTCCACAGGATATGGGAAAAAAAGGTGAAGCCATTGCAACAGAGAACAGACGCTGGGAATTAGTTACGTCACATATATGTGTCTTCCAGAACATAACCTGCCCCGGAGCAGGTTAGCCGTGCAACGTAAGATACCATGGCAACGAACACCGATCAAAGCCGAGCTACTTTCATATTACCTAAAACCCAGGGTTGGCGGAAACTAAGCTGAGACATAGCTGGCTAGCCACCTAATCTGGCTTCATTGTACAGGCCCCTGGAAGGATGGGCAGGTATGAGCTCCAGTCCACAGGTTAATGCGCTGCCAAACCGAGGTGCGCTGTTATCCAGCTTCCTGTTGCAGGAGAGAGAATTTAGGATAAGGCGAGACGGTGTGTGTGAATGTGAGTGTGTGTAACCATGTCAGTGTGTGCGTCAGTAGATGCAGGTGTACGGGGGAGAGGAGACTGTTGCCATTCTTCTCAGGGACATTTGATTAGGACCTGGTTGAAGGTCTTCATGGGAGCCAAAACAGTAATTATTTGGATAGCAGGGAGAGAGCAAATATTCCTCTCTGCCCTTTCAGTCTGTCAGTGGTTTCTTTTATAATCTAATTCAGCCAAATTGTAGTTCAAATTAAAGTTCCAAATCCAAATTAATTCCCAGATTAATAGTTCCAAATCCAATCAATTTCCACTTGCCCCAATCCGCACCGACAGTTTCTCCAAGTCCGATGACAAATTGCGGATGAGTTCAAGAGCACCAGACAGATCGCTTCTTACAGCGTCTGTTCTGCGTCCCAGCTCCCCCAGCATTTGGTTCTGAGTCCCATTAGTACGAGTCAACGCATCCAGCTGTTCCTTCAGCCGTCCAATCGCTTCCAGAACAGTGACCAATCTCAACCGTGTTTCAGATCTTTGTTGCTCCATTTTTCGGTAGTTCCAGTAACTGCCCATTCCAATCAGCAGAAACCCGATCACCATGATTGCGTATAGATATAAATCTTCAGCACCTTCTTGGGAGAGTATTGACAGACACAAAGGCTGAAACTTTGTCCAAGCGTCCAGCCCGCCGAATACGTTTCCGCAGGACACCCCGGTTGACCCTTACCGGCGCTTCGTAGAGTTGAGTAGATTTTATCAATAGCATTTCACAGACCATCTCTGTACTTCTCCATCAGCATCCTTAAAGCAAAAATTGCATCTGTAGTACTCTTTCCTGGCATGAAACACTACTGCTGCTAAAAAATGCTCACTTCTGACTTAAACCTAGCTTCCACCACTCTTTCCAACAGCTTCATTGTATGACTCATTAACTTTATTCCTCTGTAGTTGGCACAAGAATACTTTTTTCTCCATTTTTCAGGCATCTTCTCAATCTTCAAGGTCTTGTTGAAGAACCTAGTCAAAAACCCTACTGCCATCTATCCTAAACACTCCCATACCTCCACAGGTTTGTCATAAGGACCAACTACCTTTCCCGTCTTCATCCTCTTCAAAGCTTTCCTCACTTCATCCTTACTAATCTTAAAAACTTTACTCTACATTCTCTATCAGTTTCCTCAATCAGCTCTTCAAAGTACTCTTTCCATCTTCCAATCATGCTCTTGGCACACATGTCAGTGCAATTCAATTCCTACCCTTGATTCCCTCACCGGTTGCACATCGTTTCCATCTCTGTCTCTGCCTTGCAAACCTATACAAATCATTCTTTCCCACCTTACTAGCCAACCTAGCATACAGGTCATCATATGCCCTTTGTTTGGCCTTTGCCACCTCTACCTGCAACATGTGCAGCTCAGTGTTCCACTTCTGCTTAGCTAACTTCTTTCTCTGTATATATTCCTGGAATTTGTTGTTCCACCACCAAGTCTCCTTATCTACTTTCCTCCTTCCAGATGACACAAGTACCCTCCTACCTGTCTCCGTAATCACATTAGCTGTAGCTGGCAATCATCAGGGAGCACCCCCTTGCCTCCAAGAGCCTCTCTCAACTCCTGCCTAAAAACCTTGAAGGACTCTTCTTTTTTTCAGTTTCCACCAACTGGTCCTCTGCTCTATGTTTGTTCTCTTCACCTCCTATGCTGTCTAGCTACACTCTCACCAACCACTACATTCCAGTCATTTATCTCCTTCAGAACACGTCTATATAGGATGTAGTACACCTGAGTGCTCCTACCTCCACTCTTATAAGTCACCCTATGTTCCTGCCTCTTTGTAATGAAAGTGTTTACAACAGCCGTTTCCATCCCTTTTGCAAACTCCACCATCTGTCCTTCTCCTATCCTGGATTACCGAACCTGCCTGTACTTCCTCATGACCTCTGTTCCCTTCACCAACATGTCTGTTAAAGTCTGCACCAATCACCACCCTCTCAACTCTAGGTATACCCTGCATCCAATCATTTAGCTCACTCGAGTTTTTCTGCATCTTTTCTAACTCACATCCTACCTGTAGAACATAACCTCTGGCAACATTGACCATTATTCCTTCCATTTCAAGCTTCAGATTCATCAGCCTATCTGACACCCTTTTTCACTTCCGGAACATTCCTAGAAACACCTCCTTCAAGATAACTCCTACCGATAGTCTTTGATTCCCTTTTTTAAATAGGGGGACCACCACCTCAGTCTGCCAATCCAGGGGAACTGCCCCCGATGTCCACGCAATACTGAAGAGCCGTGTTAACCAACACAGCACCACAACATCGAGAATGTCATCCACTCCTGGAACCTTGGGGCTTTTTAACGACCTCATATTCATGTTCTGTCAAAACACTTATCCTTGAGGGGTTTGGGGGGGGGGCAGACAGGATAAACAACCATGCACACACACACACACACCCTCACACCTAAGGCCAGTTTAGAGAGACCAAGCAACACTCATGTTTTTTAACTGTGGGAGAAACATGGAGGGAACCTACACGTGCACAGGGAGAACATGCAAACTCCAGAACTTCAGAAAGACCCCAGGCTAGGATTGAAACCTAGGACCTTCTTGCTGCAAGGCAAGAGTGCTACCGAAAGTGGCAGCCCTGAACATACAGAGGTTTTTGATCCTAACACGTAGTTATCCTGAAACACTCAGGAATGTTTTCTGAACTGGATTTTGACTGATAAAAAGAGTCATCTAAATCCTGCAACAGGAGTTGCTCACCATCCGACGGGAACTTTTGAAAAAAAGGTTATGTGGCTCTAATGGCCTTTATTTAACAGTAGACAGCATGCAGACAGGGAAAAAGAAATGGGCGAAGACCTACGGCAAATGTTCCAAGGACGGGATTCGAACAGTCCTCGTCGAGGATTAAGGCCTCTGTTCATAGAGCGCCTGCATTAATCACCACGGCCCCTTTTCTTTTGTTCTTGGTGCTGATTTTTTACTTTAGGACTTTAAGTATTGATTTTGTCACTACTTTTTTCAATTTTTTTCCCTCCCTGCTTTTGGATATTTTCACTTTTATTTTGTGTTTTTACCTTCTATTTATGTTTCCTTGGAGTAGCAGTCTGTGTTAGTTCTTTTTAGATAGTTTTCCCTCAGATATATTATCCTAAATTAGGTTTGTAGTTTCTCATTTAAGATCATTTTATGTTTGGCATTTTTTGGGTTCCTCCTTGTCATTCTGCTCCCCAGAAAGCTAGAAAAGACTTTATAATAGCAACTCACTGCAGCGGTGCAAGTGTTATACTGGACAGAAACTGCTTCCTTTTCTTCTGTTTACTCGGTATGGAAGTTAATGATCAGTGCTCTCATACCTACAACCTCATATACAAAGCTGTTTTACCGACAGCTAACTTTATCCGTTAGCAAGCTATCTTACCTTTCTCAATGAGAAACTTCGCCATTTCCGCGTGCGTTTTGATGCCGTGAAAGTTTTTCATTTTTACCCATCTGTTGTAGGCTTAACCTAAACTAACCGTAGTTTTAGATCTTGTAAGGTCGCTCCTCTTCTGAGAAAGATAATGAAATCTATGGGGCTTAGACACAACAGCTAAACTTAATGAGTGCTCCATTTTCTGCAGTAAATGCCTCATTGCTCCATGCAGTTGTTTACAATAGTATTTGGCAACCTGCAATGGCATGCTGCTGTTGGCTGAAAAACGTAAACATAAATAATATACAATGTATAATAATATACAAATATTACCCTAACCCTAACACAGTGAGGTGATTGGAAAAAGTTATTTTTTAAAATGATTTTAGGTAAAATATAACTTTTAAAGGAAAGGACGTACTTTCATTCTGCACACTTCTAAACTCCCGGTTGAAATATTAATTTCTTAAAGAAATAGCTTTTAGAAATTTTTTCCATATTCAACCTTTGGTAATGCACTGACTTTATTTGTTGAGAGACTAACTAATCCTCCAGTGGCTGTAGCCCCTGAACTAAATTATACAAGGGCCTGAAATGTATTTGCCAGCTTTTCTAACGAAATGCTTCTAACAATTGGACATTCAATCTATACTTTAGTACAGAACTCGTGACCAGTGTCATCCCCGATCAACACCAATGTAGAGAAAATGTTTGAATTCAATAAACTAATCCAATCACACCTTGATGAAATCAAGCAATTAAGCTCCTCTTGCTGCCGCGATATCTTACCCACAGCTTTTCTAAAAATGTTTTCTCTGTCATTAAGTCTGATCTGATTCAAATAGCTAACAAATCCCTACTGTCAGGTGTCTTCCCCCAGGCTTTAAAAACAGCAGTTATCAAACCACAACTAAAGAACAACAATCTGGATGAACCATTAATGCAGAACTACAGGCCAATATCTAATCTTCCATTCATCAGCAAGATTGTTGAAAAAGCTGTTTCAACAGTTAAATAGCTTTGTAACAATGACCAACCACTTTTTATTTTTCAGTCTGGTTTCTGTGCTCACCACACCACAGAGAATACTCTCATCAAACACACAGACTGTGGCTGTGCTGGTTCTATTAGACTTCAGTGTGGCGTTTCACATTGTTGTTCATAAAATACTATTGGAACGACTGGAGAACAGAGTCGGTCTCTTTGATACAGTACATGGCCGGATTGAGTCTTACCTGAAGAACAAGGATTTCTTTTTGTAAACTTTTCATCAAAATAAACAGAAATCACACGTGGGATCCCCCAGGGCACCATCCTGGGCCCCCTTCTATTTAATTTTATTTTAACTATGCAGATGATAGTCAGCTTTACATAAAAATGTCATCAGGTGACTTTGAACTAGGTTTGGGTGAAAATAAAATCTACAATTGTATATTTTTTTTATGCAATTTAATATTCCCCCCCCCCCCACACACACACACACCACCACCACCACTTATTACGGGCCTTCTCACATGTGTGGCCGTGCCAGAAAACGGGAGTAAATACAAATTTTCTTCTGTTCACATGGCATGGATTTCGGCCCGCACTGGAATCAAGTGTTTTACATGAGGGACTACACCCAAACAGCAGGTGGCGGTAAACAAATAATTCTGAAGCTATCCGACAAACAAGGGAGTGAGAAGTACTGACGTCATAAAACGAGCAAAAGCCTAGAATGTAAACAAATTAGTCTACTGGTCAACTGCTACCTAAAGCCATCTACAGGGTGAGTGTTGTAGTAAACCTGCCGTTTTGTAACCTGGTGTGTTGCTGTGGGATGCTTGAATCACGTTGTTTTGGTCTTTTTATTGTCACAAGGTTATTCTGTAATTTCGGCCGGCGGTGTCGTCATTTCCGCGTGGAGCGCGTCTATTGTGTTGGAGTATGGCCAGAGTACAGCTTTTGTTCACATGACTCCGATATTACCTCCAAGGCAGGTTTCTCTGGCCGTATCCTGCCATGGTCCAGGCTGTGTTCAAATGGTACGAAATAAGTGGATTTTGACCAAATACGATACCTGAGTACGGACTCCAGTACCATGTGAAATTGTTTTTACACTTAATATTATGGAGGTGGAAAAGTCACATATTAAATAAACTCACATAGGGTTTTTCACAAATGCACATGCTCATTCAGAAATGCACATGGAAACACTGAAACACTTTTAAAATTAATTCACAAATGCACACGATGTGGTTCACAAATGCACACGGGCCAATTCACACGATCTGTTTCACAAATGGACACAATATGGTTCAAAAATCCAAATGATCTGTTTTTGAAAATGCAAACATTTCACAAATATAACTTTGAGAGAAACTTCAAATATAAACTCACTCGGATTATACAGATCGCTGAATGTCCATTTATGGACCTCTTCTCATTTGTGACAATCTCTGCATTTGTGAGAGAAATCTGTGTGGTGACTTTTGAGATTACCCGAATGCTGGGGCGTAAGGGGAGTCTCAAATCGTCACCATTGGCTAATGAATCTGTCAGTCAAATCATCACTACCCAGCAGTGTTCGCTTTCAGCCAATCATATGGCTCCTAACCGTTTCTATCCTCATTGCGGCCGAACGTACAGACCCAAGCATACTAATCAATTTCCTTGTGAACATTTGTGAAACAGATCGTGTGCATTTGTAAAACAGATCGTGAGCATTTGTGTGATGGCTCGTGTGCATTTGTGAACCACATCGTGCGCATTTGTGATTTTATATTACAAGTGTTTCTGGAAATTATATTTGTGAACCACAGCGTGTGCATTCGTGAAACAGACTGTGTGCATTTCCGAATGAGCATGTGCATTTGTGAAAAACGCTGCATGAGTGTATTTATTACGAGACTCTTTCGACTCCATATAATTTGCTGTTGTAGAAGCCAAAATTTGGGCCTGCGTGGCACGTGTAATCAACACGTGCATCAATTCTGAGGAGCTGAGAAGATGTACGTGGTACTTCCACGAAAGACTTGTCATTAAGCGATTCTAGGAAATGTTTTGTTCCCAGCTTTTTCTGGCCTCTTCAGAACCAGACAAATAGGCGCCTGAAGGCGCCACTTGGCTTATCCTGAAGATAGGCCAAGTGGTTGCGCTGGCCAAGAACACCAGATGTTTCCCGTAAGTGACGCAATGAGTAAGTATAAAAGATAGAGCTCCTGTTAGAGGAGCCAGAGGGTTTTAGTTGGTCTGGCTGGGATCTCAGCGTGGACGTCTGCTCAGAGATAAGGTATGTCAATTGTTAACAGACAATGGATACAGAATGTTAGATATCGAGGTCAATGACCTATGTAGCATTGTATTGAGAACCAAAGATCCAATAAAACCCGGCTGAAGCTACTTTCTAGAACAGAAGCTGTGTTGTCCTGAGTCTTCATTATAGCTATATATCTATATCTATGTTTTGCATGTAATTAAAACCAACAACATTTGGCGAGCCAGCCAGGGTCTGACGGCAGCCGAACGCACCCCGGCTTCAGGGGAGAAAGGCCGGCCAAAATAGATCCTTCTAAAGGTAAAATAATTTTACATTTTCTCCTCTGGTGTCGGAGTTTGTCTGGATGCTAAAGTCAGAAGAAGTTCCTAGGCATTATCAGCTTCTCATCTGGAAATACGCTGCAGCCAAATATCTCCCGGGAGATAGAGCTGTCTAAAATTTGCTTATAAGTGTTAAAAAGGAAAAAGAACCCTGAGCAGATACGAGACCCAAAATTGGACTTAGAGACAGCTGTAAAGAGAAAAAGAAGAGACAAAGAAGAGATAAAAGAGACAATATAAGAAAACAGAGTAAATGAAAATAGAGGTAAAAGAAACTGTGCCTTAGTTTTAAGAAAGAACAAAAAAAATAGTATAAATGAGAAAATAATAAATAAATAAAAAGTTCTGCTTTAAGAACTTTTGGAAAAAAAAAAAAGGAAAAAACCCTTAGAGTAACACAAAAAAAAAACCTCTTGAGAAGTATTTGTGAAAAAGAATACTCTGTGTGAAACTGTGTTAAAGAAAATAGCGCTAAGAGTCAAGAGTTAAAGAGTAAAAGAGTTAAATTGAAGCTTCATAAAGAGAAAATAGCAGTAGTGTGCTATTGTGTGAGTTAAAGAATTAAGACAGTCGACTGTAAAAAGGTAAAAAGAGTAGTAATGATAATAATCAATGATAATAATTACTACTATAAAGTGCACATATTATAAAAAAATAAAAATAAATTAATTTGGATTGGATTTAAAACCCTGCAGGTTTAAAAATTTAGGACATTAAAGTACAACAATTAAACAAATAAAAAACAACAGACCAAACTGGGAGAATAGGGAAAGTTTATTTCAAAGTAAATAGACACGGACATTGACGTGACCTTTGACAAATGCATGGTTTGACAGATCTGCTATAATAATGATTTTGTGTGTATAACTGCCGCTGCACACTGCTTGCAAAAAAAAAAATGCTCTGAATGACATTGCATGCTGTTGATTCAATTGCTTATAAATTGCATATAAATCAATGACAAGTTTTGTGCTGTGTGCCGATTGCTATGTTCACTGTTATATTTTACACTTTTAGTTCAATTTCGATCTGTTGAGGTTGCTTTGAATATTCTTGCTGAAGGAGGCTACTTAGAATACGTTGTTGTGCTGAAGAAGATTGATAATGTTGTAATTAGCACTGTGCTGAGAATTCAGAGTGGATTATACTTTACGAGTTGTACAAACTGTGAAGCTGGTTGCCTTTTTCCTCTCTCTGTGCTCGGAAGCGTTCTGAAGTGTTCGGAAGGCGAGAAGCTTTAAACATCTGTAAAACAGCAAACAGTTAAAATACTAATATTTATGTAAAGCTTTAGTTTAAGTACAAAAGCTTGTGCTTTTAGAAAGTAACAGAGCTCTGTTGGGTTGTTGTTGAAAATCTGGTTTGATTTTTTCTTTTTTCAACTCTCTGGCTTGCAAGAGAAGAAAGGCATTTCCTGTTATTGAAGGCGCACTCAAACGCACACACACACACACACGCACACACACACACACACACTCACACACACACACACACACAGTTTTGCGCAACCCTCTGCAGACGTCAAAGGAAATATACAAGCCAGAAAACCGTTTGATCTCTGTTTTAAAACAAAAGTGAACAGCTTAAATTGATGTCATAAGTGTTAAAACTATCGCACCAACAAGCTTATAACTAGGATTGTCATATACACACAGACACATACGCATTAAAACCAACCTAAGTACAGATAAAGATAATTCACGACTTACTGGAGAGGGCTGTATTGCTCGGTTTGCAGGCTGTAAGTTGAATTGCTGGGGTAGCAAGTAAGAGAGGGCTCGGATCTGTTCTGTTCAGCAGGCGGAAGCAAACTGAGAGAAGGGGCGTCGCCCTTAAGCCAACTCTTCTCCTCCTCCACTGCATAATTCTGCCTGAAGACCCTCCTAGGGACCAGCCCTCAAAATTTACCCTTGGTCAAAAAAAAGTTAGCAGCAAGCACAGCTGTGAACTGATCAGTGTGGTGTGCTCATGAAATTGAAATAAACTATATTTTAAACATTGCTTTGCCTATTAAGCTTACTCCTATTAATGAAACATAAAATAGACAACATCATTTGAGCTTGAGAGTATATTGTTAAAAACTAATTGATTATTTACACAGTTGCTTCACCCATACTGAGATAACAATAAGGGAAAATCCCTTCCTGACTTTTTGTGCTATAGTTGAATTGTTCCAATGATGAAGCATTAACCTTGATGTCTTTTTATAAAGAATCTAATTAAAGGACATTTTCAAAATAATAAAACAACTTACTGCTTACAAAAACAAAAGTTAATAGAAAATACACAGATCTAAAGATCAGGACTTAACCTCCCCTCCCTTCTTTCAGAACAGCAAGAAGGCTCATAATCAACTGATAATTTGTGGAATTGCCATTAAATAAATAAAATATTCTGATTAAACTAAAACACTTTAAAAATCTGAAACACAAATACCCTAGAGTTCATCATGGCTGCCGACCCTGTCTCCATTCTGTCAGTAAAAAATCCTGAATTAGCAAAAGACATCGATAAAATATCTCAGAAATGGTATAAACGAACCAAAAACTTTACAAACCCCTGGCCACAAGGAGGATCATTCGACTTGCTCTTGAATTAAATAATGGAACAAAGGATTCTTGACTACAAAGCCAAACAAAATAGGAAAAATAGAAAAGAAAAAAGACAAAAAGAACTACAGATTCTAAAACTTTTCAGAACTGAAGGTGATAATTTCAGAGGAAATCTCAAAGCAATGATGACAAGCCTGACTGAAAAACAGGGAGAGTTAAATCTACCTGAAAAGCAAACAGAAACAAAACCACTTGTAGATCCTACACAAGGCATTTACCCATGCCTGCAAGGTGATCTACACATAAATGCTAACTTTGATATAAAGAAAGATGATATGGAAGAATACGCACCACTGCTAAGATTAACAGGAACTAGCTTATCAGAAGAAAGCGGAGAAGGGAATGGACTTCCATCCCCACAACAATTACGATCACCTGTCCACTGCAGTACTACCATTAAGAAACCTGAATTCAGAAACTGCTATGCAGGAATAAAGACACAAAACCCTGAGACTGTCAAGGATCAGTTCTGGCAAACACTGCAAAATAAAGATCTCAATCCCAACAGGGAAGTTAAACGAACAATAATAAATGAATTAGAAAAAGAGATTGATAAATGTTACAATACATTTGTAGAACCACAACAATCAGATGACAAAGGACAACAGAAAGAAACAAAAGTAAAACAAAAGGACTTTAACCTTAATTATCGTCCCAATTGCTACTCACCTACACCAACCACCTCAACAGCCCAGCCAACACATCAGAACCCAGCGGAAACTGCAACAAACATTGTGGTGGATGCACAAAAGCAGCATGACTTACGCGACAGAGAAAAAATTAAAAAACCCCAAAGGTTCCCTGATGGGGCAATGTGCCCTATTTTGGTAAAGGGCACTAACATAAATTATGTTCCCTGGCAAATGTTAGACTTCAATGGCTTGGTGGCCCGTCTGCCCGATATCCACGACGGGGCGACAAGGTGGGTCAGAGCATTCGAGGAACAGACTACCGGACTGATGCTCGCCCTGGGGGACATTAAAGCGATACTAGCAAGAGTCATGGGCATGACTGCCATGAACAATATGCTAAATGAAGGAGATCTTTGTTTTATAACGGACTCCGACAATGATGGGGTGACCTTCAACCCCTATAGAAACAGGGTATGGGACCTACTGAGGAAACAATACCCCACAAATGTTGACCCATCCGTCTTAAAAGGCGAAGGAATATCAGAAGGGGAGAATCCAGCTGCGTACGTAGAACGACAGCTCAAAAGATGGCACGAAGAAACGGAAAGCGACCCTAATGAAAATGCCGTGATGCGGACATTGTTTCGGTCATCCCTAATGGCTGCTCTCCCAGAAAAAGTGAAGGAGAGACTTGAAAAAACAGTTGGGATTCACTCCATGAGCCATGTCATGTTCAGGGAAAATGTGTGCCATATTATTGGAATATACAGAAAGGAGCTTTTGAAAGCACAAGAAGATGAAAGAAACGCTCAACGAAAACTTACACAGCTCCACATTGCAGAACTACAAGATAAAGCTAAAGCAAAGCAAACGAAACCAGCAACTGCTTTAGAGACTGAAGGACATACTACACAAATGGTTATGACACCACAGCCGCCTAATCCCCCACCAATCCCCCCTCCTGTGATTAATATATTCCCAAATCGAAGGGGTGGTCGAGGAATGGGCCAAAGACGTCCATTTTACCGCAGAACTTGGAGTGAAGGGCAAAGAGGCAGAGGCGCAAGGCCTTATGGAGACTGTTGCTGGGTGTGCAATCGGCCGGGACATCTGGCCCGAGATTGTGAGGATGCACCTGTTGCCCCTGAGTGGGACGGGCGGGGCCGTACAGGACAGAGAGGCAATTTTAGAGGTCCAGTGAACCACTTTACAAATTCACGCTAGGGGTGCCATGAGAATCCTGCAGGGGAGTTTCAAGTTTCTCTAAACGTAGAACGTGATCCATTCATTGAAGTAAAATTAGAAGGGAAACCGACAAACATGCTAATTGATACTGGAGCTAGTTACACTTGTGTAAACACAAGCTTTGCAAAACACCTCCTCTTGACGGATAAGTTCATCAAAACCGTAGGATTCTCAGGCATTCCACAGTTCAATCCAGTAACAGCTCCAATAAAATTAAGCATTGACGAAAGCGAAATTGAGATTCCCATCCTTGTGTCAAATCAAACACCAGTAAATCTTTTGGGAAGAGATGCACTTTGCAAACTAAATGCAAAAATTTGGTGTTCACCACAAGGGATATACATTGACAGCTCTGGATTGGATCTACAGATGCATGTTAACACAGAGCTGGCAAAAGTCTACTGGCTAGGTAACATTTCTGAAACAGTAACTGACAGTTTTGGAAAATGGGAAAAATTCATCAAAGCACAGATCCCTAATTCAACCAAACCATTCAGTAGTTTTCATTGCACTATGTTCTATGATCCATCGTGCAGTGAGATATTCGAGGAAGAATGGGACAAAGCAACTAAAGACTTACAGGTTGAGCTAGAAATAGATTACATTTTGATAGGAAAACAAGGGGCAGCCCTAAATGTAAAAACAAACCCATTCATCGAGAGATGGTACTGTGTACCAGAATCTGCACCTCATATCACGTTACTAGTCAACAAAGGCTTTGAATCCAAAGACTTGGGGCCTATGATGCTGGCAGCCACACAGGCCTCGTGGCAAACAACAGACAACCCTTTAATCCTCACAACTAAAGATTCAACCATGATAAAAATCCTTTGTGAAACATCTGCACTAGCAAAACCACAAGTAGTGTCAGTCCCAAAGAAACAACAAAAGCAACAACTCACACAATCTAAAACAAAGGCATAAAAACACCAACAGGACACATCCCAATACCTGAAGGTCCATTCAGACACCTTGTCATTGACTATGCAGACATGATAAAAACAGTGCAGGGAAAGCGATACATGTTGGTTGTGATTGACAGATTCAGCCGATGGGTTGAAGCAATCACTTCTAAGGATATGAGCGCAGAAACTGCTGTGAAATTTCTGGTCAGAGAGGTTATACCTCGGTTTGGAATTCCAACAGAGCTTTCATCAGACAATGGCCCAGCTTTCATTCATAAAGTATTTAAGGGAGTCTTGCAGCAGTTGAGGATTAAACAGAGATTAGGAGCAGTCTATCATCCCCAATCCCAGGGAATTATAGAACGGGTAAACTTAACCTTGAAAACTAAGATCAGGAAGGTGTGTGCATGTGCCAAACTAAACTGGGTGGATGCGTTGCCGCTTGCTTTGCTTTCTTACCGCATGCAAGAAAACAGAGTAACTCACTTGTCTCCACATGAAGCTCTAACAGGCAGGCCAATGCCGGTCCCACAGTTTTGCGGTCCCCATAAGGGACCATCACTTGAGCAAGATCTCAAAAGCTATGTCAGGCAACTAACTAGTATCCACAAAGCAATCTATTTCCAGGAAAAAGAAAAAGAGGCTGCCATAAGCAGAGATATCGAAGGTCCAGTGGCTCCTGGAGATCAGGTTTATATTAAGGTCTTCCGGAGGAAATGGCATGAACCAAGGCGCGAGGGACCATTTCTCGTGGTTCAGGCAACCCCCACGGCAATCCAGGTTGACGGTTCCTCAACGTGGTATCATCTGAGCCACTGCACCAAAGTCAGAGAAACAAAACAGGAGAGTACCCATCGAGAAAAAAAGAAAGAAAAAACTGAAAAACATGAAAAAGATTGTGGGTCTGATAACTGTACTATCTTGGATGGTGGCAGGAATGCTGGTGATGAAGGAATTAGTCCTGGAGGAGGTGAAGACAATTCCCAAAGGAGCAGAAGGCAACGCCCGATCACTAGAGCATTCGCGAAGACGGCAGCAAGAAGACACAACACCACAAGTTAAGTATGATGCTGACATGTCACTACACCGCACCAGATCAGTCAGGACACCAGTATTCAATAGTTTAAAACACACACTTCATTCACGAACACGTAGACAAACAGAAAATGTTAAGGAAGTTAAACTACCTACACTAGCACAGAAACCTGAGGATAGATTTAAGATCGTGTGGGAGCACCAACAGAACCCCCACCTATTGAAGCACCTACTATATTAGTAGACTCACCTACACTGGTAACAGAAAAACTCTCACCTATTGTGCTACCTGAAATAGTAAAGACAACACCTGTACAAACAGCAATTAACAGGCCAACAACTAATCAAGCAGCGCCAGTTGCTCCTACCCCACCTGTAGCTAATAATAAGCCTTCCATGAAACAGGCAACCAATGTAGTTACACAAAGTATGATTAAGCCAGGTGACGAGGTCAGTTCTGACCGTCGTCAGGGGGGACTAGATACAATTAAGGGATCACAATATCAAAATACAAATGATCCTAGCTATAAACCGATTAGAACAAAATCAATTAATGTGATCATCCCCAGAGCGAAAAGGCCAAAGTTAACAACAGATAAACTTTGGGAAGAAGCTAACCAAAATAGCTGGTATTTATGGGTATGGTATACAGCAAGAGAAATGACTTCCAAAGAATGTATTATATGTTCTGGTTCACCAAGAATTCCTCCAATTGCAATTCCAGAAAAATATACTTTTGAGGAATGTGCTTCAGTACAAAAACAAGCAAAAACAATCCAACAAGTAAATTAGGAGAATTCAACAATGCAAGTGGTACACCATTATTTTTCAGATTTTCCATGTGTGGAATTAAATGCAGATTACTCTATGGGTCGAGAAGAATTCATAATTATTTAGACGAACATAGAGGTTACAAAATAGGAGATAAATGTGCAGAATTTAACATTTCAACAGCACAAAATGGTCCTCCAACTACGTATAAAGTAGACTATGATGCTGAATATGAATGTTTTGCTAGCGGAGGCTTCTCTGAGAGTGAATGAACCTTGATGGGTAACACAACAGTCAACTGTAAGGTAACTTGGGTTCTATCATGGTTTCCACATGCTAACGTAACACCTATTTTTGTTACCACACCAGTTTGGTATGAAAAACCTGAACCCCTGAGTCAGACCTGTGATAATATGACTATGACACTCCCTCCTCTATACTTTCTGAGTGAACAAACTTGGGCAATAGCAGATAGTTATTTTATGTGTGGAGATGACATCCTAAGAAACACTTTGCCACCACGATGGATAGGTTTGTGCACCATGGTAAGATTGAAAATACCTGTCACAATGTTGCATGAAGGTGTGAATGAGATAATTAACCTTGATCGTTTGAATGCTAATCCTAGAGTAAAGAGACAGTATGTGCCAGATCAGAGTGTTTATCTTGACATAATAGGACAACCTAAAGGAATTCCAGATGAATTCAAGGCAAGACATGAAATAAAAACAGGATTTGAGTCAATAATTCCTCAGATTACCATAAATAAGAATGTAGAATGGATTAATTATATTTATTATAATCAACAGCGAATCCTTAATTATACTGGAGATGCTCTTGGAATGTTAGGTCAACAATTACATGAGACTAGTAAGATGACTCTACAAAATCGACAGGCTTTGGACTGGCTGTTGGCAGATAAAGGAGGACTCTGCGAATTATTTCAAGATACAGAATGTTGCACGTATATTCCATCACACACTTCTAACGAAGGATCCTTTACTGCTGCAATGACAAAACTTAGAGCACTTAGAGAAGAACTTAGTTTGAATGCTGGGAAGAATGACTGGTCTGGGGGGTGGTTAGACCTAAATTTAGGAGATTGGAAAGCAATGCTAATTAAGGTGGCAATTAGTGCGACCATAGTTCTAATTGTAATTTTCTTATTGACATGTCTCGTCATACCTGTGGTGAAGAGAGTATGGACAAGGACACTGATCAAACAGATGAACCTGGCTGCTGCAACCCAGCTGATCCAGTTGGAAGTGATCGCAATGAACAATCCTTCTGCCCCCCAACATGTCTAAGTATCTAAGCCAAGACTGTTAAACAAGCTCAATTAAGTGCTTTCTGACTACAAGTCCCCTCCAGGACACCATCACCTCATCACCCCTTCATCACCTCATCACCCCTTCATCCCTCATCGTAACCTTCAAGAAGGATTTATACTCTTACTCTATTCATTGTGTTCATTATATGTGGACAATCGAGACTGTTTAACACCATATCGATCATACCGTCCCGGGATGGACAAGATCAACATTTTCTCATCTGTTATATGTTATGTGTTTCATATGTTATTTCTAGTATGTTACAACAAATAAGCCAGCTGGTAATTTGAATTTATAACTAAGTTGAATGTTTTAATGTTTACATTTATTCTCATTTGTGCCATTTACTCTCACTTGTGTCAGACTTATTAAGGATTGCATTTAATCACATTTTGGTAGTGCTATATTAAGGATTATGCCTCATGTCGCTTGAAGGTCCGGTGGACCGTAAGGTTGTCGCCTGGCCGGAGAGGCAGTGGGATAATTTTCCCTGTTCTTGTAGCGACAGGTTTTTGATCCCACACAACGGACCACAACTGACATAGGTTTGATTGTTACTCACCATTACTTTGGACACGTGTAATCCTGCATAAGTCCCATTATAATGTTACTTTTATGGGTCTGTCATATGCCTATTTACCACAGTATATTCTACCATATTGATGTTTACTTACCATATAATACTCATATTAACTGCATTTATAGGTAGCTAATTAGTGATGCCTAATGGCATCAAACCGGGGAATGTAGAAGCCAAAATTTAGGCCTGCGTGGCACGTGTAATCAACACGTGCATCAATTCTGAGGAGCTGAGAAGATGTACGTGGTACTTCCACGAAAGACTTGTCATTAAGCGATTCTAGGAAATGTTTTGTTCCCAGCTTTTCTGGCCTCTTCAGAACCAGACAATTAGGCGCCTTCAAGATAAACTAATATCAAGCCAAACGGTTGCGCTGGCCAAGAACACCAGATGTATCCCGTAAGTGACGCAATGAGTAAGTATAAAAGATAGAGCTCCTGTTAGAGGAGCCAGAGGGTTTTAGTTGGTCTGGCTGGGATCTCAGCGTGGACGATAGGATGCTTTCTGCTCAGAGATAAGGTATGTCAATTGTTAACAGACAATGGATACAGAATGTTAGATATCGAGGTCAAGACCTATGTAGCATTGTATTGAGAACCAAAGATCCAATAAAACCCGGCTGAAGCTACTTTCTAGAACAGAGGCTGTGTTGTCCTGAGTCTTCATTATAGCTATATATCTATATCTATGTTTTGCATGTAATTAAAACCAACAACACTGTTTTGTTGTTTTTACTTTCTCTGAAGGTGTATCTTTTAGGCTTTTCATGTTGTATAAAATGTATTGGCACTCTCAGAAGATTAAAATAATTGCTAATGGTTCCTGTTTATTTATTCAAACTGGATTAAACAAAGTAACAAATTTTGCAGGCTCATTTCCTCCCAAAACTAGTACAAGAACCGTAATTGATACTATTTTGATAAAAAGTATCCAACAGTTTTCTTTAGACTTTTCTTCACTTTTCTCATAGTTCAGTCAAGCACTTGGCTAAATATGGGGTCTGAAACTAGCAAAATTAACCTCCAGATATTCCTATATGTCTTAATTTTAATTGTTGTTTTCACTTTCCAAGCTTTTGTCATATGTTTTGTTTGGTTATTTACCACCAAATAGCACCTTTAATTACGTTGTTGCTAAAGTGTTTTATACAAATAAAATTGCCTTGCTTTACTTTTTACTTCTTAGCTAATTCTTTCAAGATGTCAGTGCAGACAAATCTGCCTTGGAGCAACGGCGAAGTGAAGACCTTTATTTCCTTGCTTTTTGAGGATAGAGTCCAGAGTGAACTGTTCACTAGACTTGGGTCATTTACAATTGACATCAAAACGTTTCACGGCACCGTGCTTGCCGATTTCCTCATTCATTTCCTCTGCCATTTCCGCATTCCTGAGATGACGTTGGAAATAAAACCAGGCCATGCCGGGGCAGGCTGACTTGACCCGGCCAGGGCCAAGCACACCTTGGTTGGAAAATGGCCTAATCGCTGGGGGGACAAGTTAAATGAAGTACAATTGAAAAGCGCTTTTTAGTAACAAGGCAGATCAAAAACAGGCAAAATCATGAAGAAAAACAATCATGGCGTGATGATATAATCTCAGACTCCCAGCCTTATTCATAATAATTAATCTCTTTAATGTCAGTCTAAGCTGTGTTCTACTCTTACATTAATTTTTCCCTGGGTGTGTTTAGAGTGGAAGAGAATTATGGTGAATTATTAAGAACAACACCATATTCAATCATTCAGTTTAGAGGAAGCTTTATGAATTTTACATTTCTAACTAAGTATTATACTGTTTGCTTCCTGTGCCTATGTGCTGGTGAGTGGGTGTTCCAGCTCCTTATCCAGCTTCCTCTCCAGGGCATAGCAGGTTACAGTCACCAGGTGTTGCCTGTTGCACCTAATCAGCACCCAGCTCAAAAGGAGAGCAGATCCATCAAGCTGATGCCAGATGATTCTCGCTGCTAGTGAGACAATCCTTTGTTTAAATAAATTAGGAATCATTCAAAACCAAACTCTCGACTCCTTCCTCTGGTGTTGTGTCGAAACTGAGTCCATAGAAACCAAAGATGACATATACATTTAAACCTTTTAGAAGTATCCATTATTTTTTCACATATTTATACAAAAATCTTTATTTTTATGGTTCATGAAAGATAAAGCTTCAAATCAAGATTTGTTTTTTCATAAATAGTCATATTTCGTAGGAAGATTATCTTGTTAATTTCAGAAATTCTATCACAAAGTGAAACATTAAATACATTAATTTCACAAACTGATATTTTGTTAATTATGATTTTCTGCTTGAGCAAACGAATACACAGCATTTAAGATTAGAATATTACATCAGACCAATAACTTATTACTACAGAAATGTGGGCTTAATGAAAACTGTGTTTGATACCTGCTTAAAGGTTATTTTAATCTTACAAATGAGCATATCACAACACACATTCTTATATATTGAATATGAGTGCAAACAGTTTCAGAGAATGGCTAACAAGGTATTTATATTCCTAAAATATTTCCTTTAATTTATATGGTTGTAAAGCTGGGGTTCATAGTTTAACATTTTTAAATAATTTAAATGTGTAAATTTCATTATTTGACCCTGTTCTGACATAAAGTAGGAAATCTCACATCAGCCTATAGCGCTGACAAATAGAATTGCAGATCCACAAGAGGGAGTTGTCAATCGATGATAATGCGCACCAATCCCCAGCATGCACTACGGGCTGATGCACCTCAGCTAGTTTAGCGTTTGCTGTCACAGTCTTCTTCTTCTTCTACTATTGTGTGTTGTTAATTTTCCCCTTCATCTAGCAGGGGGCATGGGTGAGGGGCTGATTGCAGAGAAACTTGGTTCCAATTACATTATCTGGATGCCTTCGTTTGATTACTTTATTTCAGTTCAACTTCAGACGGACTAAGGTGTAGACGTGCCTTTCAAAAGTCTGATTTCAGTCAGAACAAGCACAATTCAGCTTTCTCTTGCTGCATGTAAAAACACTGACTGATCTGGCTGTGAGCAATTCTCCACATGTTGCACTGATAAATACATACAAGGTGAGTAATCAGGCACTTAGGACAGAGTTAGTCACTGCAAACATGATTAATACTAATTCAACACTCTCTTCTCTATAATCTGATCTGAAGTGTGTGGCTGGGCTCAGAAAGCCTCCTGCTAAATTTCCTTTTCCAGACAACAGCAGAAAAAAGTTGCATCCATGGAAGTCTCTGGATCTGAACCGCAGGTCACATTTAACCCTGTGTGAAATGAATTAAATTAGTTGGGGGTTGTTCAGCACTGGATGGTCCACACCAAACTGACTTGCTTTGTGTGTGGAAAAGTGTATGGAAACTCGACTGCCGACCAATTAAGAGATTTGTCAGCTTTACCTGTAATGCTGGGGTGACTGAGGTACTAACTGAGGCTGGCTCAACCTTACAGAACAGGAAGTTCCCTTTAGCAACAACATCCTTTTTAAACTCTCCTATCATGATGAAAAGTGATAAAGTAATATATATTACCTGACTTTGATCCGGGAAAAACAATGAATAGGTAGAGTAACCAGCAACCAGTGAAAAAGAAGTACATCTACCATCCTCTTAAGGTAGTACCCTCCCAGTAGCTGTTGTCCTATCACTGGGAAGCACTCTAAAGAAACTCACTAACTAGTATGAGCCAAACACTACTGAGATGAATAGCTCTTACTGCTCCAATAGCTCTGAGCAGAGTGGAGTCACGTGTCCAGAGACCTTTACCAACAAGCTTCCACCAGAACCCTCATTTGAACAAAAACCTGCAGATTTATCGTTTTATTAGTGAAGATAAACAGTGCCCTGCAAATAGAGTATGTTACAATGTACACAAACAGCTATTCTGCAGTGGGAGCTGAATATTACAAATTTGTATTCATACTAGGGCTGGACGATAATTCAATAGATAAGATAAGATCAATAGATATGTGGTGCGATAGAAAAAAATGGGTTGATTAAATGTTAAATAAATACAATTTCTCACAATTGTCACAGACCACTAGGCCACCATAACAATAGAGCTTTGAGTGCCCATTTTTGTCCAGTTAAACCCAAAGAAAGAAAGCAGACGGCAAATAATTTCGAACTTATATAAAAAAATAAACATTAGAGAACATTATAGCAGTGGATGGATGGATGGATGGAATTAAAGATCTATAAAAGAAGTACATTTGACCTTTATTTGAAACTGAAAAGCAGCAGCACTGAAAAAAGATCGGCACTGAAAGAAAAAAGATGAAAGCATGAAAACTTGATTGTGAGTTAAGTGTTTTAATGCATATATTTTGACCCTCATTGAACATTTTTTCACTCTCGATTTTTGGTACACTATCAATACAGAAATTTTCACCACATATATTTCAGATTCAAATTTAAGATTTTTCAATGCCAATACTTGTTTTTAGTATCATATTAAGAGGACAATTTCTGATAGTCTAATTTCTTTTAACATGTCTGTTCAGTGCGTTCTCAATCATTCCTTCCATTCACAGGCACACTTTTAAAAATCAGAAGAGGATTAGTTTTAGACTGAAGATTTTCTTCTGACACTGACACTGATTTTATAAACAATACATGAAAATACTACACAAGATGGAATCCCTGTTTTAAATGAATATTTGGACGCACACGTAACTACATCAGTAGATTCAATACATGTATGTTTCTACAGAACCCAGCAGGTATGCTCAATAAAAGTAGATAGTATGCTTTTAAAGTAGATATGAGACAGACAAGAGAAACATGAAGTTTAAGCCGAAGAAAGGTAATGCTGTGGTAGGGATGCCGACAAAGATAAACAGATGATGACAGAGTGGAAAAGATTGATACGTGAGGAGCACACTGTGAAGGCTCCTGTTAGCACAGAAAAGCAGAAGTAATCATTGTTAGTGTGATTAGTCGTCCAGGAGACATAAATACTTCGAACAGAAACCATGTGCAGAACTGGTGTGGATGCATGCAGCCAGACATGTTTCTGCATTTCAGTTGTACAGCCAGTCAGGAGACATGCGTGCATTACTTGGAGCCTGTGTTTAAAATTAGATCCAGCAAATTTTTGGTAAGATGTCAGCATCATAAAGCCCCAGGATTCATCGTCGAAAACAATCACACATTCCACACCACAGGGAAATACACACACCAACACAAACGCTTTCTTGGACAAGCCAACTCTGAAAACAAACAGAAGGCTCGAGAGCTTTTGGTGCACACTGGGGAACTGACAAGTCTACACATAGAAGTTGACGCTAGCAACTTCAGGCTACATCTTGTACATGGCTGAGCTGATGTTAAATTAAATCCACATTATAACTGTTTTCAAACATTCATCCACATATCCACTCTGCTTAACCTCGAAGCGTCATATGGGGGTTGGTGCCTATCTCCAGCGGTCATTGGGCGAGAGGTAGGGTACACCCTGTACAGGTCGCCAGTCCATCGCAGGGCATATTTACAGACATATGATAATAAATGATTGCCAACTTTCTAACTTTACCTAATTCCACAACCATTTCAACAAGTCCTAATGCTCTATATCTACACAATACAGTTTTAGCTATCATCTTTATCCCAAAATTCTATGCATATATATATGTATATATATATTATATAGTACAGACCAAAAGTTGGACACATCTGAATTATGTAGTACTTTTCCAAAAATTGTGAAATAACCTGGCCTTCAAAGTCACTGAACCTGAACCCAATCCAGATTATTTGGGGTGAGCTGAACCGCAGAGCGAAGGCAAAAGGGCCACCAAGTACTAAGCATCTCTGGGAACTCCTTCAAGACGGTTGGAAAACGATTTCGGTGACTACCTCTGGAAGCTCAAGAGAATGCAAAGCAGTAATCGGAGCAAAGGGTGGCTACTTTGAGGAATCTAAAATATAACACATAATGTATTCAGTTATTTCACCCTTTTTGCTTAAGTAAATACAGTAATTCCATACATTATGTGTTCATTCATAGTTTTGATGCCCTTAATTGAGAATCTACAATGTAGTCATGAAAATAAAGAAAACGGATTGAATGAGAAGGTCCAAACGTTTGGTCTGTACTGTATATACTTGTACTGGTGGGCATTAGGCACGATAGAATATTGTGAACAGTTAAAATCAATGCAAATAATTAAGACCTCCATTAAAGTTCTTCTTACAGCTTATCCATCCATCCATTTTCTGAACCGCTTAGTCCTCCAGGGGTCGCGGGGATGCTTATCTCCAGCTGTCAACGGGCAAGAGGCGGGGTACACCCTGGACAGGTCGCCAGTCCATCACAGGGCCACATAGAGACAGACATGCAAACAACCATGCACACACCCACACCTAAGGACAATTTAGAGTGATCAATTAACCTGACAGTCATGTTTTTGGACTGTGGGAGGAAGCCGGAGGGAACCCACGCATGCACGGGGAGAACATGCAAACTCCATGCGGGATACAAACCCAGGGCAACAAGTGCTAAGGCAACAGTGCTAACCGTGCAGCCCATCTTACAGCTTATCTTAATAGTTTAAACATCAAATATGATAATATGTATAAATATGAACAGTGGAAACTGTCTAGGTACTAATTTAGAAGATAACATCCACAGTCTAACTTTTTTCTCCCAATGGACATGCAGACAATCAGCTTCAATGAAAATAAGCAGTCTTCCGGGACTCAGAGAATAGACTTCAAAATTCTCGTTCTAGTTTAAAAATCCTAAAGTGGTTTCGCTCCAAAATTTGTTGAAGACCTGTTGTCACTGTACCAACAACCCACACCACTCAGGTCCTCTAGCTCTAGTCCACTAATCCTCCCTAGACTCAGAACCAAACATTAAAAAACAGCTTTCGTTTTCTAACCTAACGTTATCTGGAACAAACTTTGTGACGATTGCAAAGCTGCTGAAACAATTAGCTGCTTTAAATTAAAATTTAAAACTCCTCTGCTTAGAGCTGCCTTTGCGTAAACACTTATACTTCATTGTGTATCATGAAACTGAAATATATATTTTAGCAAGTAACTCAACTAATTTAATTAATAAGCATTACCATTATTGTTGCAAATCCCATGAAATCAAAATCTTACAGAGAATTAAACATCAGTTTCAGTTTAATATTTCTGACGAAACTAAAAAGCAAAAGACTTACGTGGTACATTTCCAACATGCTATATGCTACTCTCTAGGGGTGTGAGGAAAAATCGATTCACGTCTGAATCTCGATTCCTATTTAACAAAAATCAGAATCGATCCGAAATGTTTGAGAATCGATTCTCAAAAAATATGTTTTCTGAACCTTCTGACATTTTCGCTTCATGTAGTGTTTGTCATGAAACGGCCACCGTTGCTTTGACAGGTCTGATGCGCCGTTGGCTAGCTAGCGCTAGCTAGCTGTAGCCGCTAGGCTAAAGCTTCAGCATGAAAGACGGAAGAGAAATCAAGCCCGCCCCGTCTTTGCTGAAGGTAAATGTTTGGGCCGTCTACAAGGTCTTCTCAATGCTAATGACACGCTTGGCTAAAATGAATTTTTTTTTTTTATAAATCTGCAAGTATATAAGAGTGATCTTTCTTTATCGGCTACACATAAACATCCAGCACCGCTGCACACCTGTGGCGCTTTCAAGGAAGTCCGAGATATATGCTGAGTTCAGTAACGTTAGGAATTTTAAAATTTCTAAAAAAAACAATGAAAATAAACACATAAGCCATACATTTCTGTTTAATGATGGTTGATAAGCAACATTTTGTGCATACTAAATATTTTCAATGTATTTTCTACTACGTACTAAAGAACAAACAAAATACATATTATAATTTTTTTTTCTTCTTAAAATATATCAGCATTTTTTTTTCAAGACTAGAAATTTTGTTTAAAAGGTCTTGGATGTCCAGTTGCAATTTCATGTCTTGTTACTTTTGAACCAGTTCCCTTCTCTCAACATAGATTGTAAAATCCATTTTGTGTTGATGCCCTGTTACATTCATGGCTCACTTCATCACAGACACTTGGCAGATCAAGTTGTGTGTATTACAAACACAAATGATGAATGAAAGAGTATTGATCAAGAAAAAAAAATGTATTTGAATTGAGAATCGCTTCTGAATCGAATAGTCACACCAAGAATCGGAATCAAATTGAATCGTGAGATGTTGTAAGATTCTCATCCCTACTACCCTCCACTGTCATGGGATCGTATTCACTCTATATTTTCAAATAAATACCAGTGTTAAAAAGCCCACATTGTTCTAAGTTTATAAGTTGCAATATTATTATTGGTGTTTTCACTATAAGCTGAAATATCCTACTCTCCTAAACTCAGGATAGATTTCCAATGCTATTTGAATGCACCACAGGTACAGCTCCGTTCACCATCTGCCTTTTTTTCCTCTTCCTCTGCGGGAGCAAAGAGAGGAGTTTTTCTCTGTTTATTGTTGCGTATAAATGCCAGAATTGAGTTTTTATGCTTTTTTAAAAATAGTTAGTACAATATTTGTTTACCCATAGTAGAACTGTATTTTATCTGCTATACTGAATTTTACTGATTTTTAGAGTCCTTGTTTTCACGGCTACTGAGGCCAATCCACCTGAACAGATGTCCTAGGAGGAGCAGCAAGCCAAACAAACTGCTTCGAGCCCCCTATTCCAAAATATTCAAATTACACAAGTGACCAAAACCATGTTGAAAAAAGTGGTATTGTAGCATCCCTACTGTTAACTGTTGCAAATAAATTCCAAGCATTACTACTGGTTCTGTTAATAATTTCAGCAAATAATGATTCCCTTGCATCTTTCAAAGTTAAATTATATCTGTTCAGTCTTTCTTTGTAGAGCTCAAAGTAAACCTTCAGTCACGCTTCCACTATTTTCTCTCGGCTCTTTGACGCTCCCTTTTTTTATAATAATGGATTGCATTTAAATATTGCTTTTTGAGACTTTCAAAGATGCCTTACAATTCCATTATTCACTCACTTTCACATTCACACACTGGTGGAAGCAAGCTACATTTGTAGCCACAACTGCCCTGGGGCAGACTGACAGAAGCAAGACTGGTATATCGTGCCATAGGCCCCTTTGGCCAACACCAGTAGGCAAGGTAGGTGAAATGTCTAGCCCAAGGACACAACTTAATGTAACATGCAGAAGGAGCAATCAAATCCACAATTTAAGGCTGGCAAATCTGCCACTGAGCCACAGCCGCCTTTTTTCACGCTGTACCAGTGGATAGCTAGTCCACCGAGACTTCTTTAACCGTAGTTGGAGCAATGCAGTGCATTTGTGAGTGTTGCAGGGCGACTGTAACATTTATATGAAAGCGCCTTGAGTAGCTTGAATGAGAAGTTCTATGACAAGTGCTATAAAATGTTGACTTTAAAGATTTAGCCCAATAAATGTTGCATAATACAGTAAGTCACTTAATTTTAGTAAATAGAATAACAACTAGCCCACAGTACCATAATAATACACTTGGTTAAGTATAGTAGCAACTGGCTATAGAACAATTAGTAACTGGCCCACAGTACCATAATAACACCATTGAGTTTGGTAAATATATTAGCAACTGACCATAGGATCATGACAAGAGGCTTAACATTTAAATATAGTAGTAGCTGTCCCACAGTACCCTAATTTGCCTTACCTGGTTCATTGCAGTTTTTCTCGGGCTCCAAGTAAAGCTTAGACTCGTTGTCATCCTGTAAAAGGTGACGAGTCTCCCACCTTGGCCCTTCCAAAACCAAGGAGCTGGAAGCATGATATCCTGGGAAGGCAATATTTGAAAGTTCCATAAATATTTAAGGTCCAAAGAGACAACTAGAAAATTAAGTAACAGCATGATAAACAAAACAGATGTTATTGTTATCTGAAACCAGAATATTAAATGTTTACTGCATGTTGCAGAAACGACATGGCAGCAGGTGGGGGACTAAAAAGAACTGGAACAGGATATTTTGGAAGTACTCTGTGATGATTGCAGCAGTAACAGTATCATGGCAGGAGCATGAACAGAAGTGAAGATATACAATATCTAACACGATTGGTATGATTCTGGCTACTTAAGCCAGAATTTTTTTCCCCCACACTATAATCGTTTAGAAGCATTTCTATGTCTCTATTGTGAAGAGTTAGGCAGATTTTATAAATTCTTAAAAACTGGATAACAGAAAACAGAAGCTTCTGTATGTTGTATGCGATCAGATATGTTGGGTCTGACCACTGATTATATGAAATTATGTCAAATGGCTCTATGATTATGAATGACTCCAGCATTCCAAGCGCTGGTTTCCTGCTGTTACATCCAGAGCAGGAACGTCAGAGCCCTGAATGAAAAACAGTGTGACAGTTACAGTTTCTGTAAACGTTCCGTTAATCATATTTGTGTTTGAAGTTTAATGTGTTTTCTTGAGTTAGAGTTGATTTTTGATTGAGTACGATTTGTGTTGAAGTTACTGTGTTTTTCTTCATTAGTAAACAAGCAGTGTTTGTTTGTGTGTGTATTTCGCTTTGACTTGGTTTCGAACCGTGAACCGGAGCACTTCTTTGTGCGGGCAAAGCCGAATGTAGCCTCTGTTCACCCTTAGTTCAGTCTACGACCATTCAATTCAGGGTTCTTTGTTAGCCGATTGCTAGTTTCATTGATAAGCGCCACGCAGCCTCTTTGTTTAGAGACCATGAGGTGCCTCGCCCAGGTAATAAAACCCCCATTTGGCATTTTGCCCGTCCTCATGCGTACGTCGCCACCACACGTATGTGCATGTCACAACGTACGCACGTTCAGGAAGCTCCCTGAGGCATTGCCTCCACAGTCGGCATCCATGTTTGTAATCTTGTTCACGTAGCAGTTAGCTTTAGCCACTTAGTTTAGTCATTAGCAGAATGAAATTAGCTGAAAGTGATTTTCAAGTTGCTGTTTGGTATGATAGTAAGTTAATTAATTGGTTAAACTGGATAAAATTTTTGTTTCCTTTATCTGAGTGTGTGTGTTTGAATAATTGAAAAAGGATTTCAGACAAATGTTATCTGGTAAATCATTGATATTAGCTATAAAACTGATATATATTTTACTGGTTTAAAACTGTTTGGTGCCCCGTTTAGATAAATAATATAAAGGAATAATAAATTAACAATGAATGAGTTATTAATTTAATATTCCCAATATAACCAGATACACCATAACCTTTTATTTAGTTTAAACCCAACACATACAATAAAGTGGGTATAAAAGTTTATACATTATTTAAAAAAAATGTCCCCTATATACATATATACATACAATTACTGATGCTGTTGGTTTGTTGGTTTCCCTTGTTTTTTAATAATTTTTCCCCTCTCAATGTCATTCTGTAGGTATATAAGCAGTGTGTTCCCTTGTTCATCTTCCTCTTTTTCCTCTTCCTTTTCTGGCTTCTTGTCCATGGTGTTTGAAATAAACCAAAAGCCATTCAAAATAATTATTTATATATAAAATAAATTCTGAATGCCACATTGCCAGACAGGAAACATACTAAAGAAATTAAAAATACAGCAATGCAAAGGCATTGAAAGCGAGCACAGTTTATCAGAGTTGAGAGCGTTTGAGATTGAAACGCACACAGCCCAAATTACTGATTACATTACATAATTTAAAATGCTAATTACGTGCCTCTTTCATCTTTTTAAGTTGGATAATTTGCACAATTGCTGGCTTACTAAATACCGTTTTGCTCCACTCTAGCAAAAAGAATTGGTCCAATCACAGAACCCTGTGGTACTCCTCAAGTAACCCTTGAATGTGAAAATTTGAAATTTACATCAAGAAGCTGGTATCAGTCAGATAAATATGCTTTAATCTAGCTAGTGCTGTTTCCTTGATCCTTGCAACATTTTCAAGGCTTTCCAAGAGAATATTATGATTGACTGTGTCAGAAGCAGCATTGAGCTCTAACAAGACCAGAACAGTCAAAGTCCATTATTTGAGGCCATTAGAATATCATTAGTAACTTTCAATAGTGCTGCTTCAGTGCTATGAAGAGCTGTAACACCTGACTGAAACTCTTCAAACAGGTCATTACTGTTTAGATGTCCACATACTTGACCAACAACTATTTTCTTAAGGATTTTGGATAAGAAAAGAGGGTTAGATAGACCTTACACTGACTCCCTGTAGCTGTTTGAATAGACATTAAAACATTTTTATTAGTTTATAAATTACTCAATGGATTAGCATCAAGGTACATTCAATCTTTCAGACCACTCAGGTCTTCTGGTTCAAGTCTACTTTGCATCCCTAGGGACCGAACCAAACATTGAGAAACAGCATTTAGTGTTTATGCTCCTCTAATTTGGAAAAAAAACTTACACAAAACTCCAAAACAGAAACAAGTTCCTTTAAATCAAGGTTGAAAACTCTATTGTCTAGAGCTGCGTTTGATCAATATTCACAGAAACTTTAACTCTAGTCTGGATTGCAGGTTTTCATTGGTTCTGTTATTTTGTCACTGAGGTCCGTTTTTTACCTTTGTTTAGATCCTATATACTGTACCTCATCAAATATCTCAGAAATTGCCAAAGCACTGAACGTCCTTACATACTCTGGTACAACTGTAGCAATGGAAACAGAGCCTTAAAGGTCTGATTCAGTCGTTATTTTATATGAATTTCCTGGATGGGTGTGATGAAACGTCAGAATCATGAGTCTAACTCAGTATCACACATGATATGCAAATGTTTCGTCACTGACTGGCTAACAGAAATCCAACTCTTTTGCCGCCTTTGCTGGTGGTTTTCTGAGACAAATTTCAAAGGTTTTTTCATCAGCTAATCTAAAAAATGTACCGTTGAACAGCTATGTCCACAAATAAACCAAGTTGTTGCACCCCGGAGAGAGCAAAGCATGTGTCCTCTCGTAGAAGCCAGGAGCTGAAGCTAGCTGTTAACAAACATATTTAATGATAACACCCAAATGATTGAAACACACAGCTTTGCTCATTACTAAAGTAAACACAATTTGGATATTTTAAAAAAATGTACTTAAACATGATAAAATAAACTATATATAAATGGAAAGAATTTATTGTAGAACAAGGCTAGTGAAAAAAAAGAAATACTCTTAAACAAAAGCAGGAGAACGTGAGTATGGCATTTGTATACAATGCTTTCTCCATATATGTAGTTGTTCAATGTCCCCGTCTTCAAGGAAGCTGTGAATTTTATTTACTCTTTGAGGATTTAAGGTAGGATTTATTTTTATTTATAAAATTTCTTTCTTTTGGGTTATATAAACCTAGTTCACAGGGCTCTTTCTAGATATCTATGTTAGTTATTTACACTCGAGTACCCTTTGCTACACCTTCTTTAGAACAAAGCCATACCATCTGGGGAGGGTTGTTACAGTGAAGCATCAATATTTAGTGCTCTGGCTGGAGCAAATGCCCAGAGACGTTCTACACACAAAACCCCATTCGGTGTGAATGACAGTCTGTCTCACAGCCGTACAGAAACACAACTGCGTTACTGAAGCACCTGAAGTGTGAATTAAGCATAACTCCTTATTCACACCAGGTGCAACATGGCTTCTGTATGGCTGTCATGCACACATTTTCAATATGTCCTGGGTTAGAGGCAAGGTCCCACCTTCTGCAGATTAAGATGAAATTATGATGATTGGGTACCGACCCCTAAATGTTATAGTTTATAAAATAATCACATTAGGTTTAAGCACTGTTCCTTGGATATTAGGAATAGAAAATTGGACAAGTTAGTTAATGGTTCTTGAATTTTAGGATTAGAAAATAAGTCAGGTTAAGGTTAGGTACACTGAGCTTTATTGTCTTTATCTTGAAAGGTGCTATATAAATAAAGTCCTACTACTGTTAAAAAAACAACTTTTGGCCTGACAAAATATTTTAAGTTTTGAAAACACAAAAACTTAACTTTTATTCATTTTAAAGCAATAACATTATTTGGTCAAACAAACCAAGAAAGTTGTAAACTTTAACATATTTTTTTGGGTCATCATAACTTAAATCTGTAAATTGTACTTCATTACAATTAAGCAGTACTTGAATGTATAAATGTTTTTGGAATCCATTTCCCAGTGTTGCCGTTTGTAGTTAGTCAGTGAGTATTGCGATATGTGCTGCGTCACTTCCTGTTGTCACTGCTGAGCTCCTCTGAGCTGCTTGGTGCTCAGATTCTCTTCGATTGATATATTTTTCTCTTTGTTGAGGTCTTTCTTAGTTATTTTAACACACAAGCAAACTACTACACTTATTTCCACTTGGTGTACTTTACGTATTGGGAACGCTTTTTGTTTCACACGGTTGTTCTTGGTGTGCTAAGATCTCACTAGCTCGTTAGCTTAGCTTCGTAGCAGCTATGGCTACATCTCTTCCATCCCTTTCTCCCTCTATGGCTCCTCTCTCCTGTTCTCTGTGTCAGATGTTTAGTTTAGTGATAATGGTAAGTGTAATAAATGTAGCATTTTCGTAGCTTTGGAGTCGAGGGTTTCAGAGTTAGAGGCCCGACTCCGCGCTGTTGAGAATCCAATAAATAGTCGAGGCCCATTAGCCTACAGATTTTCCCCACTCAGTGACACACCCACTGAGGAACAGACTCTGGTAATTGGCAGTTCCATAGTCCGAAACATGGCATTAGAGACACCATACCATAGTCAAATTTTTTTCAGGGGCCAGAACAGGTTACATAAAATCCCACCTGAAACTGCTGGCTAAGGATAAGCGTAAATACAGCAAGACTGTTATTCAAGCTTGCGGTAATGACACCCAGTTATGCCAATCAAAGGTCACTAAAATTAGTGTTGCTTCGGTGTGTAAGTTTGCAAAAAAGCTGTCGGACTGTGTAATCTTTTCTGGTCCCTTGCCCGATCGGACCAGTGACGACATGTTTAGCCGCATGCTGTCATTTCATCGATGGTTGTCTGAGTAGTGACCAGAAAACAACGTGGGCTACATTGATAATTGGAAAACTTTTTGGTGAAAACCTGGTCTGATCCAGAGAGATGGCATCCATCCCACTTTAGATGGAGCAGCTCTTCTTTCTAGGAATCTAGACAGATTTATTAGTACTTCAAAACACTGACAAACTACTTTCTAAAAACGCCATTCGACAAGCTAGAACAGCATATTTCTCTTCATTAAAAGAGGTAAATAAAAATCATAGGTTTCTTTTTAGTACAGTTCCCAAACTTACACAGTCATAGCCCTGTTGAGCCAACTATTCACCCTTCTCTCAGTAGTGATGACTTTATGGGATTCTTCATAAGTAAAATAAATTCTATTAAAAATAAAATCATTGGCATTCTCCCAAACATGATTAACTCTCCTTCAGTAAATGAGGCAGTATCAGAGAGAACTGTAGAACCATGTCTATGTCTTACAGTTTTGACTCTGTTGAACTTTCTGAATTATCACAAATATTAGCTTCATCTAAACCCTCAACTTGTATGTTAGACCCAATACCAACCAAATTATTCAAGGAAGTGTTCCCTCTGGTTACTGGCCATATTCTAGACATAATAAATCTATCTTTAATAAATGGATATGTGCCACAGGAATTTAAAGTTGCTGTAAGTAGGCCTTTACTTAAGAAACCATCACTGGATCAAGATGATTTAGCTAACTACAGACCTATATGTAACCTTCCTTTCTTATCCAAAATTCTTGAGAAAATAGTTGCTAATCAAGTATGTGAGCATCTAAACAGCAAACACCTGTTTGAAGAATTTCAATCAGGTTTTAGAGCTCCTCATAGCACTGAAACAGCACTGGTAAAAGTGACTAATGATATTCTAATGGCCTCAGATAATGGATTTGTGACTGTTCTTGTCTTGCTGGATCTCAGTGCTGCTTTTGACTCAGTCGACCATAATATTCTCTTAGAAAGGCTTGAACATGTAGGGATAAAGGGAACAGCACTAAGTTGGTTTAAATCATATCTGTCTGACAGATTCCAATTTGTTCATGTCAATGATAAGAAATAAGGACCCATTATCTGTCACTTTTTAATCGAAGTTTGATGGATTAAAAGGGGGCGGGGCGATTAAAGAAGGGGGGTCATCGCCTGAGGCTAAACAGGTGGTTGGGGGAGGGGTAGAGGTCACTCAAAGGTCAAACAAGCTATTAGGGAGGGGCTAGGCCCCGCGGGCAAAATACTTTCTGTCAAACTCACTCGTCAAACTGGCGCCGGTTAGGGAGGGGTTGGGGTTACCCGCGGTCAAAACTTTCTGTCAAACTCACTCGTCAAACCGGCGTTGAGGCGTGGTTTTGTAGGAAAGGAGGAGTCGGTGTTTCTTTTGCTAAAGCACCAGATTCATTTTCCTTCAGAAAAGCGTCGGAGCAGGTCGTGTAAAAGCAGAAGGGAAGCGCAGTAATTCTCCTATCCAGGGCTGAAAGGTGACACTCTTGCTCTTTAAATAAAAACTCTATAAGTAATCTCTATAATTAAACATTCCATATAATGTGTTTATTTTATAATCACACCTAAAACCTATCTCTCCAAGCATGACGTGTAAAAAACTATGATTAAGCTCAAAAACTTTAAACACATTTCCCCAATGCGTGATAATTAAACTATTCATACCTTTTAAAAACTTTAAACGCATCTGTTTGGGGCTTTTATACAAAAACAGCTGCTATCTGTATGTATGTTTGAGCTAACCTTCTTAAATACGGGGAAAAACAAACTATTCATACCTTTTAAAAACTTTAAATGCATCTGTTTGGGGCTTTTATACAAAAACAGCTACTATCTGCATGTATGTTTGAGCTAACCTTCTTAAATACGGTGAAAAAACAATTTCAGTACGATAACTTCCTGCGCCGCTTTTATATTGAAAGCACGCTTCCTCCGTGTATGCACGATTCTCTACTTGACAGCAGTAAAGAGATATCAAGGTGATGGAAAGCTTGTTTAAATTATAGAAAAACACAGAATTAGACTTTTTCTAACCGCAAAAAGGTTTGCTATGTACCTCTGCAGAGAAAGAAGGTAGAATTGTAGAGAGTTTGTATTACAATGCCAGGAACTTGTGTTATTCTCAAAAAGAAGGATGCAAAAAGGCGAGTGAGAGTGATTTTGCACCAGCAAGAAATGTTCTTTCTATTTTAGGAAAAAAAGAAAGCACTAAAAAACTATGCTTTAAGAGAAATCAAGGTTTAGTTCTGAGGATGAGGACGAGCTTCTTTCCCAGTCTACCTACGTATGAACAGTTTGATACCTGGCTAAAATGCACCGCCGCGGTTGCTTCGTCTACCACCCCCGATGACAGCGGTCTATCGGTTGCGGCTGATGACAACGTACAAGCGGGGAAGGCCCCTGCGGATGACAAGCCTTCGAGACCGTCTACACCTATTCCTGCAAGTGGGTGCGCTCAGCCGGCCCCTCTGGAGTCATCGTTGGAGCCTGTACCGGAGCTGTGTGATGAAGTGGATGGATGGTTCTCTTCTTTGTTGGTAAAGACTATAAAAACTGCATTACTTCACTTGTTCAACATAACCTATAATAAATACATTAGAGAGACCTGCTACGGCTGTCAAATCTCACACCCCAGCCAACGCCAACACCAATGCTTAAGCGAGATGAATGAAGACTATCTGCAAATGCATTTCGAGGGGATTACCAGAAGGATGATCGGCCCTAAATTCATACCGGCTATTCAAAACCTGTTGAATCGCAAGCATATATAAGCGGCTGATGGCAAAGTTACAACGGTGGTAAAAACGTTGATGCACGAACTCAAATGTGGTTTTAAACTACATTCTTCCATCGTTGAATTGTACAATAACGTTTCTGCAGAGAACCAACTCACCGAACTGAATGCTGTCTCAAAGTGTTTTGGATTTGACGACTGATTGATTCTGTGCTGGAGAATTTTGATTTAGAAATAAAACAAAAAACATTTACCCTGCTTTTGTTGAATTAAAACATTTATCTTACTTTTGTTGAATTAAAACATTTGTCTTACTTTTGTTGCATTAAAACATTTTTTCTTACTTTTGTTGCTTTAAAACATTTATCTTACTTTTGTTGAATTAAAACATTTTTTTCTTACTTTTGTTGAATTAAAACATGTATCTTATCATTTTGTTTAAAAAAAAAAATACAATAAAAAAGGAATAAAACATTTGACGCAGAACAAATTGTCTCATTTCCTTCATGGTTTAAGAAGAAAGATGGAGCGCAGGATGATGGAGAAAGCTTATTATACACCATCACATCCAGGGAGTTTTGGTGGTGTGGATAGGCCACATCGATCTTTTAAAAATAAAGATGGTCGGAGATTTGAAGTTGAAAAAGTTAAAGACTTTCTCTCCGGCCAAGACGCGTACACATTACACAAACCAGCAAGACTTCATTTTCCACGTAATAGGGTGCTTGTCACTAGACCTTTTAAACAGCTTCATGTCTTAACAGGGGACAACGATGGTTATAATAAAGATTAAACAGAATTTTGAAAACTAGTGGCGTTATTTTACCGCGAATAACACGCTGAGGTATGTGGGATATTCTTCAAGACCTGCTTTCAAGCTACAACCACAGTTACCATTCGAGCATAAAAATGGCACGTAACCCTTGAAAACCCAGATCTGGTTTTTGACAATCTTTATGGATCTACACCTCAAACAAGATTTAAAATGAAATTCAAGCAAAACACTTTCTCATGAGCTATCTGGGTTCAAGTTACCATCATCAGCTGTTGGAGAGTGTTACACACACACTTGCCAAATCTGGACAAAACCAGTAAAACATGTTTGATTTTAAACCTTTGAAAGGTGAAAAAAAAATGTCTTTAGTTCCTTAGGGTAAACTAATTTGAGATGCTGTGTTTGTTAAAGGTAGATATATGAGTCTTAAAAGGTAAGCATAAGGATACTTGCTTAGTTCCTTGGTAACGGATTAAAAATCTTTTGGGTTAATTTCTAAGAGTTAATCAATTTTTATGATTTAAGCAGGTAAGTACTAAAATGTCCATCATATATTAGATTGCAGGTGTAAGATGTCTCTAAGGTCTATAGAATTTTTTCTTTTTCTTTTAACGGGTGAAGATATCGTAAGAGTTAATCTATTTTAGTTTTGGTAGGGAAGTATTAAAAAGTATTCTTGCATCTATTTAGTTTTCCTTTTTCACAGGTGGAAGATCATTTTTATGGTAAATTGATTAATTCAGTATTGGTCTCATTCTAATTGATGTTCTAATTGATAAACAGCAGCTCCCAGGCTAGTTAAAGAATGAGAGGGCTGAGCAGGACTAGCCACAGAGAGCTCTATCCTTCCAGGGCTTTACAACCCCGGTACCTTAACCCAAGGCCACCATCCATCAGAGAGAAAGCAAGTTAAGTGAATGTGACCTATTCCGGTAGGTGCTAGGTGGATGCGCAACAGATAGTAAGTAAAAGGCCAGCCAAGGAGTGAGGGTGCTCCGGTCTTCCAGGTCTTTACAGCTCCTCCCCATGCTTGTCTTGCGTAAGACCACCATCCATTGGCCCCTCAGCTTGGACTCCTAACTGAGTACAAGGGGGGAGAATTTTGTGACAAATTTGAGATATTCAATTAGATTTAGGGACAAAGCCTGATTTGGCCTGTGTATGCATTATGGTCTGTCATGTAGAGGCTGATCCTCCGGGTGGCTACGGTTAAGGTTCTAAGCCATGAACCATGCCCCACTTAGGAGATCCGCATACTTACCCTGACCTAAGTTCCGCAACGCAAAGAGCTTGTTGACACTGTTAGGTTAATTTGCGTGTGTAGGTACTAGGACGGGTTTCCCTCCAGCCTGGACAAGAGTCCGGAAACCAAAGGACAGACAACCTAAGCAGTCCCATTCCTCCCATTCCAGGATAAGGCCCTCAGACGCTTGCGGTCCTTGTTTGAACAGATTGGCCCTACAGATCATGATGCTCTATGGGGCTTCACTTTAACATCACCTTTTGCATCCCCATACACCACACAACCTCAAAATTATCAGACAATGTAGGGAAGACAGAGAAGTTTTGTTATATTGGTACAGAGCATCACTTTTTCAAGAGACCCTAAAAATGCAACATGATGTTTTTCAATCATTGACAATGCCAATAATCTAAGAAGACAGCTGCTGGAGCTGCATTTAAGTACATTCCCAGGACAGGAGAGCATTTGCTACCAACTCTGTTTTCTGACTGCGATTTTACTAAAAACCAGTTCTGGCAACATTGATTTGGAACACGGTTTAATTTGTCCTAAAAAATTATGCCTAACCCCCCCCAATACATTATAGGTATTGAGAGTGGTAATTAAAAATTAGTTTCTCTCACATTTGGTTCAGATGTTGAGTTTCTCTTAAAAGTTATTAATGATAAGAGGATATAATTTCGCAAGGGATTATGGGTAAGGAAAAAAAATGTACCTACTGGATTCACTACCTTTCTGACTAACGGTTTTGTTATAAGGCGAATGATGTCCTATTGCATTATGGGTTATGGGAATCATGAAGTGAAGGTTATTTATTTTGGTAAAAAGATTGTGGTTTCTTTCAAGAAATTCGGAGTACACGATTGTCATATCTTCAGATTCCCTCACCTACACCATAAACTCAGATTTTGTTTATAGTCAAACTTCTGAGTGCTTACTACTCATATTGTTAAGTTTTGTAAAAAACTGCTTTCACTACTAAACAACAGTTTAGTTGATCGTACTATGTAGCCGAAGGATCATTTCTACTTATCAGGTTTAGTAGAGATACCTTGGTGTGTTTAGTTTTATAAAACGGGAGGGGGAGGGGCCGCTGCATGACCTACAGTGTGCGAGGTGCATTGTGGGTATCAGTGTTTTTGAATATTTTGTTCTATTCGGGGCATTTGCTGCAATTTTATTGTGATGTTTGTGTTGGTTGTTACTGCTTTGTTCAGTGTTGTGACCTTTATTTGTTGGTGTAAGAGTTGACACCATGAGTGAAGAAGTAGTTTAAAGCGAATAAGACCACTGCGATATTAGTTTTTGTATGACATGCTTTTGAATGTGGGACATTAATTGACTGTCAATTCAGCTTATTACTTTAAGCTAGTTCTTACATAAACGGTTACTCTTGAGTAAACTTTGATCACTCAAACTGGTTTTATCATCAGTTTAAAGTTACAGATGATTGAAGCTTGTGAAAAAAGTGAACGTTCTGCGTTAAATTCAACGCATTTAGTTTCAGCTTGTGCAATAAGTAAAAATGATATAAGCCAATGGGTTTTCTCGCGATTTGCTAGTAAAGTAAACTAGTCTGGGTTAAGAATTAACCAGGTGCCATACAACTGCTTCTACAATCACCTCTCTCTAATTTACCCCTCACTTACCCAGTCTGCCAGTTTACGCAAAGAGCCTAAATCAACAAGTTGTTTGCGGTAATAGGGTATGCTTTCCATTTTGAGATGGGGATTTAAACAATTTTTTGGGAGTTACATGAATATATTTCTTTTAAAAAGAAACAGTAATGTAATGCATTACATATACAAAGTACAGCCTTTGGTTTCTCAGTACAATTTCAATAAGTTGACCAACAATACACTACACAGAGTAAGCCGGTGAATTCTGTTTAACTTCTGAAGGCAGATGATTATTTAAAACCGTATGAGGGAAATAAGAATGCATGATACACTTTTCTGATTTCTGTTAATAAAAAATGTTATGAGGGTTCAAACAACAACTGTGATCAATTGTTTTACGGTACAGTTTGTAATGTAGTTTTGAAAATGATGCGCTTCTCATAAGACCCTGCAAAAAAAAAAAGACAATAGTGGTCTATAAACTAAGTCTAAAAAACAGATTTCTCTTTAAGGTTTTCAGAAAGTTTATTTATCTCACTTGTTTCTAATTCCAGTTTCTTTGTTTTTGTAACCAAATGTCTGGTTTATTTTAACGCTAAATCATAGTTGTTTTGCTTAACGAAACTCGTGCTTGGGACTTCCTGTTAAATTCTCACACTGAATATTTTGTCCTTTGAACTTTCCGTATACTGTAAACCCAGATAAGTTGAATCTACTTTTAAAAAACTAAGGTAACTCGTTGCCTTTAATTTTTTAAGTAATGAAGCATTAGTTGAATGACTGCAGTGAAGTAGTTGTCCCCCTAATGGATTTGAAAATGTTTAGTTTAAACAATTGAATTAATTAACTAATCTTGTTAAGTAAGCCTTACTCCATTACTAAATGCAATTCACTGTATATTCTAACTCACCCAGCTTAACTTTTGTAGTTCTTAAAAATCCAAATATATCTTTCATTCAATAGAGGCATAAAATGAATACACACAACAGATATTTATTGAACATATATTTTTTCAAGAACAAAAATCAATATTTTACAATACTGAACCGTCTGAAATGTTGTGGATAAACTCAGCCCATCAGAACTTTGGAATCTTTAAATTTACTAATTCATCTAGAACCACACGCTCCCCCTTTCTTTAGATCTGTCTTACATATGTTCAAAAGTATCTGTTGAACAAAATCACAAGTGTTCATGTCACTTTGGATAGTTGAGATGCAGAGCTTAGAAGTCCAAATGCAATGTACATGGTCTGGGGCAGGTTCTCAATATCCATCACGATATTTCCTTCCTAGGTGATTCCCACTGAGGAGAAGGGGCGGCATGCATGGAAAAATGTTTTCCTATGGAATAATAATATGGATGGTAGGTAGAGATGAGGGAAGCTACAGATTGAAGTAGAGAAAACAGAAGTAAAGTTGCAGGAAAATAAGGAAGATGTTAAACAAGTGGAAGGAATGGGAGGAGAAATGAGAGGAGGTAAAAAAAGAATAAAAGCCCCTCACAACGCAGGCCTTAAAAAAGGTGGGTGGATGATCTCCAGGAATGACAGGTGGAAATCTGAACTCCATCATATTTAAACCCTGATGGAAGGAGACAGGAGATCACACGATGAAAACAGGGTCCGTGTCATTCTGAACACTATGTATGAATACAGTAATAAAAAAATACAACCATTATGTAATGGAAAAAACCCAGTGCTTCACATTATTTTTACAGAGAGCAATTACATGCTTCATTATACAATATATACCTGACAAAACCAGATAATGCAATCGGTGGTAAGGGATTAATGGTAGAAAATATTTTAACAAAATGTAACTCTATTGAAATTAGGCTAAATAAAGATCGGGAAAGCATCTACAAACAGCATACCTCACATTCCCGGTACATTCTTATAAAATATGGGATTTTTCAACCTCGATCAATTAACCGACTGCATTCTTAGGTAGAAGGATAACAATTTAAATAAGCTAACCTTTGTTTGTTGCATCTGGTCAGTCAACACCTACCCTGCTAAACATTTCTTTTCCTTAAATATTTCCATAAGCCAGTCTGGGGCTTTGGTGGTCAAGGGCCTCGTAGAACTCCTGTCTCAGGCTCCTAATAAGCACTCTGCTGCACTGTAGAAACACCTAAGACATATAAAAAAAACGTGTTCATGTGTAAAACGAGTTGATCTTTTTTTATGCATTAACCCGGACCGCCACTTTACTCTTTAATACAATTTTGATGAGGTCCTTCAGGTGATATAAGATAAATAATTTAAAAAAACTGCCGGTCATGAAATATTACTTTTTAGATTTTTTTTGCTTTAGCCTGCAAACATAGAAAAGAGTGTGAAACTGTATTTAATTAATATGCAATTGATTTACTTCAACTTTAAATGTCTCTTTTCTTCCCACCATATGTTCTACCAAGTTCTGCACCTTCTATAACTTGTCTTTACTTGTTAGCTAAAGCAACAGTAAACAGTCTGTGACAGTAATTGCTGGCCAAACATCCAGTATCACCAGAGATTATCGGTGAACATGTAGCTAGCATTAGCTGAGAAACTATCAAGCAAATTGAGCTAACTTATTCAAATTATGTTATTTACATCAGTCGATTTGATACCAGTTTAGGTTTTAACTCACCATTTTGTGGCTGAATTCCGGTCATTCAGCTTCAAATGTTGGCAGGACAACTTTCCTGCTGGTTTCAGCATTCCCTCTGCTCTGCCTCACTCAGTTTTGCTCTCATCAGTGCAGCTCTGTAAAACTGGTTTGAACCACAGTTTATTTAGAATTTCTAAGTAATGTAAAGAATAAACAGCTATTTAGTAATTTGGATTTAACATTTTAAAGTTGAATGAACA
>JAPXFQ010002627.1:0-19898 GCA_028564705.1 Apricaphanius iberus
AAAACCGATTCTGATTCTGATGTAAGCTGAAAATAGAAAATAATATTAAACCAATCTTATCCATCTGTTACTTGATGTTGTACAGAATTTATACAGAAGATTACGATATGTTTGAACATACCTAACCCTAATAAATAAATTGTGAATAAATTGACAAGGACTGAGGTGCCATACTGATACCCAGGGTTGGAAAGGTTCAATTTATATATACATTTCACACATTTTAAAACAAACTAGTTCATTTCAAAGTTCATAATTGACCTTTTTTAACTAAGTTCACTGTTTCAAAAATGAACTAGTTCATAGTTCATTTATTTTCCAAAACGTTGTGGCAAGCTGTTTCCTTTATAAAACTGGCCTTTTCCATTTATTACAACCCATTAAGTCCACACATTTCCCGAGTTGCACCACAATATATTCTCAAAAAACGTGAGGAAGGATTTGCTGTTTAAATGTTTATTTCATTTACTTATTTATACATTTATTTATTGAGGAATTATTAAACAATCTAAGTTGGGAACCGACGGTGATGTTGGAAACTATAATGCTATACCTCAATATTCGAATTGCAAAACAGTTAAACATTATTTAACTTTCCATTAGAGCTTGGGTTATAAAGAATAACAGTTAGCCCAAATGCATATGGAATACTGCAATTCCTTAAGTTTATGAAAGCTGGGCATTCCACTTTTCTTAAAGGCTACAGGTTTCTGACAATATACTGCTATCAGAGGTGGACTGACTGTCTGGCACAGCAGGCGCCCTCCCGGTGGGCCAAACCCAATGTGTGCTGGGTTGGTGCGCCATTCATTCATTCATTCATTCATCATTCATTTCCCTAAAACTGGGCCAGCCAATTGGCTACCGAGGGCGAGCAGTGTAATGCTTGCATCGACATATATTATTGATCTATATTTCTCATTTTCATGGGCTGACAGGTTCAGGGAGCTTTGACAGTGCTGTGAATTACAGCACAAACCAGAGTGGTGGGACCTCATCATAGGCCGGGTGTGGTTGGACGGATACGGTCTGTTGAACTGAAAACGGAGAAACTGTAGAAACGTCTGGGTGGCGCAGAAAAATTGCAACAAAAAAACCTTAAGTCTCAAAGTGGTTGAAGGTTGTGTTGACCAACTATCTCCCGTATGTCATGCTGAAGAGATACTTAGTCGTGAGCACAACTTGCCATCTTGTGCGCACCACCTAATAATTTGTGCGCACAAGATACTTTATACTGCGTAAACAAGAAGGTCAGCTTGTTATTTAAATTGCTAGGGACAAAAACAATATACTGAGGAGTATTTTGAAGAATGCAGAAGACATTTACTCTTATATATATATATATATATATATATACCTTCTGAGAAAGTTGAAAGCACATACTAACAGAAACAGTCCATCCCCGACCTCTAAAGTGACTGTGGAAGCCGCTATAACCATTAATTATTCATATATAAGTAGCCTACTGTATTCATCTGTTTGTGTCACTACAAAATGGAGTGCAGTGGTAGGCTATACAATATATTTCTACAATCTACAACAGGTTGGTCAGATGAGACCATACACTGCACACTATTGCGCTCGCGACAGATCAAAGTTTTGAATTTAGAACGACAAAGACGAGGAAAATTCCTCAAGAGAGGAGAGCTGAAGAAGAAGAATGCACAACAGAAACAAACAGGTTTCCTCTGCAACTCTGGTCTTTCTGTTGTGGACAAACTCCACCTTCACTTCAGGTAAATGCATCTTAACTTTTACTGTCATTATTTTGTATTTATAACACGTACGAGAGATGAAATCAAATCAATCTTTATTTTATGAAGTTTTTTAAGCACTCTTAAGCGCTATGATTGTAATGTCATTAAAGAGATACCAGTTAATAAGTCCCCCTTGATACTAGTTTCTTGTGCACACGAGATGCTAAGTGATGCGCACAACATAATAAGTCGTGTGCACAAGACACCAACTTTTTCGTTTTGTTTTCCCATGTCTCCTTTGTACGGTTCCTTCCTGAACTTCATAAAAATCCTCCTCTGTACCTTCTATTGTTCAAACCTTCTCCAATGGTCATAAGCTATAGATTATGATTGAAAGAACCATATGCCAAATATGATTAGCTTCTACATAAAGTGAAAAGACTAAAAGATAGCATAGGGAGCTTTTTCATATTCTCAGAGAATGGATGCTCTGAGCAGCTACACTGTGGCTGCTCTGGCTCTTTGTCAAAGAGTCCAATGAGGAGGTAAAGCATTCAAATAATAGGAAACCTAGTAGAAAGGAGGTCTATACACGCTTATCTGACATAAATGATCCCAACCACTGCCCAATGATCCCCAACTGCCAAAAAATAAATAAAATTGATGAGAGTCAATTGAGCAATAAAAGTTATTTCCTGATCCTGTTTGAAATGCACCATGGATCGAACATATGATCTCCATTAATTTTAAATACACATTTTGATGCAGATAAAACATACATTTTCGACCTGCAGCAAAAGTTACTTTAGGTTTTGAAGAAGGAGACAAATGGCCAAAGGAATGAGCATTAAACACAAGAAAACCACTATAAATCTGACGATGTGGATAGTGGCAGCTATGCCGGGGGAGAAATAGTCAGTGGAGTGAGAGCCAGCATGCAGGAATAGCTGTACAAGGTGAGTGTTATATGTGCTAGCTAGTGCTATCTCCATGACGTCATACAGTATATGCAAACGTTTGATTTGTTGGCATTTTAAATGCATTAGTAATCATTATAATTTACAACACATGTATGATTCAGGACGTAAGGCCAAGAAAACCAGAAAATAACTTTTATTGCTCCATTGACTTCCATTCATTATTTTTTTGGGCCAGGGGAGCCATGGGCAGACAAGAAGCGAAGGAGACCTAAGCCTAGTTTATACTTCTCCGTCAGCAAGTTTGCATCCAAACACAGATGTGTTGTTGGAGAGGTTTTTCGTTTATAGTTCTGTTATTGTCTCTCCGTTCTTCAGTGGTTTTTCAATTCCCGACCAGGAAAGGAGGGGGTGCAGACTTTTCATGGCGGGTCTGCCTACCATTTCAGTGTTGTTTCTGGTTAACTAGAGTTAATTTCCTCATCTTGTGAATGCATTCCCCCCTCAAGAAGCAATGGCTGAAAGAAAGTAAGTTCTGATTTAGCTGTAAAGCGTTTAACTAGAAGTGCAGCTCAGATAATTCTCTAAAAACACATGTAATGAAACACAGCAGTCTTTTTTGTTGTGCTTAAAATCACCAAAATACCATATTAGATAAACAGTCCTTTCAATATATTGCATGTAGTGCCCAAACACTGCATTGACAACTGATTACAGCGACTATAGAGCCATGTTCTGGTGAAATGATCTCTGGCTGTTGTTGAGCTGACCAATCACAGTCATACACTCTCCGTTGATAGCGGTCCTTACGTAGGTGACGGACAGGCCTTGCTTCGACGGATAATGGGGCAGCATCAGTCCGTTTCAACATAGGCGGAGAAGAAGAAAACCAGGATTTAGGCTCCTCATAGTAGCTTGTTTTTCAAACTTGATTGAACCGAAATCAGAGGAATTAAAAAACCACGTCGACATCTCAAAACGGTTTTACTCTTCACATCATTCCTGAGCTAATCAGGTTTGTTCTGTGGTGCGTTATCCTGCTAAAAGAGTCTACATACAATACTTGGGAATTCCAATTTCCATGAAAGGGTGTGCAGGGTCTGCATCAATATTTAGGTACATGTCAAAGAACTCGAACATCACACCAGGATAGTGTGCCTAAAGCCTCTGTTGGCTTACTTTCTTCACATGCAACCAGCCATCCAAAGGATTAAAGACAAGACCTGTGTAATAAACTGTATCCGTTACAAACTTTTTTTGTTAAATCATGATCGCCAATCTCTGTTACAACCTACTCTTGGTTGGTCTGATTATGCTAGAAATGTTGCTTTACCTCCCACGCTGTGATCTGCTAATGCAGTCAGTTGAAATGTTGTCCTTTCACATGCAAAGCAGCTTCTGACACACCTGTTAGATGGAAAGAAAATGTGTTTATAAACCTTACCAACCTAACTCTTGTCATCTCCATGGAAACTCCAGCCCTAACACACATGCATGGCCTTCTGTTAAAACATGATTTATTGATTCCCAGCTTTCTGCAACTACATACAGTAACATTCCCCTCAAAGGTTAAAATCTGACTGAAACTTTTTTATTAATATTAATAACAGGATAATGTGCCTTTTTGAGTTTGCAGTCGTGGATGTTAGAAAACGTGCCTGAATTACTACTTCATGATTACAAAATCTTATTCTATAATTCATAGTTGAAAGAGCTGTAGGGGTAAACGATTTGAGGCAAGGCAAACTGTGTTTGACCTTGAAAAAATGGTGTGAATATTTTTTTTTACATAAAGCTAAAACCTCCGGGGCATTATCATTTCACATGCAGCCGGCAAACACAACCAAAAACTTTTGAAATAACAAAAATCCCAATTCCAGCTTTGAATGTTTGCAAAGCTACACTTTAAAGAATAAGAAAACAATAAAGTTTAATTTCTGTTAGTAAACAAAAAACAGCTGAAAGAACTGCGGGAATGTTTATTTTTATAGGGTCTCTATGCATTTTTCAAGCAGAATCTTATATTTTTCTGACATAAGAGTTTTCCGTTTTTTTAGCCTATATGTAATTAATTAATTAATTAGCAAGCAAGGACGGGTCTTTTATACCATAGGTAATGGAATAAAGTTGTTAAGATGCAAATATTTTTCCATATTTTACTTTTCATTATTCACTCCTTTAAGATGCTTCCACAAAATTATACATATTTTCCAGACTTTTCGCTTCTATATAATAATCCTGACTTTTTTCAGAAACAAGAAAGACAATTTATCACAAAGTATACTACATAGGGGACAGATCCGAAAAACAGCAGGAACTTTAACTGAGTAAAAAACAACTTAAGGAATGCGGAGAGTTGTAATGAGAAGAATATAAGAAAAAAGTAGTGTAAAATACACAATTTACCTTTTGATAAAGATACAATGCATGTTAAAGAACTGTATAATCAGATAAAATATACCCCTTTTATTGTAATATGTAATTGGAAAAAGTTTTGAAAAAAGAAAAATGTTTTTGTACAATAATTTATTCTGCTAGCTTCTATAATTTGTCTGAAAATATGCTGTCTCCCAAGATACTAATCAACCCTCTGATGTTTGCTGATAAATTTAGATTGGCTACTGGGGTATTGATTGGATGCAGGGACACAGTGCTGAACACTGATTGGATGGCAACATCCACTTATTAAATTCAAATGAAGTGAACCTGCTGGGTGGAGGCCACTGGCAGCCAGCTTTATCTTAGAATAAATCACAAATCTCTCATCAAAATTGAATATTTTAATAGTTCATTTTTAAAAGGTTGAAAAAAGAAACTATAGAAGGATCTTTTTACTGCATGTGCAGACTGAGCTGAGGTAAAATCGTACAAGACAAAGCATTACGTTCTTTAAAAACATGTTTTCTTCAGTGACATGAACTCAAGCTTGGAAAATATTTCGCTTCTTCAGTGAATTTCAATTAAATTCAAAAATAAAGCAAAGCACCCTTTCTTTAAGCACACAGCTTTGTCTGCCACTCCTAACAGTTCATATCCTCAGCCTTCTTTGTCCATTTTCGGCACCTGTTGCTAAGCAACAACTTCCCTTGTAGAAAAATTCTACTTTTCTAACAATGTCTAAACATTTGAAGAAAAAAAAAGTCTAATGCACAACCATCTTACTATACATTTATTTTGGTAATTAAGTCCAGAAGCAAGGCAATAATATTCTGTATATTTTTCTACATTTAAGATATTTATGTTTATATCCAGAATAGAGACAGTAGTTTGACATTTCAACAACCTAGTCTGCCAGCTGTACTTGAATGCTGCATGGCCAGCTATTGAGAAATCCCTTCTTATTTATATGTATTCTGCCAACTCGTGTTTTATACAAAATAAAGAGTTTGGGCAGATTGGATGGTAAAGGTAGCCATGTGGATATTAGCTGTGTTTTCCTTTTATCAGGGATATTTACATTAAGCTTGACATTGTTTCAGGTGACTCATTGAATTCAATGCAGAGTGTGTTATCTACCTCATGGTAAATTCCATGTAGCTTGAAAGTGAGAACTCAGGGCTGGGTTTGACATCACACCCAAGTAGACAGCAATCCAGATAACGTAGTCAAATAAGCTGGTGTTCGATATTGTTGGTAGTACGTTCAAAGCAATATTTCCCTTATGCAAACATCACTTTTACTTTGTAAAGTTTATCGTTGAAGACTTTACATGACAAACTAATTGCGTTCACACTGCAGGTTTTATTGCTCAATCCCGATTTTTTTTTGTGTGTGTGGTCAACACATCCTCACTCCCAACTCGTCACATATGGACGCATGGTCAGGAGTCTGACTGTGTGACGAGTTGGGAACCCCCCTCGCCTCATTTTTTGACCTGCTGGGTGCTCCCGTTGAATGTTATACAGATCCCTAGACGTCAGTAATTGATGACATGGGGAGGACAAGGAATCTGTTTACTTGCTTGCTTGTTAAACAGAATGTGTTTTGTCCTTATGTGACCTCAAGGTTATGTAACCCACTTGACAGGTAAGTAACACTAGACCAGAATGTTCTAGATTCGTAGGAGGAAGTGATGGTGAGGGATAAAGTTAGACACCAATTGAGTAAGAGTAAACACACAGAGGTAAGTTTTAGAAATGTCACTGTATTAACAGATATATATATAGAATAAACAGTTTTACAAATATGGCCGGCCTTCAGTTTGACTTTCTATCTCAGTGTCTTTTAAATTGGGTGCACCCTTTAGAAAGAAATAAAATCTTTGTTTCCCAAAGAAGGAAAAAAAATAAAATCTTCCCTTTAATCTCAGAGTCTGTCTCAGTCCTACCACACCGACAGGACGACCAATGATGGAGAGGGTCCTCTTCAGTCAAAACCCAGATGCTCACTTGGTTGGCTCGCCACTCTCCTTCTTAGGGAGAGAATCCAGAATCCATGGCATCCAAAAAAAATCCAGCCTGCATAGCACAACAGGGCTTAGTTAAATCTATTCACTTTTCCTTTAACTGTACAATTTGTATTTTCCAAATATCAATTTTATGTGTAATGTAACTTTTTCACTGTTAACTTATTACAGATTACTGCTGCATTAGTGTTGGCATAAGAAATGTCAACTTCACTGTTTTTTTTTTTTCTATTGACAACACACAAACTTATTAAATAACTGATAAACAATCAGAAATCCACATGTAAATTATTTTAAACCCACTCATAGTTGAACAGTAATTACCAACGTTGGGTTAAAGCAAATAAAATAATGTAATCTTGTGATATCATGTGCCTATGTGCAGCAGCACTGTACTACACAGAAGAATTAAGCAGTCTCATAACCCATGAACCCAGCTTAATATTCCCCACCATAAACAATGCAGATAGCAGACACACACTCTCTTTTTTTCTTTTTACATACACATGCGCGCACACGCGTGCCTTCCTCCCCTTTTCCTAGGAGGAACACACAACAACATGTGAGCTTATGTTTCGGCTAGGTAGCTAACTCAACACGTGGATATGCTAATTCGCGGAGCTACCCGCTAACCACCCGCACTTCACACAGCACTCACCGGGAAAAGAAAATAATTAAACAGGTAAGGTTCCCAGGGTCACTTCTCTGTGGTCCGCCAGACGCTCAGGTATCGACCCAACAATTCCTTTTCCTCCACAGATCCTCAGCATGTACGATATCACGTATTTTTCCAACTTTTCCCACTACGACTTCTGTGTCTCTGTTCTCGTCCTGACACCGCTCCGTGCTCTGCGCGTGTATCTTGCGGGTCTCATAACCTTGCACCTAGGGGGCGGGATATGAGCCGGTTTCTCCAATAGCAATTCAGCGATACTACTATGAGCAAATGGGGTTTCTTTCCTTACACAAAACTACTTTGGAAGCCAAAATAGACCTCTGGGAACAAATAAATAAATAAATAAAATACAGGATGAAATAAAGACTACAATTAATAATTAAATTAAAATTATGCTCAATGAAAGAGAACATAAAAACATAAAACATCTTTAACCATTAAAACATTTTTCTTTCCTTATTCAGGTAGGTAAAAAGGGTAGGTTATTTTACTCCCTTTTTCCCAACAGGTTACAGTTAGAACATAAAACTTGATGGTTGGTTAAAATTGGTTAGATACCTCAGCGTACCCCGCCTCTCGCCCGTTGACAGCTGGAGATAAATGGCCTGCAAATGGTAAATGGCCTGCATTTGTATAGCGCTTTACTCAGTCCCTACAGACCCCAAAGCGCTTTACACTACATTCAGTCATCCACCCATTCACGCACACATTCACACACTGATGATGGCAAGCTACGTTGTAGCCACAGCTGCCCTGGGGCGCACTGACAGAGGCGAGGCTGCCAGTCAATGGCGCCACCGGGCCCTCTGACCACCACCAGTTGATACCAGAGATAGGCACCAGCGCCCCCGCGACCCCTGGAGGACTAAGCGGTTTAGAAAATGGATGGATGGATGGAACTCAACGTACAGTATGTTATTCTGCTAGATCCAACGGCTCTGAAACAAAATAAACTTCAGATGTTTACAATAAAGGACAACAACCATACAACCTGTTCTGAGCGCGTCAAAAAATGACGCGAGGGGGGTACCCCATGCGTCCATCTGTGACGAGTTGGGAGTGAGGATGCGTTGGTGTGGTTATTCACAACTGTTACCAAAATGTGACAGCAAACACGCTACAGTCTGACCGGTTCACGTCCCCAAAATGGCACGCATGCACAGAAGAAGACAAGACATCCCATACGTAAGGTGCTCTGTTTATGAAGGAAAAAAATAATCTTAGCTGCATATTGGTGTTTGTGCAGTAGTTTGGCAATTCCATCACAATTAAAAGCAACAAACTGACTTCTCTTCTCATGAGTGACTGGTACAACAGCTGTTTTATGCGTGGGAAAATACATTAATTATATGTAATATATTATAAAATATATAAAGATTCAATCTATTAATACTATTAATTTTTGGATATTTATCTTATGCATAGCAACACCCCCTTCAAATAAATTCAGCTGAGAAACATTTCAGAGAATTAATCTTAATATAGTTTTTTTTCAAGCAGGGTTACCATCTTTGACCGTTTTAAAACATGTAAGAGAACACATGCAGTTTTGGGTGCCTGGTCACATGTAATGCAAAATAAAGTTCAATTATCTGGTTTGCGATTTAGCTAAACGTCTTTTTAATTGTCTTATTCAATAATCACACATCCACAGAAATTTTTCTGAAAGTTTTTCAGATTTCTGGACATGAGAGTGATGTTTGCAGCTACACCTACTGTATAGTTAGATAACACCTAACTTGTGGCACTAGCAGGTGGGTTGAACATGCACCCTAAGTGAACAGGATTATTGCTGCAATCAGTGTATCATTTTCTATCAGATCCGGAATCAAGACAAGTGAGGTTCATTATTCCCATGCTGACATGGAGAAATTAAAATGGCTGGAGATGCACCATTCTCAACTTGCATGCATTGGAGATGTCCAGGCACTCTTTTTTTCTGTATCAGTCACACAGCTGCATGTAATGTGCATGTACATTGGTACATTGGTTTACCTCATCCGCGGATGGCTGTGCTCCAACAGGATCAGCCCTACCTCCCTTACCCATATAATATGGAAATGAAAAATGAATCAAAGGAGTGAATGTCTGCACTAACACCCTCTGGAACATTTAAACTGCCAATCCTTGTTTCAACTAGTCTGATTTAATCATTTTTGTCCCTTTTAACAATAAGCAGATTAGCGTTATGCACACCGATTAGCTAAATTGTATCAATTATAATTCCATAAGAGTTATGCCTGTTAGTGAGTCCAAGTGCTTGAATTCATAATGAGCCTGTTTTTCTTTTGATTAGGAGGCTGGCACATCCTAATTACAATTGTTTGCTTTAATGGGTTTTCATTTTGGTATGTGACTGCTAAAAATAAATCAAAAGCCTCAAGTAGATATACAATTGGGCTTTACTCACTATGTTCTTTGGAGATGTAGCCCATGCACTATTGTTGAAATCATTTAATGTGAACCCTGCTCAGATGATGCACAGCACACAGTTCTTCATAATTTATCCAAAATAGGAAGGAAGACAAAGTGAAAAAATATGGAAGGAAATTAGTATGAAGGCCAAAAAATAATGAAGAACAGAAGGGAAGGCACTATGGGCTGTGATGAAGTTAAATAAAGATTGTATGGATGGATGAATATTTTGAATAAACATCACTATTTGAATTGATTTACTCACTGAGAAAAAAGGCATGTTTTAAAAATGCTTTTATTAAAAGTTTAATTCTGGCAGCGCATGAAAAAAAAACTCCTGACTTGAACTTTCTGAAGTATTTTTCATCATTTTTCTTTAATAAGCAGAAAGACTGCAGACATCTGAGCTGCTCCATGTGGAGGAGTGGAAAATTAATAAAGTCAGATTTAAATACTAATCAATTCACAAGTACAGTGGGCACACAGATGAAGCACAAATCTTTGTCTTGAATGCTAAAAGAAGCTCAACGTGTGTGTCTCATGTTTCTGTGTCACAGGTCAGTAGTTATGTCTTAAAATGCATGTGGTTGATTATAAGTAGATTAACCTGCCATTTAATCAGTAATTAACTAAGAGGCGATTGATGTTGTTTCTGGTGAGTGTTTTGTGGGAAAACCGGACTGTTCTAAGCTAAATAATGCTAACTGAAATGGGCTTTGTGTGTTGAGTTAGCTGAGTGAGAGTTAAAGACTGTAGAGTTCGCTTTGAAACAAGTTTGCTGCATAATTACTGAAACGGTTTCATAGTAATGACATTATTTAGGTCTCAGAATGTGTAATTATTTCATGGTTTATTGCCAAAAGCAGAAAGACTACAAGTTAATGTAATTCAGCGTGTCAGTAATGGCTGCCTATGTCTGAAAGTTAGCGAGACTTGCCATTAAAGGAGCTGTTAGGGTCAAAAATAGTGGTTTAACCTAGAAAGAATCACACACAGGGGTCGGAGAGAAATTGAAGTTAAATAAGCTCTGCAGTGGGAGATAGAATAAAGTAAAGTTCTGCAGGGGGAGACCAGGAAGATACTCTGGTTGACCGTTTGTCTGTTCTCCTTTCAGCTTCTCAGACAATCTCTCATCTCTGTGTCCTGATCACACAGCTCTGTCACCTGGTCTCAAAAGGCCCTCCCACTGCATTCTCTCTTTATTTGGTCAAACTTCATTAGCATCTTAAAAGAACAGGGTGTATACAAAGGAACATATGGTTGAAACCAAATGACATTTAAAAAGTAAATTTAAACTATGTGATAAAGAAATACACCCTAAGAAAATAGTAATACAACATTATTATTTTTCCCTAACAGGAGCACTGCTTATTTTTCTGTGATGTAGCTAAGGAGCAGATTGAGTTGTGAAAAGAAATATTTAGATTAAACTCGTTAAGTATAAAAATACATTCATATGTTGAATAAAAAGAGTAAATTGGTTAAAAACTGTTAAAAAGAGCTAAGAATAAATTAATAATTTGTTTTGTTTTTTTAAGTCTTAAAGAGACATGGTATTTAAGTATTTAAAAAAAATACTATTTAATGATTTATGGACTTAAAGCCATTTGAGAAGATTTTGTATGTCAAATTCACTACTGTGTATGTTTAAAGACTGTCTTTTTTAAAGGAATAATATGAACAATTTTCTGAATGTGACTGAATCTAAAATATTTCTATTAAATATTTTTAGATACCTGGAGTAGTGTATAGGAAATCTGTGTTCTTAGGTATGTTGAGAAGATAAACCTTCGTCTTGAATGCTAAAAGAAGCTCAACATGTGTGTCTCATGTTTCTGTGTCACAGTGTCACACGTTGAGAGGACAACAGTTATGTTACCCACCATCCCAGGTTTACTGATAACATCCGCATGCAATACTTGTTCCCCAAGGACAACGAAGAAGCTAAATGTATCAAACCATGTACAACAAAAAAAAACTGTGGAAAGCTGTCTCATATTTTCCTGGAATGGTATCCAGATCCAGGTGCACCTGACAGGGAGGCAGGTGCACCTGGATCTAAGTACAATGCTTGGAACAGTGCACAACGCCAGGAAAGACCACTAACATTTTTTAAATCACTGAAATAAATCTGGTATTGAGGAGTTGAGGTGTGCTGTAAACATAATTTAATGATTATAAAAATTAACAAAAGGTCCTTGTATAACCTGCCAAAGGTCTAGAAATCTTGTAATGAAACTGTCCCAATCCTTTTTCTCTTGGGGAGAAACAAATAAATTGGGACATGTGCATTGCTTACCACATTCTTGCTAAACTCCATTTAAACACATAAAGATGACTTGTTATCCAACAACTGTGTGATGCATATAATTTACAACAGAACAACTTATAAAATGAGTTGACAAATGTGTTCCTTTTTTATTTTTAGTTTTAAGTGGCTTTCTTACCTTTACTTTTCCCTGCCATTTCAGTTGTTCCTCCCTTGGTAAACTGTTGTGGGGTGACTTTGGTTCAGTAGTTTGAGTAGTTGTCTTGCAATTGTAGGGTCATAGGTTCGATTCCAGCTTCCTCCAGTCACATGTTGTTGTGCCCCTGGGCACAGTGTTAACAGATCCAAAATCCCGCGATATCGTATGGACAGGCCAAACTTATCGGTTTTCAGTACAAATTATCGTACATTATAAATCTGCCAATAAAGCCCTATAAATGACTTTGCAATTCAATATTATATCTGATAGAAGACATTTTTGATTGCCCTGCTTAAATCTAAAAAAAATGTTACACCTATTGAAATGCAGAGTGTAATGTCAGCACCACTCACACATGCACAGAAAATGGGCACTTTTTTATTTTTATTTTTATTTATTTTTATTTTTTATGTGTCCTGTCTAGCAGTTTGCCACTCAGAATTGGTGTCTGAGTACCAAGTAAAAGCCCAACAGATTTACTTTCCCAAGCAGAGTATTACATCTTTGCTGTAACACTCCACTTGAGGTATATGTATAAAATAATCTTTATTAGTAATTACTAAGGGTTCAATTTCCTGAAGTCATGGACACGAAACCGAGAAAAGAAGGAAGAAAGGAAGAAGGTGAAGAAAAGAAACCGCACCAGCAGAGGCGCGAACTGACGACACAAGACAGGGAGGCAAACAAAGAACACAAGAAAACATCCCAGTCCTCCGCCTCTGCTGGATGGCAGAGAAGGGGTAAAACAAAACAAACAAAAACAACGAACTGAACAGAACCACACCAATAGTTCAGATCCAATAATAAAAATAAAGAATTACACATTCACTACACACAAGCATGGATTAATAAACACAATACTAATGTTTCTGTTAAGCTCCTGGTAAAAGCTAACCAATGACAATAACCTCAGCTCAAGATATGTCCGTCCACACCAATGTCCCCACACCTATGTGTGTGTGCGAGCATGCAAGTCTGAATAAGGTTTCCCCATGCAAGTGATTGATAGCTAGTGTAAGGAACCGTCAATCCGTCCTACAGGAATCGACACAGACATGAAGGAGGCAGGAGACGCATGCATCCAGAGTCCCACAGAGCGCAGGAGCAGTGCCGATCACCCACCAAGAGAGAAACAGATGGAAGCCCCAGGGGAACACCAAGCAGCCGCAATGCTGGGGCCCCGAGAGATCGCAGGGACGAGCCCACGGGCTCCGCCGGAAACCGGATACGTCAGGGCGGGCCCGGAACAGGACCCGGAGGCCACAGGGATCAGGGGCACCCCGCCCAGCAGCCGAGAGGGGTCCCCTGCCGCCGCCGCCGGGCAGGAGGCGCCTGCAGCCGATCGACGGACAATACACGCCGCCGCCACCCCGGACCAATACCCACCGCCAACAACCGCCCCCCCACACACACACCCACACGCCAGGGAGCCACAGTAAAGCCACAGCGGAAGTACGCCCTCCCCAGGCTGCGCCCAGCCAGCATCTGGACATCCAGATCTACCAGCTCCCGGGTCCGCCCCATGCAGAGAGCCAAGATATGGGGCCCAGCCAATACCGGACAGCCCCCCCCAGATGAACCGATGGGATACTTGCGAAGTGTCATTCATTCCATCTCTACATGGGTTAAAAGCACGTTTCCCTTAAGTGACAAATTGGCGTAATAAATGACAAAGCAGTCAACTCACCTAGTTGTGGATTTTGAACTCCTCCTCTGATTCACTGTCTGTTGCGGCTCCATCAGTAGTGGATGTGGAGAGCTTGCTTTTGTACAAGTTTGATACCAATGTTGCTTCGTTTTACATCCGTCCCTTCTTTGTTTTTTCTTTTAAGAGTACCGCAACTTGTAGAAGTCATTGTCTTGTTAATAGGCTCTAAATTAGCGAAAAATTAGATTGCGGGCAAACAGCAAGGGGGAGGGGGCGCTCCGAGGCCGCATGAGAAGGCCTAAAACAGATGTGATTGGGCTATTTGTTGCACAGATCCAGAGTCAATAGTTTTAAGCAGATAAGCACTGAGCTGGAATCTGATCTCAGAACAGTCAATCTTTGAAGATTGAGCCGTTCCTATCAAAGAGATGTTCAAAGGTCTGGCTGGTTTTCAGATGTATTTTTAAATAGTTGGCTTGGGTTAAATGATTGGACTTAGAAACTTTAAACGTAAACACATTCAAACAGCATTTCATTAGCAAGGACGTATTGAAGGAAGGGAGTGAAGTGACTAAGTCTGGGAAGATAGGTTGATATAGGCTTGGGATAAAGATTCGATGTGGGGGTGCAGTCTTATGGAATTCATCCTTTTCCCCAGCCTGGTCAGGACCCCCAAAGTTGGACATGGAAAATTGACAAGGGAAGGTGTGAGCATTTTTCAGGTCATGGAGATTATTGCGGATGTAGGAGCAATAGGCTGAATATGACCATTGGCCTAAGATTTTAAGGATTTTGTCCGAGATTTCTGATTGAGAGGTCGAAGTGGCTGCAACTATGTGGATAAAGTGTACTGAATAATGTTCTGTGGCGATATCAGACCGGGACAGAATTTGGCGGAAGTGATAAGGAAACCAGAACCTAGAGGGGAGGCTTCCGTATTCGGTGATGAAGAATGGATCGAGAGGTGAAGTGTTGGAGAAAATAGACGGGAACGAATGTATTAGAGCTTCGTAGGGGCTGAAGGATGAGTGAAGGCCGAAAGGTTGAATCGGAAAGGAAGCACTGACCTGGTCAGTTTTGCTTTAGCGCAGAGTATAGATAAGGGTGTTTTAGTTTAGAATCGTGATCACTGAAAGAAGGGGATGTATGGAAGGATCATATCTGGATGAAGATGGGATGAACTCAGAGCAATGCAGGAATCCAAAATAGGCCTGCAAGAACATTGATTCTAATGTTACATCGAATGAAGGACAAGAGTAATCGGAATTACACGTTTGATTTCTCTGGCCGAGATACGGAAGCCCCTGGAGATGGATCCAACCAAGAAAACAAAGGCGATGTAGCTGCTGCTGCTGTGGGAGACTAGCTGGAATCTCGCGGGACCATTGCTTGTCGGATACAACAAGAAACCTGCCAGACCACAGGTGGAGGAGACGGCCCAACTATGGAGTGAATCGCCAGAGAACAGATCCTCATCGTTTTCCGATGGAACTACAGAAAAGGTAAGAATATCCACTGTAAAGTGTGGTAGATATGCCAAAAAACGTTTGAGACAGACGCGGAGCGGTAGACAAACTGAGGTAATATGAACTGCAGAGTGATTAGAGTTGCAAACCATGTCTGAAACACCAGGTGAAACGAGTTATGAGCAGATTCTTAAGTGAGAGGTGGATTCAGGGCGTGGTCCTTACCGAACTTAAGTTAAAAAAGTAACTCAAACTGCAGAGAAACATACAGATACTCAGTTTAAAAAGTTTATTGCAAATGAAGAAATAATTCTAGCTTGCTCGGGTAATCTGGGGAATGGCAGGAGTTAGTGCTGGAATAAGATTTGTGACAATGATGTTTGGATATCTTTCCTAGACCAGGACTTGCCTGGATTTAATTTGACTTAGTTTGACTCTCTTGAAGTAGAGGTTTCTTAACAGGTATCAAATGGCTGCCGGGAAGCTTCTCAAAGTGCAATTAACCCCCTAATCAACCTTTTTTTTTAATTATTATTTTTCAGGATGATGCTTTCACAAAATTAACATAATAGAAATGCCAAAACAGCTTTCTTTCACATTAAAAAGCATAAAAAATACCAAAGTTCACTATTTATTGCAAATAGAAGATGCAAAGCCAAACTGTAAACAGTATCAAATAATTGTTTTTACCTAAATTATATTTTGATTGAAGGACAGTAGAAATATAATTCAAAATTTTATAAATAAAATGTTGAATTGAAACTAAATAATTGAAATGTAAAATAACTGACATTTATTGAAATTTCCAAATGTATTGTACTTAAAAGCAATGACACATAAACAAATTTTCTAAAAAGCTTTTGACAATGCATGGTAAAGGTACATAGGTACTTCAATATACCAGATACATTTGTCAAACCTGTTTATATCAATTAAATTGTAAAGTTCCCAGATCTCAGAAGGCCATTTTCTATGTTGCTACTAAACAACTTCCCAGGGAACACTATAGCCTCTAATTTCCACTGCATACGCTCCGCCACGCACACACCGATCCGAAGCCCAGAGGTGCTCAAAGAAGCATTTATGGGAATTGCAAGATAACTTTATAAAAGCCAGTAATAATGTGGAAGTCAGACCAAAACCATTCATTTAATGGAAGACAAATAGAAAACAACAGTATAATCTATTTCTCTTTGTTATTATGTGTCAAGATATCTCCACATATTTTGTTTGACATTGGGTGAGTACATTGAATTTAAAGAAGCTATGTTTATGGCTTATTTTAGTGGCATTAATGTGCAATCATTTATGTTTGGTCTGTCTTAATCAATTTTATTTTGAAAAACGTATGTTGTGCTTGTTCGGTATGCTGTTGGTTCTGTGTGATTTGTGTACATTGACTGCACACATGCTCAGGCATCCGGCAAAAATAGAATTGATCCTTTTTTTGCCAGATGGCGGAACGCTCGGCGGTGGCAATAGAAAAGCACTCATTAACGACACAGGGAGCATTTTTACTGTCAATCGCATTCATTATCATCTCATAAGAGTTATGTTTGCTTGTATCCATTGTGGATATAAAATAACATTCTGCCTATGAGAAATTGAATGCAAAATAGACTGGGCTACCATTCATGTGCTACTCTTTATCTGGTCTAGATCAATTCTTAGACGTAAATGATCAATTATTAATTGACAAACGGTGAAAACATTCGTAAGGTGTATCTGGGGCATCATATAAGAGACATCAAAAGTAACTTATAAATAATTAAAATTTTTTAATCCATATCTGTTTGGTTGCAATTTTGTTCAGATCCTGCTCATTATGCATGCTTAAATTAAAAGACAAAATCTGATAATATCCAGTTTAATAAAATGAAAAGTAATGTAGCTCGAAATTCTCTGGGTTTGAAAGATCTGTGCGCTTTCAGTAATATTATTTTGCAGGAGCTAGAATAGTTTTATTCGTTTTAATAATATAAACAACTGTTTGATCATGTTAAATATTTTGAAATACTTATGTATATACTGTGGACCAGGGGTCTTTGCCAAAAAGCAATTATGTTAATCACTTCAGACATAAATTTTTAACATGAGTCGAAGTTCCATTTCTATTTTGCTTTCTCTTGTCTTCCTTTGAAGATGGAGCTTATCCAGCTTCTTTGTTGTTAGCTGGAAAGGATGAATAAAAAAACAACATTGTTCTGTGGTACAAGAACATATTTACAGAAAGAAGTTCTTGCTTAGATCATGTGTTGAGAAACAAGGACTCTTATCCATTTGAGAATCCTCAGCTGTATTCTATGAAGAGACAATGACTATTTGTTAGTGTTATGTTAAAGGGGGTGTATATTATATAATTTGCCCTGCTTTATGTGTCTCCCAGCATTGTACAGTTCTGTCACAGCAGGAATGGTCTTTTCATCTTTATCTTACAGTAGAATTTGCAGGACTTTAAATGGCCATAAAAAAAGAGAAAAATCAAAACACAAACAATGGTACCTGACAATCATTTACATCTGGGACAGACGAGGGACATTTCTAGAGGAATAAGACGATTTAGCCATCAGAAAACTGCAGGACAAAGCCTATTACATATTACAAGCAATAAAAAACTGTGGAAGACAGATTAATAAACACCCCGGCTCCTCGCCCAGTTTTTGCCACAAAGGTCCAAGCTTTGCCTGCCGCCACACCAACTACAATGCTGAGCGGCTGTCCATATGTTTGTGGTTAGTAAAAGTTTATAATATAATATGTGAGCGGCGAGGGACGTGCTGTGGTGGAGACATTACCAGGCCTGGGTGTCCGGTCGAGGAAGCTGTTCATGGCTCACTTTCTCGGCGTTGAGAGCAGGGCCTTCTGCAGCCACAACGGCTCTTTTAAGAGCCACTCACAAACCTCTTAAGATCATTCCTGTCTAAATAGTTGAACCTCTTTATAATGTTTGTTTTTTTTATTCCTGTCTCTGTATAGAAAACAGCTGGTGTCGTGTAGCTCGGCGTGATTAGTCGCAGTGTTTATCAGTTTACATGTCCTGCCGATGCTGGGACTCCATTCACTCAGTCACAGCATCACTGACACCAGTCAGCTGATTCGTCGTTGCGGCGCGACTTCAAGCTGGAGTTCAGATTTTTCCAACTTGAGCGTCTGATGCAATAAGCACGAATGCCCAAAATGCACCACATAAAATACAGAGCGTATTTTACTTCGCACTTCAAATGCACTAGTTGCAATACAGGCAATAAAGCTTTTTCGTGACGCATATCTGCTTCTGTTTTGTCGCGCCACCCGCAGTCGCACTTCATCGCACTCCTCCGTTGACTTCATATGTAAAACTGACTCTCGGGTTGCATTGGCAGGGATCTATGTCTCCCACGTCTAGTCCATGTCCTGAGCCCTTTTTGGACTTATAATAAAGATGAGCCATCATAAAACCAACTCTTCATAACAGAACAAACCAGCCAACTGGACCCAGCAGAGCATGAACACACAAAAGAGGAACTGATGGAATTGATCAAATAGAGCATAAGTCAAGGACTATATTCAGATTCACCTGAAGTTCAACATAATCCGGGTTGGGCCTTTATCCCAGCTCTGGACCTCGAAGGTACAAGGCAGTCCGTTCCAAAATCTTCCAGCTGCTGTCATCGGCGTACCTGGGTCGCTCCTAACACTCTCCAAGAGGACCTGGTCAGCGTCTTCCCTGTGTGCCCAAAGATAGCCCATTCCTGGAATGGTCCATGCTCAGTAGCCACTCCTACTCTTCTTCAGGAGTCTGTGTGACTTCCAAAACTTAGCTTTAGTAATGAAAGGCAGGCTCTACATTCCAGGTACATCATAAACATTGAGTCATTCCTATATCACGTGACTTACAGACCAATGGGAGAACACCTCACCACAGAGTAGCACTTGGCCATATTCTGTGAGAATATTACATTCCCCACCACTTAGACGGGCCTCAGGCTTCTTTCATTTAGCTACAGGATAGAATGAATGTATAAAATGTTATTTAATAGGCTTAAATATCTCCAGTAATTGTTAGATTTTAATCTTACCTTTTTGGAGAGTTTTTTTGTGTTTCCTTTTGACTTAGAGTCAAAATGAAAGTTCTTCTGAGTTCTTAGAGTTCTTCTGGCTCTAGATGGATTGCATCTTATTAAAAGAGAAGTCCATATATGTCGAATTTGTGTACAATATTATTGC
>JAPXFQ010002629.1:0-19578 GCA_028564705.1 Apricaphanius iberus
ACCACAGAGAGGAAAAGAGACGAAGCAGCCGTCCTGATGACAGCAGAGCTGCTTTACTACGGCTGTCTTAGATTCCTGGAGGAACACGGTCCTGTTTAAGGCTGGAGGAGAGACTACGGGTGATAGAACCTGTAACCTGGATGTAGATCTGACCTTTTAAAGGTTTTCACATCTGCTGACCATCCTGATGACTCATCTTTTTTCAGACTAACTCTGTTTCTGCTGCTTTTCTTAGAAAAAGTTCTTCCTTTTTTTGACAGGAAACCAGTCAGAGTAATTTTGTAATAAAATAACGTCACTAACACCCCTGTTAAAAAGGGTTTGAACTCAACTGCATACACACACATATACTGTATGTTAATCTTCATGATTTTCTTTTTTAAATTGTTGGTTGTTAGGATAAAAAAAAATTCTGTTAAATATATCCAGCTAATAATATAGCAAACATACAGTGATATTTCAGAAGTGAAATGAAGTTCATAGGATTTACAGAAAGTGTGCAATAATAATTGGCAGATGAATAAATTTGGGCACTACAAAAAATAAATTAACTTAATATTTAGTAGATCCTCCTTTTGCAAAAATAACAGCCTTTAAATGCATCCTATAGCTTCCAGGTTTCCTGTAGATCCTTTCAAATAGATTTCCTGATCAAGATTTCTACAAAATTGAGCTTTTAAGGTTCTTTTTTATGGTTTCTAAGTGTCTTAATGATCTTGGGCTTTCTCATCTTTCTGAAATCTTTCAACCATATGAACCTCTGAAGTCTCTGCGCTTCTCTGGCAGCCGTTTCCTTATCATTCCCAAAGTCAGGACACATTAGCACAGTGAGGCGTCCTTCCATTATTACGGCCCTCACCTCTGGAACCGGCTGCCAGAGAACCTTAGGGCCGCAGAGAACGTTCATGTATTTAAGAGCAGGCTCAAGAATTACCTTTTTAGCCAAGTTTTTAACTGATTATTACTTGATTATACTTTTTCCAGTATTTTACGATTTAATCTTATACTTATTCACAGTATTTGTATGTTTTAACATGGTATTGCAATCTTCCTTCCAGTATTTCCTCTAAGGGAACTCTCTAAATTGGTAGCGGATATGTGCTTGGGTGGAGATGGGGGCCTCCTCTGGACACCCCGGGTCAGTCCCTCAGCTACTGCTGTTGATCTGCTACTGATGCAGATTTCTTCTTTGATGGTGTTTCTCCACCCTAGTTCATTTGCAGTTTGCCCAGTGTCCTTTTAATTATTGCCCTTAATGGTGTATGTGTGATTTTGGTTTGGGGGGGGGGGGGGTTATAACTGTGATCATGCTTTTAAATCTGTGAGTGAGGAATGGGAATGTGGTTCATATGGAGTCATTTTAATCTGTAAAGTGCTTTGAGTTGCAATACTTTTAATGTACAGTAGTTCGAGTTTGAAAAGCTCTCAAACAGCGGGAACACATATGACCTGATCAGAGAGGCTGACCTGTCAACAATACTCCAAGAGGTAATTGAGAATATGTCAAAAAAAAAAAACTGGACCATCATCTAGAGCTCTGCAGACCTCACTGCCTCAGTCAAAAGTTATGATTTAAGGTCAGACGTCTTGATTCAACAATAAAACAGAGAGAAAATGGCCTCCATGGTAAAGTTCCAAGACCAGAAACGATGCTGAGCCAGAAGAACAGAAAGACCCGTCTTACATTCTCCAGAAAACATCTTGATGATCCCAAAATGTTCTACTGATCAACGAGAGAAAGGCTGAACTTTCTGGAAGGTGTTGGTGCCATTACATCTGGTAACAATCTAAGAACCAGAACATATCTGGTTTATTTACATATCAGCTCTCAGCGAGGACGGTCGCTTTTTTCCCTCCCTCCCTCCTCCTGTGTCTTATCCCACAGCTCTTTGTCTCCTGTGCCTCTATCTGGAGTATCTTTTGGCAATTTTCTCCAAAACCAAACTGAATAAGCGAAGATGGAAAAGGTCAGCTGGTCTCTGAATGCTATTGATAAAATCTACTCAACTCTACGAAGCGCCGGTAAGGGTCAACCGGGGTGTCAATCATGGTGATCGGGTTTCTGCTGATTGGAATGGGCAGTTACTGGAACTGCCGAAAATTGGAGCAACAAAGATCTGAAACACGGTCGAGATTGGTCACTGTTCTGGAAGCGATTGGACGGCTGAAGGAACAGCTGGATGCGTTGATTCGTACTGATGGAACTCAGAACCAAATGCTGGGGGAGCTGGGACGCAGAACAGATGCTGTAAGAGGCGATCTGGCCGGCGCTCTGGGACTCATCCGCAATTTGTCATCGGACTTGGAGAAACTGCGGATTGGGGCAACTGGAAATTAATTGGATTTGGAACTATTTAATTTGAACTACAATTTGGCTGAATTAGACTATAAAAGAAACCACTGACAGACTGAAGGGGCAGAGAAGAATATTTGCTCTCTCCCTGCTATCCAAATAATTACTGTTTTGGCTCCCATGAAGACCTTCAACCTGGTCTTAATCAAATGTCCCTGAGAAGAATGTCAACAGAGTCTCCTCTCCCCCGTACACCTGCATCTACTGACGCACACACTGACATGCTTACACACACTCACATTCACACACACCGTCTCGCTGTATCCTAAATTCTCTCTCCTGCAACAGGAAGCTGGATAACAGCGCGCCTCGATGGCAGCGCGTTAACCTGTGGACTGGAGCTCATACCTGCCCATCCTTCCTGATGTGTCATTGTTAATGTCTGAATATGTGCTTAAATGTTTGTTGGTGTGGTTTTTTCTATTACCTGCGTTGTGAGTGCTGTACGGACCCACAACACAGTTGAGCGTTTTTTCCCCTCACCGTGGAACCCTCCCCTCCCCAGATGTGTATCTCTCTATGTTTCATAAACGGGAGCGCCGCTCGGTGGCTGCATGCCCAACAGTGACCTGGATCTGTTTGTTGTTGTTGTTGTTTGTAATGATCTTGGACAGGTTGTACTGTATCTGTAAATTCCTTGTATGCGTCATACTTGTATGTGTCATACTTGGCCATTAAAGCTGATTCTGATTAAGGCTTGTCCAACACGGTGGTGGCAGAGTGATGGTCTGGGACTGACTTGTTGCTTCTGGACCTTGAGGACCTCCAGTGATTCATGGGACCTTAAGTTCTTCTCTCTATCAGAATGTTCTAATCAGTATATATAGAATGGCCTAGTTAAAGTCTAGCTGACTTATGATAAATGACTGAAAGGATTAACTCCAGTCTGGTTTTCTCCAGAGATGATTGGGCCACAATTCCTCCTCGGTGAAAAAAAAACCTTAGTCAGAGTTATTAGTATTAGTTAATGGGAGTTGACATTTTTCTTTGATGGAACGTGATTCTGTTATTTCTTATTGTTAATGTTGAAGACTTCAGGCTCATATGGTCCTAAATTCTCTATCAGATGTTCAGCGTCTCTTAAAAAAACTCATGAAACTGAGAAACCAGAGATTATAATTCAACCAGGTAATGAGGCAAAAATAAAGATCTATTGAACATGACGATAATTACTTTGCAGGACCAGATCTGACATTAAAACAGAACATGTTTAGTTCCTGCTTCATGGTAAAATCTGCTCTTTAAACACTTTAATGGTTCTCCATCCGTGTTTCAGATACATCGCCATGGTTTCTATATCTAGTGAGAAGCTGCAGAGATGTTAACATAAAACCAACCTGTTTAGTAGAGCCACATATGGTTAATGCAGACATGATTCATTAGAGTTCTGTTCATCCTACTGCTGGAAGAAGCAGATCGGTCAAATTTTACCTGCCTGGCAGACACTTATTCTCACCTTCATTTATTGTCGCCAGAAACCTCAGAAATACACCGTTTAGTTTTATTTCTGCTAAATAAACCCCAAACTCTTCACATTCATGTAGTGAAAACGTCTGAAAGAAAGCTTCAGATTTGACTCATCGTGTCTAATTTTGCAGGTATTGATCCACCAGAAGGTGTTGGTTCTGGGCAGATAATCATCAGGAAAAAAAAAACAGGAAAGTGGATAAAGCTGCTAGAAAGGAACTTCCTGCTGTCAGAACACCAAAATAAAATCAAACTTCCTGGCTTCTGGGAACACAGCAGTATTAAACCATCTGTTCTCAGTATTGTGGAGAGCAGATACACCTCTGCTGGTTATTCTGCTGAGAACAGAGAGCTGCTCTGGCCATGAAGGCCTCACAACGACCTGCCCAGATCAAGCTTCGCTGCAGCTTAGTGGAGTGGTATCTGCAGTCAGTGTAGTGAGGAATTGAGTGAGGAACGTTGGGGAAGCAAAATAACATCTATACCAGATTATGTAAAACCAGAGAAAACTCAGCAGTTTATCTCCGTCTCAAAGACAGGACACTTGGTTGGAGACACTAATTTTTACACTTTAGACAGAGAAGACAAAAATGATTTGAGAGAGGAGTGAGAGAAGCCATCGATGTAAAACATAAAAAAACAACATTGAACAGAAGAGGCAGCTTAAGGCCATTTACACATGAACCCAGTTTTTTTATTTAATTGTTTATTTTATGGATATTTTACCCACCTCGTATCCTATCAACTCAGAGTAACTTTCTACTCTCTAGCTTCTACATACAGCAGTAATAAAGCAAACAGTGCTTGGACAGTCAATAATGCCAGCCCAGCTCTAAAGTCAGAAATGCTGTTTCTGAGAGGAAATACATGTGATGTTGATTTTTTTTTTTTTTTGTCTCAAACAGTGATGTTGGGAAACCTGAAACTGTTCATTTCTGTCTGCATGCAAACACTTAAAACTGAGAAAAACAGAAATCTTCACACTGGCCGGCATTTTTAAAAGCATTGTTTTTGGTGTCTTAAACCTGTGTCTTCATGTGAATGATGGGTCTAACTGTGGAAAAATATCTCTGTTTTGTGAGATATTCGGCAACTTCTGGACAAGGGTTAAGATTCCATCTTCCTAATGTCTACGGTGCAGCCCTGACTCCCACACTGTGGGTCATGAGACCAGCTCAGAATCACTCATGACTCTGACAGCCACATTAGGAGTCAACAATGGCCTTGTTAGTGGTTTCTATTGCCCTCTTAGTAGGATTGTTCCTGACTCGTCCTAATAAGCTCGAGACTTACAATCTAGTGTGAGAACTGAAGAAGCCTATTGGTTGAGAGGTCACACGCCTTCAAGGTAAAAAGAAAAGCAGCTTCAATAAACAGACACCAGGTTATATTGTATTGTGAAAGAAAGAAAGAAAAAGAAAGAAAGAAAGAAAGAAAGAAAGAAAGAAAGAAAGAAAGAAAGAAAGAAAGAAAGAAAGAAAGAAAGAAAGAAAGAAAGAAAGAAAGTTTCTCTGGCAGAAAATTCTCTGCTGGCTTGTTTGATCTCATGTTGACAGACTTTTGGTGTTTTTCCACTGGTACTACTCAGGCCGGTTTGGTACGACTCATTGTTTTTCGACTGGCAGAAGTCAGGCTGAGCCTATACCATTTTTCATGCAGTTCTAGCCAGACAAGCAGGAACTGAAAACTGACGTCAAAGGACGGCTGTCGCTCACTGATTGGGTGGTGGGCGGAGTTACTGGCCCCTCTGACCAGGGCCCCCCAGCCACCAACACACCAGGAGGGCAGAGGCATCAGGTACCACCAGGGAGTGAGGGGGGGAAATAGGCCCTCACTAGGTGTGCAGCCTGAGATGCACCAGGCGAGAGGGGAGCCGAGGACCAAACCTGACAGGTAGACAGAGACATACAGAAACATACATACAAACCCTCCCTCTTACACACCACGGGCCGTATTCACAAAGAATCTTAGGGCTAAAAGTAGGTCCTGACTGCTGAATTTAGGAGTAACTCCTAAAAAATTTGGGCGTGTCACTCTTAAATTTAGGACTCCTAGTTTCTTAAGATAATAGTAATTCACAACCACTTTTAGGCCTAAAGGTAGCTCCTAAGTCTGGGAGTCCTTAAAAGAAGTCAAGAGGACTCCTAACTCCCTAAGACCTATTTACAAAGACTCCCAAAATGGCTGCAGCCAGACGCAATGTGTTGGACACTCTGGATGATTCTGAATTGACCTGACGTTACCAACTAAATCGTTTATTGCAGATTTGGTGCGGGATGCAATCACGTCTCCAACTAAACGTAACAACCCGATCAGTCCATCTCTTCTCACAGTCTTCTGACATTCCCGACACTACTGGATAAGATGCATTTATGTTTCTGCTCATTTCCACCCATGCCTCGCTTTTCTTTATTCGTAATCCCGGCTCCGAATCGCCCTTTGAGGACCGTCCTCCTCTCCAGTACCAACTGTGCCAGTAGGGGGCTGGAGCTTATCCCAGCTATCAGCAGGCGTTAGGCAGGTTAATATTATGCATTTCACGTTTTTTCGTTTGTAAACTTCACCCTCTCTGTAAGTAGGCTATTGTGTGTAAGTTGTATGAAGTGTCAGTCTCGTGGCCGACACAAAGATGTCATCATGCATTATTTCTGCTATTTGCGCTGTTAATAATTACGCTTTTATCGACATTGAAATGTTCTCTTTCTTGGTTTCACACGTGTCATTTAACAACCAATCACACTGCTGTCCGTTTATTTACTCATGCATAAGAAAATTACGTTTTCCATAGCAACGGGACGTCACTCTTAACTTACTTTTAGGGATTTTTCCTACGTAAAAGTAACTCTTAGTGCGTTTGTGAATAGGTTTTAGACAACAACTCCTACGTAAGACCTTTTAGCTCGAGTTAGGAGTAACACTTAATGGTAAGATGAGTCTTTGTGAATACAGCCCTACATTTACACCAGCACACTAAGACAACAAAGAGAGGATGCTCTACATTCCTTCATACACCCCATATACACTCTATACTCTCAGGTCAAGGCACCAATGCCCCAGCCGAGAAACCTGTCCCTGTACCCGGGAGAAGTACCCCCTACCCCCTAGGATGGAGTCAAGCAGACTGCCAAAGCTCCACAGTAGCAAGAGCAGTCAACCCTCCCCAGACCCACCCCCCCTGGAGCCGAAAAGTGTTACCACCGCAATGTCCCCACATGTTTGTCTCCTGAAAATGTTATATGTGGGAGTGTTTAAGTTGCCAAATAAAAATTGGGACCCGGGCCGCCACTGGACCGTGAAGATGTAAACCCAGGACCGTTGTGCTTAGACAGGAACCCAGCACACCCACCGGCTCAAATACCCCAGCAACACAACCACCCGGACCAGGAATAGGCCAAGGCCCCGGGTGGCAGATCCACCAGACCGAAGCCCCCCCCCCAGCTACTTCCGTCCGATGGCCCAGCAAGAAATGTAATCCAGCACATCCCCCCACCTGTCCCACACTTACACCAACCCGGCCAGTCCACCGTGGAGCCCGTCCCCAGCACCCCGCAGAGCACAAGGACCGAAAACCAGGAGCTATGTCCAGCGCAAAAAGGACAGAGCGGGCCAGGAGACACCCACTACACACCGCAGCCACCAGCCAACACCCCAACGCGCAACTGCGGCAGGAGGCCATCCAGGACCCGGCAACGAGAATCAGCCCACAGAGGTGGAAGAAAGGAAGCAGCACATGTCGCCCGCCAACTGACAACCATTCCCACTGTTATAGCAGTACTTACTGTATGTTAATCCTTTGTAACTGAAGGATTTGTTTTGCAGTTAAAACATACACATTTTCATAATGCTTTATCAGGACACAACGAAAGGTAAATGCCTTGCCTTGCCTTTGCACTTGACATTAATTGAGCAGCAGCAAATAATTCACAAAAAATAAACAATACATTTTACAGGTATATTGCTAACAAAAAGTAGAAAATTGAAAATCTTAAAATTTAACAATTCTTTAAAAACATTGTTATTATTAATTCAAATGAGTTTTTACCAAGTTAAATAATTTATTAACCAATAATTTAAATAAACCAATAATTTCAACAGAAAAAAGTTTAATCTGACAAACTTTTTCAGTTTTAGGATTATTAGTTCTATAATGAATCACAGACTTAGCTTCCTTGTTCATGCTGGGACTGATTATATTTCTCTTACACATTCTGAAACTTTTAAGCAAGATTTTCTGAACTTACTACAGAAACTTAGCAACCTCAAGTCACAGCTATTTGTTTCCGGCCCGATCCCTGCATGTCGCATGGATGAATCGTTTAGCAGAATACACTTATTTCATAAGTTTCTGAAGTCTGTCTGTGCTTAATGCTCAATTAAATTTCGTAACAACTTTAAAATATTCTGTGGAACGCAGCACCTATGTACTAGAGATGAACACAGCCTCAACAGTATAGTCCAGAAAATCTTCCTATCAAGCTTGTTTTCCCATATGAATTCCAAGACTCTTCTCTGTTCCTAAGCAAAGATTACAGCGGCGCCTGATGACCTTCAGCAACCACACACAGTCCCATCAACAACTGTGTGACTAAAACAAGTGATTACAACGTCTCCAGCTGACTTTGCTGATTCAGCTCCATGCAGAAAAATATCAGCTGACATACTAACTCAAAAAGCTGAGTTACTACGTCAACCCTCAACAACAGCAGTGATTGCAGCGACTCCAGCTGATCATGCAGATTCAACTCTGTGCAGAAACACACCAGCTGATGGAAAGACCAACAACAGATCCAACACACCCTCATCTTCATCATCCTTGACTGTCTCGCCATTTAGGTGCTTCTCTGATGCCCTTCAGACTCAGGTGAACAAGGGAATCTATGAGGCAAAATCAGTCTCATTAAGAATAAACTCAAGCAGTGTTTTTCACAAATGCACATGCTAATACGGAAATCCACACAGGCTGTTTCACAAATGCACATGCTCAGGTTCACAAATATAATTTTCAGGGACTCTTGTAATATAAATTCACAAATGCACACGATGAGGTTCAAAAATGCACGCGATCGGTTTCACAAACGCACACAATCTCTTTCACAAACGCACACAATCTGTTTCAAAAATGTACACAAGCTGTTTCACAAATGCACACAAGCTGTTCCACAAATATAATTTTCAGAGAAGCTTCAAATATATACTCACAGATCATACAAATCCCTGAATGTGCATGAACCCACCACTTCTCATTTGTGAACCTCTCTGCATTCGTGAGAGAATTCCGTGCGGTAAGTTCTGAGACTCACCAAGCGTAAATAGACAACAAATGTCACATTAGCTAAGGAATCTGTCAATCAAATTCATCACTACCCAGCCGTGTTCACTTTCAGCCAATCGTATGGCTCCTAACATGTTCCATCCTCATTGTGGGCCGAATGTACGGACCCCAGCAATAATTACTAATTACTAATCCATTTCCTCAGTTTATCAAACAGTAGGCATAAATTACTAACCTGTTTCCTCGGTTTATTAATCTGTGCGCACGGACTCGCAATCTATTCCCTCAGTTTAATAAACTGTGTGACCATGTGGTGTTCGGTTTGCTTGATAAAATGCCCTGCCTGCCCATTATGTGTGTGTTTTGACTGTAGCACAGTGGTTAGAGTGCAGGGTTTTTGACCTTGTTATTTGGGTTCAAATCCAAACATGGTAGTATATTCGAACTGTACCACAAAGCTTTTTTTGGAGGGGTACCAGCGGGAACCAAAATCGTTGTTTAAAACGTGGACCTTTACAGGGAATGTACATGATATGCAACACTGTCAAATATAAGATCATGAAAAGGAGACTCACAACTGGTAAAAAGTGTGGTAAATTTGCATTAATTGGCTAAACTGGCTAGATGTGCAGAATTCGCGGAGGACGTTTCATGTAGGAAGGACGGAAGTGGCGATCGGAACGGGTTAGCTTTTAGCTTAGCTATCCAGATAAAGTGATTGACTGAACAGTTTTCTTTTTAAAGTTTCTGGACCAAAGACAACTATTGTCATGTCTGAATTTAAAAGCAGTATGTTTAGAGACATCCAGGCTATGTCTTTAAGACTTGCCTGTAATCTACCTAGCTGATTAGATTAATCTGGATTTATGAATAAATATAATATAATATAATCATCAGCATACCTTGGAAATTCATGCCATGCCGTCTCATTATTTTACCAATTGAAGTAATATATATATATATATATATATATATATATATATATATATATAAAGTTACTCCAAAAGTAACCCTTGAGTGTGAAGATTTATCATTAACATGAACAAACTGTTATCTGTCAGACAGATATTATTTAAAACAGCCTAGTGCTGTTTGATTCCTGCAACATGTTCAAGCCTTTCTAAGAGGATATTATGATCGACTGTGTCAAAAGTAACACAGAGATCCAACATAATCAGAACAGTCACAGAGTGGGGCGACTGTGGCTCAGTGGTAGAGTACTTGGAATCAGTGGGTCGGAGGTTTGATTCCAGCTTCCTCCAGTCACATGTCTATGTGCCCCTGAGCAAGGCACTTAAACCCAAAAAACATTGTCCTACTGAGCCATGTTGGCTATCGGTGTGTGAATGGGTGAATATGGCTTCAATGTAAAGCACTTTGAATGGTTAGTATGACTAGAAAAGCACTATATAAGTTCAGTCCATTTACCATTTACAAGTCCATTATCTGAGGCCATTAGAACTTGATTAGCAACTATTTTCTCAATAACTTTGCATAAGAAAGGATAGTGCTGTCATGAGAAAACCCCAAGCTTCATTAATTATGATCTCTAATTAATATCATTTTAATCTCACCTAATAATTGCTGAGAAAAAAATCCCAATCTTGAGAATTTTTTATTTAAATTCATTACTTTAATATCATTGAACAAAGTCCGATATATACTGTATAATTTAAAAAGTGGTTTTATGAAGTAATTTATTTAATTTATTTATTTAACAATAACAATGGCTTGCCATACACCTGGAGCAGCCGGGTTGAGCTGCTTTGTTTACTTCCCACTATGTACTCTGGGGCCGCCCACCATACGACGCACCCGCTCACTTGAGATGCTCTGGTTCTTTGCAACTGTGAATTAACACAAAACGAGTTGTACTGTGTCACGCCAAGTAGCGAGTAGTCAAGTACAGTACGGCACGGCAAAAAGGTACCAGTGGAGAAACACCTTTAGGGTGGGAGAGTTAGGAAATGTATGGGATAAACCTGTTTCCTCAATGATTCTGGCCAGAACATATTCTTGTAAAAAATACTGTACAATAGTTTCAAGGGTTGTCTGACTTTATTTTATGAACCCTGAATAAATTTTGCAATAACAGACCTTAACAGAGAAAAATAGATCAATCTAAGAGTCTGAGCACCAAACAGCTCCACGGAGCAGGAAACGATGCAGTGACAACATGAAGTGTCGCAATACCACTTAATTACCCCTATAATCGAAACACAGTGTCAGGCTTCCATCCTGCTTCCTCACAAACACTATAGGAGAGGCATAAGGTGAAATTTATTGGCAAATTAAGTCTTTACTCAAGAGGTCCTGAATGTGATTTTAAACTTCATTGTTGAGAGCATGTGGGGCTGCATTGTAGGATTTTGCCCCTGCAATCCAGTCAGTTTAATGTTCAAATTTCAAAAATTCTCATCTCAACTTCCATTTTGTGTTTAGCAAATCCAATTGACTCCTCCCTTACCATCTCCATGACAGCTGCCTGTTATTCTGTGTTAAGATGAACTAAATTGACAGCTGGTTCCCAAAGCTGTTCAGGTAAGGTAGAGATAAACCGGGTTGCTAACTGTTCTGTATGTGTGCTAGTTCTTTGAATAATTGAATAAATAACTAGGCAAATAGTTGCTCATGTGGCAAGCCATATGAGGGCCTGGGTGGGATTAAAAAAGACACGCGCGCTAACCACTCAAGCCTAGTTTATGTTTCTCCGTTTTGACGGAGACGGATTGACACAACGCATTATCCATCGACGCAAGGGCTCTCCGTCACCTACCTAGGTGTAGGAAAACAACAACAAAGGCTGCTGAGTTGGTTTCCATGCATTTCTAGAGAATAGGATAGTAGGCAGAGACGCAATGAAAACGTAGCACCCCTTGCTGTCGTGGTCGAGTAACGCTGAAAAAAACTAGAGAGTGGAGTGGAATAATGGAGTACTATAAACGGAAAGTGTCTCTGTCAATACGTCTGCGTGCAAATTTGTGGTCGGAGAAGCATAAACTAGGCTATTCAGCCAAAGCGATTTCACTGTGGCCAAGCAGCGACATGATCAATTAGAGCCATAGTGACCTTCACACTGTCACACTCTTACTGCATTGTCTTGGTAGTGTTCTTCGTGTATTTATTGCCCAACATTTTGTTAGTTTTCTTGCCACCCTACTATTCATGTCTAATTACAAAGTTGTCAACAAAGATCGTCCTATACAAGGGTATTATTTATTCACAATAGGTTTGCTCACCGGAGACTGAATATTTAATGCTTGTTTGTCAACACACATTTAAAGAAACTTCTCAAGTGGTTCATTAAAACATGTTTTTAATGTTTGATTCATCAAGCAAGAGTAAATGTAAAACAGCCAAAGCAGAAAATCATGTAAAAGAACAAAATACAATAATTTTATTTTATCTTAGTGAGTAAATAGCACATATCAAGGGAAAAGAACAGCATTACAATTAATAAGTAATTTGCAGAATCCACTGTAAGCATTACCATTATTGCTGTAAATCCCATGAAATAAAAATCAGAGGAATTTAAAGGTCAACTTCAGTCTAATATTTCAGACAAAAGTTAAAAGCAAGATGTGGAGCCTGATTCGGCCCCCATTCTCAGGGTCGAATCTTCACAGATCAAATCATGCTTTATTTATAAAGCGCTTTTCAAACTACAGAGCTTCTCAAAGTGCTTTACAGATTAACATGACCCCACCCTTCACAACACAAAATACCCCCCGCCCCCCAATCACACCCTATCCCAACCCCACCCATCTCCAAAGCACACACAAACGCAAAACAAAAAGCAACAACGGGCTGAGTACAGATGAACCAGGAAACGCCATCATAGGAGTTATCTGCGTCGGTAGCAGCAGATCAACAGCAGCAGCCAAGGCACTGACCCAAGGCGCCCAGAGGAGGGAGGGATGGTACCCCTATCTCCAACCAAGCAATACCTGGGGAGCTCCCAGGCAGCTACAGCCGACCACCGCTCACAATGCAGAGGGCTCCCACAGAGGAAACAATGGAAGGATGACTAAAATAAGAAATTGAAATATTAAAATAAACAGTAGAAAATAAGATTAACTAGTAAAATTCTGAATTTTTTTTTAAAGTCTGATAGCACTTTCAATTATTAAGTGTAAAACAATTAGAAATTATCAAATAAAAATGCAAAACAGATAAATAATAAACAGCCAGTTAAAAGCAAAACTAAAAATTCAATCAAATAATACATGCAGAGCGATTAAAACAGATATTAATAAATAATAATCAGTTAAAAGCTGTGTTAAAAAGGTGAGTCATGAGCCTGCTTTGTCCTGACTTTAAGGATGATACGGAGACGGCTGCCAGAGGAGCGCATAGACCGCGAGGGTTCATATGGTAAAAAGATGAAATCATTTGGTTAAGGCATTTACAGGATGCCGGTGATGTGCAGTTAAGTGAAGATTAAACGGTCTTTAAATATAAATCTGCAAATTTAAATGCAAAATAATGAAGTGTTTAATTATTAACATGACCACACTAAGCTGAGATTTACAGGAGTGTTTGAGTTTTAGGTCTCTCATCCTTTACATTGCACAACCACTAGGAGGCAGTGTTTTGTGCAACTTCAGCATACTTCACTATATTTTTGAGTACATCCGTGTTAGATTGCCCACATTGTTCTAAGTTTGTATGGTGCAGTATTATTATTGTTTTGTTTTTTCACTATAAGCTGAAATAGCAGATGCTCCTGAACTCAGCATAGAGATCCCACACTAAATGAATGCCTAACAGCTGCTGCTCAACATCTGCCTTCTTCCTCCTCCCCGCTGTGGGAGCTGAGAGAAGTTTTCCTGTTTATTTTGGTTTATTGTTGCATGTAAAATGTCAAAAGGTGAGTTTTTATATCGTTGTTTTATAGTTTAAAGTAAGGTTAAGCTTATTTGTTGAAGTTAATCCATATCAGAATTGTGTTTAATCTACTGTGCCGATTTGTGGTAATTAGGGGTCCTTGTTTGCACCACTACAGAGGTTTGAATTATTGCACAATCAGAGTCAAACATAACTAGGAAATACTTACATAAAAATATGTACGACTCGTTAGCTAATATAGCCGATCTCCAATTCACTGAAAAATGTGAGAATATCAGCCCGGCCCGATCTTGAGATTGGGACATTCCTACTTTAAATACATTACTATTAATTCAAATGAGTTTTTAATCAAGTTAGAGAATTTTTAAACTAATTAACAATTTCAAAATAATTAAATGGCAGCAACAGGTTTAATCTAATTAAGCTTCAGATACATCCTTTTTTCAGGTGTTTTACGATTTCAGTTTAATAGGGGAACCATAGACTTCAGGCTGTAATGTTTTGTGGCATCGCAATGCATCCCTAAGGTTTAAAATATTAAACCTGTTCATTCTTAGTTCTCACATAAACAGTTGTATAACAACTGTTAATTATTTTTTTCCTTAAACATCACAAGGAAAAGGCCTTTAATCTGTGTGAATCTTCTCATGACTTACCTTTGCTGGTATGACATTTGCCACAAATGCAAGAGAAAGGTTCGTCTCCTGTGTGAACTCTCATGTGACTAGTCAAAGTTTCTTTGCAAGGAAAACATTTGCAACAAATTTAACAAGATAAAGGCCTCTCACCTGTGTGAATAATCATGTGCCTAGTCATCGTTCCTTTCCTACTAAAACTACTGCCACAAACTGAACAAGAGAAAGGCTTCTCCCCTGTGTGAACACTCATGTGATTAGTCAAAGTTGCATTCGCACAAAAACTTTTGCCACAAATTGTACAAGAGAAAGGCTTCTCACCGGTGTGAACTCTAATATGCCTGGTCAAAGCTGCTTTCTCTTTAAAACTTTTGCTACAAATTGTACAAGAGAAAGGCTTCTCACCTGTGTGAATAATCATATGTCTAGTCAACGTTCCTTTTCTACTAAAACTTTTACCACAAACTGAACAAGAGAAAGGCTTCTCACCTGTGTGAATTCTCATGTGCCTGGTCAAAGTTATTTTCTCATTAAAACTTTTGCTACAAATTGTACAAGAGAAAGGCTTCTCACCTGTGTGGGTTCTGATATGAGCTGTTAGATGGCTTCTAGTTATAAAACTGTCTCCACATGTCTCACATGGAAATAATTTCTCACCTGTGTGAAATCTCATGTGATTAGCCAAAGTTCCCCTCTGAATAAAACTTTTGCCACAAATTGTACAAGAGAAAGGCTTCTCACCTGTGTGAATTCGGATATGAGCTGTTAAAGTGCTTCTATACATAAATCTTTTCCCACATATTAAACATGGAAAACGCTTCTCTTCTGTGTGACTTTTCAAGTGTTGAGTCAAGTTACTAGACTTAGTAAAAAAATCACCACAAATGCTTCTGTGAGTTTGTGAGTCTTTTGTTGGAGTTTCGTTCTCACTTTTGGGTTCTGAATCATTTTCCTTCATGGTTTTCTGTTGTCTATTTTGTTTCGATTCTTTATCTCGCTTTGATCCAGAGTCTTTATGATGGTTTCCTTCTTGATCCTGGATCTCAGTTTCATTGGAGTCCTGGGAGATGACTTGGTTCCTGATTGGTTCTAGATTAATGTGTCCCTTTTCCAAATGTGTGGGAGTCACCATAAATGTATTATTAGTCTCCTGTTTCAATAAAAGCTGCTCTTTATCTTCATCTATGCAGAGCTCCGATGCTTCCTCTTTTATCCAGGAATGCTCTGGTTCTTGCTGCTCTTCTTTCACTTTCAGAGGTTCTTGTTCCTTCTGGTCCAAACTTGAATCACTCTCCTGTTTACAGAGCTGCTGGTCAGAGAAAACTTCCTCTTTCCAAACATGATCCAGGAATTCTGGAAAAACAAACAAGAGAAAAGCTTTTGATAGAATGTTCATGAAAGTGTGCTTTGTCATTGCATGTGAAGATGCTGTGAAAACTATTCAGTCCTAAAATAAGCCATATCGGTATTGCGAGTGTGCATGCTCACGAATGCGGCTTGGATCACAGCTTTTGGAACCCCAAACAAACCCCCGGCTCGACTGTAAACAGCGTATGTATGCGTTTGTTTTTGTTAATACTGAGTCTATTAAAGCTTCTTAAAAGCAGTTTTGCGGAATTTGCAAATATACCCGGTACTCATTGTGTTGTGGTTGGCTATAGAGACGGCAGTTACTAAATTAAACGGTGGAGAATGCAAAACGAACCTGTATATGAATGATACCGACCCTTGTAATGAACCACCATTTATTTTATATACATTACATACAGAAAAGAACGATCCCAATAAACATGCGAGGTGGATAAAAGAGGTAAGAAATGTGTGATTAAACATGTTAATTGTTTGATATTTCTGTTGATTGTCTAGATCTAACAGTTTTAGTTTTGGTAGCATAGTCATTAGCACGCAGGCTTCGCATAGCCTACTGCTGGAAGTCGATGTGAAGGATTCATGTTTAGAGCATCTCAGCCTTATCCGGGCTCTTAGTGTTTCTAACAAGTAAAAAACCCATTCAAAAACACAAATTGTAAGAGTTTAAAAACAAGACGGAAGCTATTTAGCTACGTGCTAACTGCTATACATAGCATGTATATTTAACAAGCATGAAATACCTGCGATAGGATACAGCACATCTTAACTCCATGAGCTCTGGGATGAAAAGTAGCTGAGGCCACTCTACATGACAACATTCCCTTCTTCCCAGCGATCTAATAGCGTTTGTGGGTCTGGGATTGTAACTCCACGGAATGTCAGCAAGCCCGGCATAATCAGTCTGGACCACGCCACTTTCCTCTTGTTTCATCAAAAACAATCAGTGGTTTCTTCACTATAGCTGCACACGCTGGCTAACATAGTTCTTTATATTATTCGCGGAGACATACAGCCATCTACGGCAAATATATGTTTTAAGTTCGTCGACTTTCCACTGTTCAAAATACTAAATTTTGCCGGTTTTGCTATCTATATGCATGTTCGCTTCTGCCTGCTTGGGGTCCAAAACCCCAGAATGCATTGCGCGCATCGCAATACTGAAATGGCTTATTAAGTAAATATCAGATTAAATCATCAAAACAATATTTCTATCCAATATTCGAGGAAGGAAAATCTCCACCCTGTAATCCTGAATTTTAAATTTCTACAAACAAAACAGTATTTTCAATAATTACCTCTACGTTGAGCTCCTTTAGCAATCTGGGCTTTCTTAAATCCTCAACGGTAATACAGGCTGATCGCCCCCATGCCACGTCACAAAGTGTGGCCTCTACCAAGTACATATACAGTACTTTATGCTACCATGATATTACAACAATCCCAGAGTAATATAATGTTGGTAGGGATGTTCGGATCCAGTCCTGTGATCGGAAATCTGGCTCAATTACGTGAATTTCAAATGATCTGAATCGGGTGGAAAAGATTGGTTACAAATTTGTAAAACAAAGTTTTGATAGGTCAAAAACAATCACAATGGCTACCATTTTTAACAAAAATGATCATAATCCAAAGCTAATCAACACACTGATTTATGATAACACAACCGCAGGACCTGATAACTAGAAACTGAGAAAGCAGTGCAGAGCAATAGGACAGGTCACAGGTCAAGACTATGAATCTTTTAAATTAACAAATTTGTAGTTATGCATAGATGAATATTACAATCCCCTGTTATAATTTCATTAACAGTATTTAACACCAAATCAGATCTGAGATCTGATCCGATAATCGAGAGTAAGGGCCTCGATAACGATAAACAAAAATAAGAAGAGAACCATGGCAAAACTGTACCTTTAATACTAGCCATTTAGTTTAGCTGGAACAGCAAGCTACTATGGTCCACACAGTGTAAAAAGCGGCAGACAAATCCAACAAACCTAGCATATCATAGCCAGAATACATATTAAATAAAATGTCATTAAGAACGAGGACATAAGCAGACTCTGTACTGTGCAGAGAGCTGAATCCAGACTGAAATCGATCCAATAGGCTAAAATCCTCTACATGAGGTATAATCCAATAAAAAACTGCCCGTTGCATAGGTTTTGATAGGAATTAGAGATTTAATACTTAATCCAAAAAAAATCTGTGATCTGATTTCAGAACTCAGTGTAAGGGCATGGTGAATGATACAAAACAAAAAACAAAAGGGGTCTTAAAGTGGGCATATCTACCTTTTTACATCTAAATCATTCATTTATGGTCTATATAAAGTGCAATTGCAAAGAATAAATAAATCAGAAATCCGTACTCTAAGGCAAGGGTGACCAAACACGGTCTTCAAGGGCCTGCATGTTTTACTTCTTTCCCTCGTTCATATCAAATCAAATGATAGCTTATATCTTATATCTATACCTGCATGTCTGTGGACGCTTTCTCCACCTCTGTGGGTACTCACTCCACCTTCAACACCTGTGCTGTCCCCCCTCCCCTGCATCCTGAGCTGCTCCGACTGTTGATAACAGTAGAAGAGGTTGGAGTTGAGCTCAGGAAACTTCGACCAGACAAGGCTGTTGGTCCGGAAGGTCTGAAGGAGTGTGCAGGACAACTGCCAGTTCCTCTGCAGAGGCTCTTTAATCTGAGTCTTCAGATAAAACAAGTCCTGAACGACTACAGACCTGTGGCTTTGACATCCCACATCATGAAGACCTTGGAGCGGCTCCTTGTCCGTAAAATGAAACTGCAGGTTGCTGAGGAATTAGACCCCCTCTAGTTTGCCTATCAGGAACACTTAGGAGTTGAAGATGCGGTCCTTTACTTGCTGCGCCAGGCATACTTCTACCTAGATGTGCCTGGATCTTATTAATGATTAAACAATTAAATCATAATCTGCTGTTGCTATTTTTATATTTGCTATTTTATATACACAATATGCAGCATGAGGGAACATTGTCCTACATGTTATAACAGTGTCCTGAAGGAGACACATGTCTGCTAGTGTGGCAGGCGTAACTCAAATGTTTCTGCAAAAATAGCAGTGTAAAATATGCAGATGTTAGAGATTACTATAAAACCCGCTATTAAATAGATACAACGTTGCAGCATGTGAGAGAGGGAGTTTTTGTGAACACTACAGCTTCGTTGGGTTGGTGGGAAGACTCGCGTCCTAAGATTTCCCTTATTTTCATATCCAAAACATGACATATGTATGGATCTCAGCCTAGCACCAGGAGCTAGCTTTAGCTCCGCTGCCTAATCTCCGCTAAAATCTCTCCCCAAATGGTGGATTTAAAGCCGTAATCTCCATCCTGCGTCAACAGTAAACCGTCAGCATCGTTGCTGTTTCCTACCTATCCGGTGTAAGATCTGGGGTGTCCGGGTGAAATCCAGCGGCCTGTTCTGATCATCCATCTCTTCCTCGGACTTGAAGATTTCTTTACAATCTGTGAATGTTTCTTCAGCAGGAGTTAACTGCTCGTTGATCAACTCTCGTTGAAGCTGGACTGAAGACATTCTGACTGCAAATACTCACTAATTTAGCCCCTAGATGAGCAGAATCTCTAGAATGAATT
>JAPXFQ010002630.1:0-192750 GCA_028564705.1 Apricaphanius iberus
TCTGTACTCTATGGGACCCTGGATGCATACATCTCTTGCCTCCTCCATGTCTGTGCCGATTCCTGTAGGACGGATTGACGGTTCCTTACACCAGCTATCAATCACTTGCGTGGGGAAACCTTATTCCGACCTGCATGCTCGCACACACATGGGTGTGGGGACATTGGTGAGGACGGACATATCTTAAGCTGAGGTTATCATCATTAGTTAGTTATTCACAGGAGCTTACCAGAAACATTTATGTTATGTTCATTAATCAATGCTTGTGTGTAGTGAATGTGTAATTCTTAGTTTAAAAAAAAAAGAAAAAAAAAGAAAAAAAAAAGTGAAAAAAAAATAAATAAATAAAAAAAAGGAAAGCATTTCAGCCCATTTGTTTGTCAATACTTTCTCAGGAGGATTAGGATATCTGGATCTTTGGATTTATGGTGATCGGGTTTCTGCTGAATGGGAAATTACTGGATCTGCTGCAAATTGGAGCAACAAAAATGCCATACAAGGTTGAAATTGGAGGCAGTTCTGGAAGCGATTGGAAGGCTAAAGGAGCAGTCTGAAGTGCTGATTCGACGCTTCGGGACTCATACTTGGAAAATCTATCCATGCGTCTTGGTTCAAACGAAAATTCAATGGATCTGGAACTTTAACAGACTCTCCTCCCCCGCCCGCACCCGTTTCCCACTACATCTACTGACGCACACACTTACATGTGATACAGATGCACACACCAGCTTCTCACCGTCTTGCTGTTTCCCAAACCCTCCTCCTTCTCACTCCAGGAAGCAGTAGAGTGCGCGCATCTGTTGAGCCGTAAACTTGTGGACTGGGGTTCACATTCCCCGCCTCTCCCTCCTGATGTGTCATTGTCAATGTCTGAATATGTGCTATAATAATACATTTTTGAGGTGTGTTTTTTTTCTATTACCTGTCTTTTGACTCTTGAATAAGGCATCAAGACACAGTTGAGTGTTTTTTTCCCCCACGGCTGATCCACCCTGACCTTGTGCAAACTGTTTCTTATCTGCTATGTAGTACGCCGCATAAAGCTGGCTGCAGAAACCATGGTATTGCCTGTATCTGCTTACATGTAATTCTTGTTTGTCTGTCTACTCTTGATCGGGCTGTACTGAAATAAAAATTTCCCCTCGCGGGAGAATAGAGGATTATTCTATTCTATTGTAACTAAATTTTTTGCCAAAACATGGAAACCATTTTTTTATATAGTGGCCTGAGTATTATCAGGACTCATGAAAATCATTTGGATTATAGTATTATTAATGTATGCTGTCTTGCATTGTAAAATCCTCATCCTAATTGTTATTTTTTTATTTTGTTGATGCAGCTAACACTTGACTGTGACTCCCTCAATGTAATTATGGGTGAAATGTTCCTTACAATTTCTATGTTCCATATAATTGCTAAACATCCAATACGTTTATCTAAAAAACAAAATCAATCAGACATTCCATAAATATCCAGTGAATTCCTATTTGGTTAATTCGCACCTCTAGTGATTGGATTTGGAATTGCACCCATTTATAATCTGATAATCCGGCAAAGGAAAGATGAGTGACAGGACAGGGGCACTTCAGGGGGCCAATCAGAGTTCGGCAGGTGCCCCTGTAGCCCCACCCCTAAAATAAAAATAAAAAAACAACCATTTTACCATAAACAGTGCAGTCTTATCTTTAAAATGATTGAAACTTTCCCTATCTGAGATGGGAACTAGTCCATGCCATTTTCAAGGATCCGCTTTAATTCGAGACCAAAACTAACCAAGCATAGGTAGCTGGATTATGGCTAGGGAAACTGATTTTTTCTAGGTTTATAAATGCCATATACAAAGCAATCAAAGCTTTCGTTGTTTATAGACTAAACAATGCCATCATGCAACGTGTCTACAGCCACTGTTGGGGTCTGAACCATGAATATGACATCAAAAGGAGCTCTACAATCATGATTCCATAACTTGTCGACACGCCCCTTCCCCCGGCTGCGCAACTCTGACCAATGGTGGAGCTATCTGCTCCTTCCCTGTTTGAATCCGCTAAGCGATGGATGATCTGCTGCAGCAATTGGCTAGAATGCCAATCCCTCAAAACCGCTGCTGCTGCCCGCAGCCTGATTGGAGACAGATACGGGGAAAGGGGGGCGATGCGCCCACACTCAGCATAAAAGTGATGGATGAGCATCCATCTTTCTCGTCCAAACTCGCCTGATGGTGTCGGCAGTTCTTCGAACTGTAAGGAGAGACTCCTTTTCCTAACACGTGTTCTGGATTTTGTCCTTGCTCCCTGCAACCAAGTTTTCCCAATAGTTTGGCTGGCCCCAAACTATTCCTTTTTGATCTGCTGAACTCCCCTCTTTTTGTTTTTTTCTTGGCTGACGAGCCAAGCATCTCGCTTCCCGACTTTTTCTTCCGCACCTGGAAGCTTCCTCTTTAAAGTAAGACTGTTTAAATTTACTCTCAACCTGGGTGGATAAATTGGGATTTTTTTCTTTATAATTATATGCATGCATAATCATTGATGTGAAGAGCTGCATCTATCTCGAGCGCTCTGTGATTCCTCCGTGACTTGCTTACGGGTAAATTTGTGAGTTTTTGTATTTTGATTGTGTTTTTCCTGTATGTTTTTGTCTTTTATTAGTGAGCAGAATTGTTAGTCGGTAGACGTTTTGGTTCTTCTCCGGTAGTTTACAGTGAAGTGTTGTTGTCATAGGCAACCGCATCCTCGGAGTGCCTGCCAGGAACACGCAGCACACAAAGGACATTTTGAAACCCATTTTCTTCGATATTTCCAAACCAGAGCCTGTATTAGCAGAAGCTAACTCACTGATGAGAGCCTCGAGGTTTCTTTGTTAGGAAGGAACTGCAGGCCTCTTGCTTCAAGTTAAACAATAAGTCATAAAACAGGATCATAAAACACCCCCCTGTCCTTATCCAACGAGCTGCACGTTCGCGTCATACACCTCATTACTTACCTGTGTATGACAGTTGGAAACTCAGGGGCTAAGATTCGGGATATGAACACCATTTGATTCAGTGGGGTGAAAACGATACATTAAAGCTGCATTCACACCGCACATTTAGCCTGCGTCAGGCAACGCATTCAACGGATGAAGTTTGACGTATGTACTTTTTGACTTCCATAGCCTGCTTCTGAGGAAAAAACAGTGCGTGGGCGGGGCTTCCTCTGTTGTTGCACGTTCTGAACTATGGTGGATCGTAACGAGACGGGCTTGGCTTTATTTGCTAGATAAAGCTAGACAACGTTGACATCGGGTGCATCAGCACCCAATATTCAGATGCGTTCTGAGTTCCGGGAGTTTAACCATTTGCTCCAGGAGCTGCGTATGGATGAGGTTCGCTTTCAGTGGTACTTCCGTCTGTCCTGCGCCTAATTTTATGACTTCCTCAGCCGCATTGGCGCTTAAATCTCCCACCAGGGCACCAACTACAGATTTTCTGTTCCTCCTTAGGAGCGCCTGTCCATCTGACTTCCTAAGTCTTATTTCAGATTTTTTAAATCTGCGTTTGTTGAAAGTGTTTTCACTGGGCCCGCGCTTCATTCAAGATACATGTATAGTGACGTAACTACAGTGAGACGCTCTGATTGGTTGCCGCACTACGTTAACTCCGTTGGATCCGTCAAAAGTTCAACTTGCTGAACTTCTGTAACGCATGCGTTGGTACGTTGCCATATGAAACGCAACCGTCGTTGACGGAGCCAACGTACTCAATGCAACGCAGAACCCTTGACGGACCTCTGACTTACTCCACCATAGACTTTACATGTAATCTTGCCGTAGCTGATGCTGCCGCATGGGCTTGGTCTGAATGCAGCATTAGTCTTATCATCATAAAAGGTGGGGTAGGTGTTCTTTTTCTGAAACTCCTTCTGCAGTATTGCTTGGAATGGTATTCAAATACAGAACGTATCTGAAAAATGTGGTGTTTTGTCCAAAAAACAAATAATTATAATTGCCTTAAACTATAGACTGTGTATATAAATAGACAAACCCTCAGTGACGTCACTCATAGGTTTCTGAAGAGCAAAACTGGGCGGTTCCCACCGCCGCCATCTTGTCAGCGTCACTCGCCTTGTCACTCTCAGAAACTCCAAAAATGGGCAAAGAGGTAGAGCTGAGAGTGAGGCTGGGGGCAGAGGGCAAACGCTCCAAGCCGACATAGCTATAAGCTAGTCAGAAGCTACTCAGGAGCTAACTGAAGTTAACGTAGGCTGCAGCCGGTTTCAGCCAGAAGACCGTTGAGAGACTTTTACCCCGTTTTTCAACAACGATCGCTTTAGACCCAGAAACATCTCGAGTAGACAAAACATATCGATAAAATAAGGCCCATATGGGTCGTGCGAATAAGGCCTAATATGGTGTTATTTCCATTACCATCAGTGGAGGGTGAGGACATGAACGGCTTATCTTAACAACACATCCAGCAAAAAGCAGTCACAAAGTCATGAAAACTCAGATCCTCTAAAAAAATAAAAGCCTTTTGACTCACCTCACATCTGAGACATCCATTAAGTCATGCGTCCATTTGTGTTCCTCACACCAGTACTGATCCAACCAGCGATCATTCAGTCTGTCTAGAGTCCAACTCTGTAGTCTTCCAGCTCATCTAGCCGTCACCCGCTCTTGATGCCACGGCTTCTCAGTCCTGCCGACTTTGCTGCTCTGCTGCTACCCGACCAGTTGCCAGCTCCAACTCGCATGTAGAAAGAGATAAAAGCTCTGACCAGAACAGCATTACTCTCGGCCACAAGACAGAACCCCCCCACAACTGGTGAAGAATCAGCCGGTATAAAGCCTACCCCCAAAGCAGAGACTTCTTGGACGGTCTGTTACTGTAATCAACACCCCAGCAAGCCGTCTTTGTCAAATAATTGCAGATTAAGATCCAAAACCGAATAAAAACTGCAGAGGCAATTGATAGTGGAGTTCAGAAACATCAAACGACTGAAGTCTTTACGTTAGTCCCGGTCTGTTAAGAGCTTTCCCGCAAGCAGATGGGGGACAGCAGACTATGGAGCAAGCTATTAGCTACAGTTAGCCACCATTAGCCACCAGCATTAGCCTAGACGGACATGTCAATCAAAAGGACATGCCCCTAATTATTCATAATTTCAAGATTAAACTACAAATAAAAGGAGAAGTTAGAAAAAATCCACCCCCCTCAGAGTTGTCATGATGGTAAATCTGAACTATCTAACCTAAAAAATTTTTTTTTGAACCAGGCTGTAATTTTTTTAATTTTTGCTGTAAAGTTGGCCTTTTTAACATGGGAGTCAATGGGAATTTTCTCCTTTTTGGAGCCAGCCCCCAGCGGATGAGGGCTGAACTGAAATTTTTGCCACTTCGGGGTTGGCTTCACTTTTTGCAAGAGGAGTTTGCCCATTGCCTCAAACATACAATCTTGGAAAAATCTCATCCATTTGTCTTCAGTTGGTTTGGAGTCTTCTGGTTCAAGACAATTAGCTCCTAAGCCTGTATCAAGCTGCTCTGTCACAGCACCTTCCACTGCTGTGTGTTCCCCTCTATTTGTACACATCGCACGTGCTCAGTTTTGAGCTGTAAACAGGAAGTAAAGGCAAAGCAACAGCTGCGTTAGCTGTTTTAGCTTTCATACTAAATTGTTATATGTACATACCGATGTATTATGTTTGTAACCATGGTGGGCAAGGTACCAACAATAGGTTGACTGTATTTGCTAAGGCGATAGCCAAAGAAAAAGCTGATGAAGAGTGAAACAAGAGAGCAGCACATTGGCCATTGGTGCTGTGTTAGAGCCAAGGGGCAAACTCTGCCGGCCAAATGTGAAGCAAACTTGGAAGTAACAAAAATTCAGTTCCCCCCTGACTCCAGGCTGACTCCAGAAAGGAGCAAATTCCCATCGATGAACATGTTAAAACTGCCAACTTCACAACAAAAATAAACATGTTTACAGCCTGGGTCAAAAAACTGTTTTAGGTTTAATAGATCAGGTTTACTGTCATTACAACTCAGAGGGGGGTGAATTTTTATATAACTCATCAGTTAAGGTTTAAGTTTAGCTCTAATTTATTAATAATAAAGGGGATGTCCATTTGATTGACAGGTCTTAGATGAGCTGTCAGCATTAATGTTTGTGACTAGCAGCTTGCTCTCCTCTGCTTGCTCTAAGGAAGGCTGGTGCCTCAGCCTCACATTAACATTCTCAGCTATCTTGTTTCTCTGAACTTGACCATCAGTTCTGACTGCAGTGTTAATTGTTGTTCAGATGTTAATCATGCACTTATTGGAAGGATGGCTTGCTGTGATATTGATTGCACTACCAGACCATCCAAGAAATTTCTGCTCCAACTTTTTCAGCATGCAAAACGAAAATTACATATGTAACTATGGTTCTATGAATCTCGGATGACACCCAGAGGCGGTACCTTAAGCAACGAATGATCCATCTTGCACAAGATTGAGTGTTTATACCAACAATATCACGCATGACCCCTGATGACCATGGAGACCTGATAGCTTCCGATGACATCAGAGGATCTGTTCCTGCAGAATCTTCTCAAGGACTATGAGTGACAGAACGCTCGGGCCGTCATCCGGGATTCATAGAACCGTAGTTATATACATAACTTTCGCTCTATTTCAACCCCAGTTTCCCGGTTTACCAGGAACCCAGACCCCAGTTTCCCGGTTTACCAGGACCACCCCCAACGGATGGGGAGTGGCAACATTAACCTGGTAAAACCTGGAGAAGGTACTTTGCGATGCCCATAATGCTGTCGCACAGATGTCTTCCAGGGGCAAGCCGCGAAAGGCCGCCCATGATGGGGAGACTGCCCTTGCAGAGTTACCACCCACTTTATATGCCTGGATGATAACGTCTAACATCCAATGAGACAACCGCTGCTTGGAGAGAGCACAGCCTCTCCTAGGACCACCATAGCAGTGGAAAAGCTGGTCCGACTGTCTAATGCTAGCAGTTGCAGCCACATAGACCCTCAGAGCCCACATAGGGCACAGCATCATAATCTGTCCTCCCCTTCTGGAGAATTAAATTGTGCTAGGTGGATAGGTCGGTTGAGGGTTTGACTTGGACTCTGCACTGAAGTGCTTCTAGAGCTGTGTAACCAAACAGCTTGCCTGATTCCACCAGAACGCTGTGGAGGGTTCTCATTCAGGCCTCAGTGAGAGCGGATTGTGCCAACCAGACCTGGTTCCGGGCCTAAACGAGGGTAGACATCAACCACCCCAGCTCTCTAGACACTAGTGTAAATACTAGACAGAAGCAGGCAGTTCAGCCTCCTGCAGGATGCTGACAGAGCAAGCATCAGATGGGACATGGAGTACCCATCCGTCCCATGTGTGCCGCTGCATCATAGGCCTTGGAAAGAAGGTAATCTGTAACCCCGCACTGGGGACGATGACACCTAGCGTCCAGTCTCAGAGCCTCATCAGGTGAGATAATTAGAGCAGCTATAGTCGGCTCCACTGCTGGCATGCGGTCCAGGCCAAACTTATGTGCATCCTGCATGACTGCCAGGGTCATGGCCGTTGGATGTTGAATGATAGAGGGCCCAAGAATCCCTCCAGTTGTCTGCAACTCCTTCAGATACTCTGCCGATGGAGGCACAGTAAAGTTGACAGGGGCTGGGACACACCTGAAGAAAGCACTGGCCGGAGATGGTTGAGGCTGCGGTACGTCAACTGCAGGCAGGCTAGAGCCATATGAATGGTGGCTACCATGGAGAATTCTTCAACAGGCCGAAGAATGGGAGCCGACTGCGGAGCTTAGATGGGTGGCCTCCTCCTGTGGGACCACTCCCCAAACTGGGCGGCTGATGCTGCTTTGGAAAGTACATCATCTTCCAACCCCAAGTAGCCTGCCAGAGGAGCAAGAGCATCTGGCTGTTCTGCTCCCATCACCGACTGGAAGGCTAGGAAGAGGGACTTCATAGTATCAAGCTCCATTGTCAATTGGTCCACTTGGACCCCCTAGCCTTCTTCCCGGGGGTGGGGCCTGCAGTTTCAGCCGCCCAACATCTAGATTGGTCAGTCCGAGCTGAAGACAGTCGCTGGGCTGGGGCCAGGCGGTGGGTCTATTACGTGGGGTCCAACAGTCGCCCCACCTCAGTCTGCTTTGCAATCCTCACTGCCCAAGGCATGATACTGCAGTTCATGCATGGATCATCAGAAAGACCCTTCAGAGGAACATTAATCATGGCAGAGGAGCCATACAGGATGAGCAGGAGTGGTTGCCATCTATGCTGACAACTAGAAAAACTACAAAAAAGAAAAAGAGAAGTGACAGACACTAGGAGTGCAAGTGAAAGAATGGTCTTCACCAGCCAAGGGTAAGTTTATTACACAAACTTCTTCAGTCACTGAAGCACACCTATGCTGGGAGCGGGAGTGAGAGCACTACCTTCACTAGCTAAGGGCAAGCTATCCCAACGAAATGAAACTAAGTGTAGTACAGCACTTGATTAACCATTACAAAAGATAAACGGTAGGAGTAGGTTATCAATGCCGGGAGAGGGAGTGAGACAACAGCTGTCACCAAAATATGCACCAACATTCACACAATATTCAGTTGCACATTGTCGGGAGAAGAAACGAGCACACCGCCTGCACTGATAGTTATATACATAACCTGCTGTTGGGTCACACACAGCCATCGGCTGGCACTAATCCACACTCTAGCTACACAAAAGAAGAAACCTCACTCCCGCAGGAAGTGGGGTGGGCAGAGTCTATATAAGAAACCTTCCACCGGAGGTTTATCCTTCCTCAAAGCGGGGCATGGCCAGCTCGCTCCAAGAGAGACGAAATCATCCACCTTCCTTCGCGGGTGAAGGAAAGCACAAGTTTCTGGATGAAACTCACGCAAAACATTGATGAACAAAGCCATTGTTTATCCTCAAAGCCCGCCAAAACCTTCCCTGACTTCTAGGCCTACGGGAGAGGAGAGCCGGGAGCCGACCCGCCTGTAACAGCCGAAGTCGCATTCATTCACCACCACAGAGCCGATAACAGTTGGATGCCTGTTTGGATGCCTGGTTGGATAAAGCTGCAAAGGTACTGTTCAGTGAAGGAAAGTTGGAGCAGATCTCTGCTAGCCAAATTGGAGGACGAGCTACCTGTGTCTCCAACAGCCATGAGGCTCACTGTTAAATAGCTACCGCAGCCTTTGTTAGCCAGTAAGCTAACATCTTCTGATTTCCCCCTCATCCGCACGGAAAAGCCTGGAGAATTTTAAAAGGTTCAGAATGTATTAAGGTACCAAGTACAAGCCCAACAGATTTACTTTCTCAAATAGAGCATTACAACTTTTGTTATAGTACTCCACTTATACTGAGTTTCTGGGAGAAACTCACTCCAAGGGACTCACAGACCCCTGATCAGGTGTATCACAAACATTGATAAATCAAACCCAATGAAACCTCCCCTGATCCGGGAGCTGACCCACGTGAACCAGCCTGAACCAGATGAAGCCGCATTAACTCGCCACAACAGAGGTGGATGTGGTTGTTTTAAAGTGATAGTCACGACTTTGTAAGAAAAAAGAGAGCGAGGGACATGATTTGAAAAAAACGAACCAAGCTAGCTCCCCCTCCCTTTCTGATTGGTCTTGAAGCCGCGCCTACTTTTCCGTGCACTTGCCAGGTCAATGGGCCAAGACGTGCAGAGGAGAGAGAGAAAACAACCAGAGTGTCAACAATGGAGTTATCGGAGGTGAGGATGCTTTTTTGGTTTGGAATCGATGTCTTCTGCTCTTGAGTTGAGTGTTGATCCACGGCGGCGCTCTGGACTAATGGTGGAGGCTTGATTCGGAGGCACCGTGTAAACAGAAAACTGAGCATGCGTGCAGTTGCGAGCACGAGCACAGAGCATTCGTGATGATTGATAGCCCTTGGCATCATTTGATGTGTTCAAGTGGATGGCACCGTGGCTTTTGAGCCATAGCTGAGAAACAGGAAGGCGGGACTTACCCGTAATGTTATAATTAATAAAATGTCTTATTTTATATCAACATTTAAAGCCAGGAGGTCAATTTAATACAATTCTTAAAATTTGTAATTCGTTTAGTGATCCAGACTATCACTTTAGAAAAATAATCTTATTACCTGTGTTTAAACCCGCCTTAATGCACCAAAACTACTGGAATTAGACCGTTTACTGCCGTGTTCAATTTATAAAGAAGTAATTTTCCACCGGTCAATGACTTCTCCAGATAATTTTAAACAAACATTTCTTAAGCCAAAGAATGTTTTATTTTTCCTTACAATGGGGCTAATTACTTTAACTAATCATAACTGGTTAACTGATTTAGCTTTCATTCCTGCATTTACAAAATAAGCCTTGGTTCTTTAAAGGACCCAGATTCCTCCAGAAGAATTCATGGTTTCTATTTATATTGCATATTTATCCATTCATTGTTCTTTTATTTTGGTTTTTCATTTATTTTGATCAATAGTGTGTTAGTCACTTGCTTGAGTGATTAAATGTTTGTCTTTTTCTGCTTTTGTAAAAAAACGTTTGTATTTGTAAAGTCACTGTTTGTCATTTTTAGTCTGCACACTTATATGTGGCATGTTCCATGTTTCAATACATCTTTACTATTAATAATCCTGGAAGACCAGGTGGTGCCCTGTTTATTATAATACATTTCCACAAATTATTACTGATTGCCATGAGCGATTCTTTAACTATTCATAGTCAAATGGCTGCATTTCTTCCAAATACCAAACACACCTATGTGTAACAAGAGAAACTTACCCGGCCGAAGCACGTGCCGAGCACGACTCATAAGCCTCCAGGTGGGGTGCTTAGCGGCGCCACCAAGGGCGAGCAGCTCGCAGCTCTGACAGAAAAGTCACAAGGTCACCAAGAACGTACAAACAATAATTTAAAACAAGTAACTGTAGTTTTCAGCAAGATCCCTAGTCTTTAGCTAGCGCGGCAATACTACCTGCGAAGCGAGAAGATGAAAAGGAACAGATCCTCTGATGTCACCGGAAGATATAGGGTGTTTAGGCCTTGGTCCCGCCCCATTTGCCTAGGAGATACGTCATCAGGGACCACCACTCAGAATACAGTGCGGTAGGAGCCGGCAGCACCTACTTCGGGGGTAAATTTCCATTTTAAATGTAAGTCAACTAATTTTAGCCATCAGGCTTATATCAAAAATATTTAAAACGTTCGTTATACATTTCCAGTTCCATAGCTGAAGTATTGTTACTATGCTACAATGCCACTACAACGGCCGGGACGTAAACACAGCATGTAAGCCAGCAGCTGTGGTCACGTGAGGTAAGTCGGTTCCAAACCATTTTCTTTGACCAAGGAAGGACAGTGTCCTCGTAAGCAAGGCGCCTCTAAGCGCATTGACATTGTGAAACCCCCCTTGTGTCTCAGTGGTCATGAGGGTCACGCATGACATTGTTGGCATAAACCCTCGCCCTGCGCCATGCGCGAAATGGATCATTAAATGCTTAAGGCACCAGCTCTGGCGGTCAGTAGCGATGAAATAGAATTATATTTCTTCTGTACATTTTAGATAATGCTGCTTGGTCAGAAATGGGTAGAACAGATTAAATTTCTTTTGTACATATTGATTTTTAAAACTTGTTTTTTACTAAAATTCACTTTACTTTTTATGCAAGTAATGGACAAATAAGGCTTCCCCTTCAGCCAAAAAGACTGGGGGAAAGTAGTGTTGATCATCCTGGCTGAAAGCGCTCGCTGAAGTCCGTTAGCTTTTGTTAGCTCAGAGAGCTTGTAGCTACATCTGGTCACAGTGTCAATCACCCACCCCCACCTTCACAGCCCACTCTCAGCTCCAAATCAGTGGCCTTTTTTGTATATTTCAGGCGTGACAAGATGAGTGACACAGCCAAGATGGCATTGGTGGGAACTGCCCAGTTGGCTTCAATTCATCTCCTCAGAAACCTACAGGTGAAGAGACAACCAGAGGGTCTCATTTCCAGATGACACAGAAACAAGAATAAACTCATCTAGAACAGCATTTGGAGTAGAGGTGTCATTTCTGTTTGACCAGGGATTCCTACCTTATGCCGGATAGATAGGATTTTGTCCACAAAGAAATTCCTGCGGGTATGAGGAAAGGGGTCAATAGGCAAAGTCAAACAAGAAGAAACGGCCAGCTGAGGGATTATAATGTCATAATTAATGGAGAAATGTTCAGAAAGACTAAGTCCAAAATGTCCCTTATTAAAACAGAGATTTTTATAGACCACTAGGTCTAGTGTGCACCCAAGGGAGTGACTTGGTTTACTGTATGCACTACTGACACAGATCAAACAAGTCCAAAAGGGATTTAAAAAGCAGTAGTCAAATGGTTGTCAGGAAAGCAACTACGAATTTTGAAACTCCAAAGATGAAAATCCTAAAAATTTGAACACAATATCAGCTTGGAGTTCAGAAGAAATAATGAATAAAATCTCAATTGTATTGGGGGAGTGACAGATCAAAGCACAAAACACAGGAGGTTGAAAATCCAAAACATGCTGTAACAGCTTAAAAGATAAGAAGAGCTCTGAGGGCGCTGATGCTTAGATTTAATTGATTTTTGAAAAATCTGGCAAGTCTCACTCCTCTGCCAAATGATCTTGGGGAGCTGAGGAAAGAACAATCTATTTTCTCCAGGTTTTATCCTTGTCTGTGTCAGCAGAAGAATGTCCAACATGTAAGTGGTGAAATAATGATTAAGTATAAAGGGTTGTTTAAGAAGAGAATGTCTGTTTAATTCAATTCAGTACAGTTCAATTTTATTTATATAGCGCCAATTCACAACAAATGTAATCTCAAGGCTCTTTACAACTGAAGTCATTTCAATACAATTACACAAACATCAGAGAAAAATTTAGTACCCTCTGTCCGGGCTGATGTAGAACATGGCTCAGCTGGCATAGATTTTCCAGTCCACACCATCTTTCCCGGGTTTTGACAGTTCTACAGTGGGGATGTGGGGCCATCTGAGATGAGGAGACAGGGTTAAGCCACCTATAACAGGCCACCGAAGAACAGATTTGAAGGTTGTAGCTTCTAAATCTAATGATCTAAAGTTTCTAAAAACATATTTTTCAGGGAGATACATTTTGAGCCTAGACTGGGTACCACCTCTCCTACCATGTCTGTCCACTGTCACTCAGAGGATGTCAGGGAAAATGCTGCAGAAACGACCGAACAGACGGCAGGAAAGGTGGTGGTGGGTAAGATCCTTTTCTGTTAATTATACAATACTTTTCCACAGCTTTGCTGAGCTATAGAAGAGCAAGTTGGTTAAAAGTGGTGAGACATTCTGAAGAAAAAGCTTTATTAAGACACCAAAATGAAGAAAGGATATAGGGAGCGATTGATGAAAGCCCGGGCACAGCGGCGCCATCTCTGCAAAGTCCATCCTAAATTTGATCTCCATGTACCACAAGTTCTCTCCAGTATCCATTTAGAGTTGCTTTATCATCTACTGATTTGTTAGGCTTTTAACTTGGGAATCTGTTTTGGCCTCATGTCTTCTTCTCCAGTAGCCATCTCAATAATTTAAGTTTTTTTCATTTATAAAATTTCGGCTAATGAAGACAATGTTAATTTTTTTTATTTAACTAAGGAATAAACATGGAAAAAAACCATAAACAAAAAAACTATGCATTTACACATCAGTGCATCTTGTCACAGGCTGGGTGAATCCCACTCATGTAGGTCAGTCAACAAACCACAAGGTGTCCCTGTGGAGAAAATAATACCACTGCATAGTACGACTGGTAGCAGACGAACAGCCAACAGGAAGATAAATTACAATCCTGGCAACCTAATACTTTTCTTTGCAAAAAAGAGAGACAATCTGCAACAGTTTTTAATGATGGACTGGAAAGTCCTGTCAGCAGAACAGAAATACAACAAGCACAAAAACCGAGGCCTGTCAGTTAAAGTAACTGGAGAACCTAACATAAATAAGAAAGACTAACCTTGGAGTGACTGAAATAAGAACTTTACAAATAAGAAATTACCAGTAAACAAGAAGCATAAAAAACAGTGGAAGAAAAAAAAAAAATGGAGGAGGAAACTCAAAACCCAACCCATGGCCATATTCTACCTGATGACGTAAGCTGTCTATTTAAAAAGGTGACAAAATAAAATAACTATGATCACTATGCAATACCCCAAGCAACAGGCTAGAAGACCTTTCACATTCATAGTGGGAGACTGACACAATTAACAAATTTGTGTAGGACAGAATCATTAGGTTTTTGGAAGTGTCATGAATCTACTTATTAAAAACAACAACCAAAACAATATTAGAAGTTGAATTACTTAAATGCGATAAAATTATGAAGCAGAAGAACAGAGTACTACCTACTGTTTTAGATACTGTGTTAAACTTGTTCAAATCAAGGCAGATCTTTTAGTTATCAGGCTCCTCTCCTTTGGAACCACCTCCCAGTTTTAGCTTCTGAGGAAGAAAACCCTGTATACCTTTAAGACAAGGCTTAAGACGTTCTTCTTATTGATAAAGCTTATCTCATGTCTCTCTCATGTCTCATTCTGTCTGGCTGGATTATCCTGACCTATCTCTGTAATTATGCTGGTATAGGCTTAGACTGTTGGAGGACAGATTGAACACTTTTTTTCACTCTCCTGCTTTTCACTCCTGCTACTCACTACTTGGATTTTTTGCTTGTATTCTGTCTATTAACTTAGTTTTTTCTCAGTGTTTTTTCCTCCATAGAAGCTACACCTGGTCTGGAATTGTCCTTAGCTGGATCGAGGTATCAATTGTGATGAAGCTCCCAGGAGCTCCTCCATTTCATGTTATGAACGTTTTACTTCATTTAATAAGGAAAGTATTTATTTTGTTATTTCTGTGTCTCTGCTGTATTTTCTTGAACCCCCAGGACGTGACAGATGGCCGCTTGTACTCAGCCAGGTTCTGGTTCTGTTGGAGGTTCCTCCCTGTACAAGGGAAGTTTTTCCTCGCTGAAACTAAATGCTTTCTCAGTATGAGGTATTATTGAATTTCCCCTTTTGGGGATTAATAAAGTATCCATCCATCCATCAAATCTGTTGGGATTTCTTGAATTTGAAAACTGAATAGGATGCATTTATGATTTTATTAACAACTTGTCTTGTAAAATGTTAAATGACATCTGTTTGGAATCAGCGTATGAAAAATAATATAACATAAAAAAATTGAAATTGAAAAAAAAAATATTAGCTACATTTTCAGTTATTCAGAGTGGTTTTATTTAGTGGCATTGGGCAGTGAACGTTAATACCAGGAATCCATGATCCTCCTCATGCTCATGAACCTCATGCCTCCATATCCCATGTCCCTGAAGTTCCTGTACTCTCCAGGCCTGAAGTACATCATCCTGCCTCTGTAGTGGGGATGCTCGTACATCAGCCAGTGGCCGTCCATCACATGGCAGGACATGCAACTGGACATGCGGTAGCGATCCATGAAGGAGTCACAGTCATCCATACACTCATACATCTGACCACCAAAGTTCTCCCTCTCATAGATTCTCATCCTGTAGGATCCTCTGTACTGTAAAAGATTTTTAAAATAAATGTCAGATGAGGTTTTTAGTTATAAGAATTAAAAGTTTTCTGGAAATTAGATTTCCTACCATGGGGATCATACGGCAGGATCTGATGCAGTCATTCCAACCCATCATGCTCATGTAGTCAGCGTACTCTCCCCTCTTGAAGAAGTATTGGTTTCCCATGTAGTTGGGGCGGTCATAGACCATGAAGCAGCCGCTCTCCACCCTACAGGAGTGACACCTGCTCAGGTAGGAGTGCATGTCAGCACAGTCACTCATGCACTCATAGTGGCGACCCATAAAGTTCCTGTCCTCATAGAAAATGATCTGAGAAATGGCAAAACAATATAAATACAATGAAGTTGACAGAATTAAAAAAAAATCAATGACATACAAATAAAAATACAATCTATGGAAAAATGAAGTGTGTGACTTAAAGGTAATTAGTTATTTTCATTTTAAAATGACCATGTACCTTGCCCCTCATGTTCATGTCGGTGTTGCTCATGCTGGCTGCAGATGAGTGATTGCTTTCGCTCCTGTACTGCCTTCCTACCTGGTTTAACCCTTTCCTTTTATACCTGAGCAAATGTAAAGAGTAAGTGGCCCCTTTGTATAGAATTGCTAAATCAGCAGCTTACCATAAAGCTGCAGAAAATGCTGAGATTACATGTCGAGATTTTTTTTGTCTTTAGCCTTTAGAAAGGCCTTTCTGTCATATGGACACGTTGAAACATGACGCCACGCACCCAAGCGCCCGCCCCCCAGCTACAGTCTGGAGGGCAGAAAGACCTTTTGCCCTCACTGCCTATCATTGTTATTACAAGACCATTGTAAATAGATCGGCGCTACATGGCATGGAAAAATCTATCAGCATGGTTAACATGTGCAGCGCTGTAGGCTGCAGAAACAGAAGAAAAAGAAGACCGTAATAATATTAAATAGGTTTCCAGCTGAGGAAATACACCACCGTCTATGGCTGAGTTAGAGTGGATGATCCATCCATCCAGGGATCCAGTCTGATGAACGTATTTGCTCAGCTCCCACACTGGATGTATGTTGATGTTAATATATATTTATGCCTTCTTTACTTCAGCTGTGTAAAGTTGAGGCATGATGATCAGATAATGTAGATATCTGTAAACTGAACTGGCTGTTGTCATTTCTGAGGAGTTTCTGCCCGTAGCTTGTCAGCTGTTTGAAACGGTCTGGAAGCTAACTCTGTGGGCTAGTTCTTAGCTATCTCAACTTTCTTACATGTTACTTGTTGTACAAACGGCTGCCTGATTACATGTGATTCATTCCATGAAAATAGTGCATTTTGAGTCCTTCTCTCCTCTTTAGGTATGTTTTATCTACTGGGTCACAAAAATCTATATTTTAATAACTTTACATATATCCTTGAAATGTCTCCTTTAATATAGAATAAAAAAAATAATAACATTTGATATTTTTATGAGAAATTGTATTGTTTTTTTTGTTGACACCACCCATTTTCTCATGTCTCTCATGGCCTTCAATGAAAGTGTAATTAGAATACACCAAATAAAATAATAAAATAGTCCATACATTTTTATATAAACCTAAACATCTATCTGTGCTTATTCGTTGGTGGCCATTTTATTTCAAAATTGATTCATAATTATTAATTAAAATCCCATTATTTAGTTCTGTCCCTGAGTAACCCCTCAACCCCATTACACAAATGATTGTCCCCCCATAAAAACAATTGTACGATCCATATGAGCATGTACATCAGGAAGTGACATCACTCAAGTCTTTTGGACAACAGGACATCAAAGACAGGCATGTGTCACACTTCTTTTACTTTATTTTGGTCATTTAACTTTAGATATTGTGGTCGTCAAACTCAATGACAACACCGTAACATGAAAAAAAGAGAGAAAACTATTATATATACTTTTATCGTAAGAATTCATTCTAATTCTGATTCTCAAGCATGCCATGTGCTCCCCCTCTTGTATTAATTATGTACAGGGCGGTCATTTTGTGCAAAAGTGTCAACCCCGTCACACTCAACCCTGTTACGTGTTTAATTGTAACGGGGTTGTGAGATTGTGATGGGGTTGGGATTTTAAGACTCAGGTTGTTAAGTTATTCAATTATTTAAATGAATTATCATTATATTTGGTAAACATTCAGAAGCAAGGAGTGGAAAGCAGCGCTCAAGAATTTATAGGAGGTCCTCCTGAGGCTTGGCAGGGTTCTCCCAGTGGGCTCTGGATCTGGGATTGGCGAGAACCACCCTGATTATGTTCCATTGAGTTGCCCTCCTGTCCTTGTCCGTGACCCAATGGATCCCAAGCAGAGCCTCCAAAGCGGGTGCCCGAGAGACACTGTTTCAAGTCGTTTAGCGTCGCTTGTCGACCAGGGCTCAGCTCATCCCCGCTCGTCATCATAGATTAGACCGCTAGGAGTTCCGAGCCCTCACGACATGTCACCGTTTCACTCCAAGGACACAACGAAGCAACCAGAGGGAAGGAACCAGCAATGTTCAGGCTAGGGCCATCAATCGGATATGACCATCGGGTGTAGGTCCAGACTCATGGCTGTCTTAAGGGACCCAGTGTCATGGTTATCAATCAAGTCCAGAAGGTCATATCCTGGATGGCCCCCCGAGTTTCTTTACAGGGGGTAATACGCTATATCTCTATTTTTAATACCGTTCTTCATTCGCAACAGACTTACATGTGGGTCACACGGCGCGTAGGGAGCCCATCCCGGTAGATCCCCAGACGGGGGGAGGGGGTGGGTCTGGCCCTCAAGAGGGTCATCCCACTCCATCCCTGCCCAGAGTACCACCCCACCGGGACAGCCGCACACTATAGGGCCCATACGTCTCAGATAATTTCGATTCCGATTTGTCGATTCTGACTTTCGTTCGCAACACTTCCGATCCAACCTATCAGTTCCTTCCTTCACTCGCATCATTTTTATTCCTCTAGTGTGCATGTAGGGTTAATGGTTGTATCCAGTTCCACTTTATGCCTTAAGCAGTTTGTTCGTTAACTCCTTTAGAGTTTCTACTTTCATCAAATCCTTTATAGTTTCCTTTCATCAAGTGATGACTTTTGATTAATGCACTTTTTTCATTCAATGCGCAATTGTGGTTCTAGTTAGGTAAGGTCGTTCCAAAATGGGCATAAGGTAGGAAGAATGAAAAGACCTGCCTACACCACAAAACCATGGGATAGGTAAGCGGTGGTTGAAGGTCCAATATTCCATAAGGAATCTGCTGTTGGCTGGCGCCGTATCCAGACCGCTTAAGGGATCAAGTGGTTGGATGCTAGGTCTGACTGAGAGTCATAGTTACTCCCACCGTTTACCCACGCTTCATTGAATTTCTTCACTTTGACATTCAGAGCACTGGGCAGAAATCACATCGCGTCAACACCCGCCATGGGCCCCCGCAATGCTTTGTTCTAATTAAACAGTCGGATTCCCCTGATCGCACCAGTTCTAAGTCAGCTGCTAGGCGCCAGCCGAAGCCACCCGACCGGGGCCCGCGCGAATGGGTCCCGAACGGGCATCGCAGCTGGAGAGATCCGCAAGAAGGGCCCGGCGCGCGTCCAGAGTCGCCAACCGCCGACCACCCCCCCACCGGTCCGCCTTCCACGTCAGACACCGCCCCGTGAAAACCCACACCCACCGGCACACTAGGCACCGGAGACTCGGGGCCCGCGAGGGGGCTACGCACCCCCGTCCAGCGGCGGGGATCGCTGTTCACCTTGGAGACCTGCTGCGGATATTGGTACGGCCTGGCACGAGATTTACACCTTCTCCCCCGGATTTTCAAGGGCCAGTGAGAGCTCACCGGACGCCGCCGGAACCGCGACGCTTTCCAGGGCACTCATAGATATTGTTGCTGGACCCCATTCTTGTGGTTACACAATGAAATACAGCGTTCATAGAAAATCCTATATAGTGAGTTTGAGAGTTATAAAAACAACTATTTATATGTTCAAGTGTATTTGTTCTTTCAACCCCGTTACCCTAGTCTAGACCCCGTCACGCCTACATTTTCATACATTATTTTTAAAAAATGCATTAAAAAGTAATTTAATGATGTTTGACATCTGTCTAAATCCTGAGAGCTGTCACAAGCTAATTGATTGCTTGTATTGATTGAATTGATTGATTTTGGTGAAAATTCTTCAGTTAAACTACACTTTTGATGAAAAATGACAAGAGCCCTTTCACGAAAAGGGACATTTCAGGCTTTAGCATAGCAAAAAAAATGAGATTTTATATTATTTTTTTATTTACAATTAGTGAATTAGTGTGGGGGACATGTAATTAATATGAAAATATTTATTTCTTTAGAAATACATTTTATGATCATATTCAGAGAGCTTCCATTTTGTACAAAATGGGGTGGAAGAATAACATTGCCCAGATCTTGCAATAATGAACAATAATGACAGAGAGCTATGTGTGAGGTGGGAAAATATGTTTTTCTGATAGTTAGAAATATCCTTAATGCATTGGGGTATATATACAAATGATAACTTTTAGTAAAAAATATGAAAATATCAAAGTCCATTTTGAACCATTCTCGTGGAATGACTCATATAGGTTGTACGTATATTATTTTATGTTTTTATGGGCGCCTGTTTATAGTAACAGCTGTGGTACTGTGCTCAGCCTGACGATGATGTAATTAGCTAGCTGTTCTCTACACAGAGTGCTAACGCAGCCTGCGCAGTGTAAGCTGTCGGTTTGCTGTGAAATTGCTTCGTAACTCCGTAACGTGTTGTTGTCTCTGTTTTGTGAATATGTCTATGACATGTCAGTAATCTGGTGAAATTATAAATAGCAGCCTGTCGGGGTTGTTGTGACTCATCGGTTGTTGTGACTCATCAAACTGCTGTGTTGATGATCGATCGGTACAAAAATGTATTAGAAGAATCGAGCACTGTTTTTTTTTCTTCCTAATGATTGTATGCCTCCTTGGTTCTGCTGTGTAAAGTCCAGACATATTGATTATTTAATTGTAGATATCTCCATACTGAACTGGTGGTGGTAATATCTGAGGTGGTTTCCCTCCCGTAGCTTCTAAATAAACGGTCATAAAAGGTCTGGAAGCTTTGAGCTACCTATAGTTAGCTTTCTGATGTGACATTTTTGATTATCTGCCCAAAGATGGTTTAGGTTTTATTTTGTTTGTCTAACTGTTTGACTGCGACTGCACGGCTTTGCATAGCGGTGTGGAAGTTATTTGCCCTTTATTATTGTACGCATGCGCGAAAATACCCGGATGAAAACAATAACATTCAACGTGTCTATATCAACAAATAGCACTTTGAACAGTGCTTCGAACATGTGAATGATGCATGTGTCCAAAAATAATAATTTTTCTTTTTTTTCAGTGTTTTTGTCTCTTGAGAATTCTTTAAACTCAACAAATGGGTATATGATCTGCAGAAACCTGTTTATTTGGTCTGTTTTTTATTAAAAAAATAATTTTTTATTAACCCACCCTGACTGGTTCTTGTAAGAGCCGGGTTATTTAACTGGAGGAGACGATCTAAAAACATGGATGTGACTGGCGAACCTGCAATAGCTGCTGCCATTGAAGAATATTTCGCCTCTGGACATACTTATGAAGTTATACTGGATTTGCTACGTACCAACCATGAAACATTTATCAGTTTGCGGACACTGAAGAGTCATTTGAAGAAGAGTGGACTCTCCAGAAGAATCAACTATTCTCCGCTGCATGAGGTCAGGCGCGCCATTGTGACCGAACTCCGAGGACCAGGGCAATTGTTCGGCTATCGGACCATGTGGCAAGTTCTAAAGCAAAAATACAAACTCTGTGTGAAACGTGATATCGTTATGAGACTCCTGAGACAGTTGAATCCTATAGGACTCTCCTTAAGAAGTCGCAGGAGGTTCACTAGACGCACATATCACTCAATGGGTCCTAATTACATATGGCACGTCGATGGCTATGACAAACTGAAGCCTTTTGGCTTGGCTCTCTCAGGATGTATCGATGGATTTTCAAGAAAAATGATGTGGCTCACTTGTGGGTCAACAAACAACAACCCTTCTGTCATAGCCCACAACTACATAAACTGCGTCAAGAGTCATGGTGTGATCCCAATGAGGCTACGAACAGATCTCGGAACGGAGAACGGGACCATGGCAGCAATACAATGTACACTCCGTCACGCGCACACGGACCATTTTGCAGGCTCATCAAGTCACAGTTATGGGTCTTCAACGGGGAACCAGCGAATTGAGTCTTGGTGGTCTTTTTTCAGAAGAGGAAGGTGAGTAGCCCATGATTTGCATTTTGATGAGACGCTAAATATGCGCCAAGTCTTTTAGAGCATTGTTGGCAATTGATTTACAAAATGCTTGTATAAACAAAACAAGTACAAATGGTAATGTTTTTGGATATATAGTTTATCTCAGGTGAAACCAATGAACAGCATAATTGAACCGTAGTAAGTACTTAGCATTTAATGTATCTCCAGGTCGCAGTTTTGGATGGACTTGTTTGGAGACCTGAGAGACTCTGGGAACTTTAATGGAAGCCATGAACACCAATCTCTGCTGAGATTCTGCTTCACCAGTGTCCTGCAAAAAGACTTGGATGAATGCAAGGAACTCTGGAACAAACAGAGGATCCGGCCGAGTCGACCTGCATCGTGTCCTGGGGGTATCCCAAATGAGCTTTATCTCTTACCTCACAGGTAATGGACATTTTTACTGAATAATATATTTGTCATGTGTAGTGGGAAAAATGCATTTTAAATAAAGAAGTGAGAGATTCCTTTTATTTTGGAGGTTTAATTATATTTCAATTGATCAGAAGAAAGAATTTTCTCAGGCAGTGAGGTTTTCTCTACCCTGGGTTCCCATGTAAACTCAACACCTGTTTTCTGGCCCATCTGCTTCTCCTGTATTTTAAACCCTCTGCTCTCAGTGTTAATAATACTAACAGATGAATCATAATGTCTCCATCACACAATATAAAACTAAACAATCAAAGCAGTTAAAGAATATTTGTTGATCTCAGGAATCTAGATGGAGTTATTTGAAGGTTTATTCATGCAAACTTGACTTTTCTTTCAAGAAATGCTTTCCCACGCATTCTTGGAGGATTATTCGGTCAGGAGTTAGTGTGGGTCACATTTATTGTCCTCTGAAATGTTTCACCAACCCTTCTGATTTCAGGTCCATGCAAACATAAGAGAAAAACAAAACGGACGAGTTGTGGATATGTTGATTACTAAACAAATCAAATTAAGTAATTTTCTTTGCACCTAGCCCTTATTTATTCAATTTTATTGCCCATAAACCCAGAATCAAGACTATATTTGCCTTTGTTATATGCTCTCTCTGGGTGGGTGAAAGGGAAAAACCTGAAACAAATTTTCCTTTTGCAGATATGGCTCAAGAGACTGTGGATACGCCGTAGAGGAGACAGACCTTGATGTGTTTCCTGAGGCAAGGCAAGTCCACGAAGTGTGCGGAGATGCAGACATTGAGCACTACCTGCAAGAAGCTGTACAACAGAATGGACTACAGCAACCACAAGACTGGCAATCTGCCTCAGAACTTTATTGTACTCTTAAGGACATTGCTGGGTTTTAGACTACAACAACTATCGGCTCTTTCTCCCCCCCTCCCTTTTTTTGTGTGCCAAAATGTTCCGACTCACACAAACATGTATGAGTTAACATTAATTTAAATAAAATGAACATTTGGATTAAATTAATCCATTCTTCTCTTTTGTAACAATCTTTTGGTCTAACAACTTTTAACATTCCCTAACATTATGTTTAAGGTTTTTCAGCTGAACAAGACTGGTACAGATGTAGTTTCAGAAACATCCAAAGCCCGGAGCGTTTTGGATTCCGAAGTCCATGTTGTCCTTAAACGACACGTATGAATCCAATAGTGGAAGTTTTAGAGTATTTGCGCAAGTGTTTGCCATTGGAAACGGTGATTCCGTTGTAAAATGGATCCTCGGACCTGGTTTCAAGCCAGCTGGTGGAAGAGCTGCCAGTCCAGTGGCAAACATAAGCAAGCCTTCCAGAGACATGGCTGTTAATTTCTCTGTAAAAAAAAAAAGTTAGTGTTTACTTCAGTATTCATGAAGAAATTACACATTTTCTATAAGAGGCATCATCGCTCTTGCATGGTAGGGTGTACAAACCTTCTGAATCAAGCAGGTAATCAGCCCAAAACCCAAGGGTTTTACTCTCCTTAAGCCGCCTATTGCTTCCTGTAGGGCTTAGTTCCGGAATGAAGATATTCTCCATCTCCAAAGCAGTCAGGCCCTTCCTCGAAAAGCACAACAACGGGGAAAGAATGTTGGTATGCTTCTGCAAAGCCGTGAAAAAATCCAAGGTTGTAAGCCCATCTTTGAATCTGTTGAAGATAAAATGTTGCAATGATCAGTTTGAAACACATATGTGAAACAGTGTATTTTATGCGACATTTTACGCAAATTCGTGAAGCACTTTTTTTTTGGGTAGCACGGTGAAACAGTGGTTAGCGCACTGCCTCAAAAGAAAGTCCCGGTTCGATCCCAGGGTCGCTCCAGGGCCTTCCTGTGTGGAGTTTGCATGTTCTCTCCGTGTCTGCGTGGGTTTACTCCGGGTGCTCCGGTTTCCTTCCACCACCCCAAAACATGCACTGTAGGCCAATTGGACACTCTATATTGCCCCTAGGTACGAGTGTGTGTGCATGGTTGTCTGTCTCTCTGTGTGGCCCTGTGGCTTGTTGACTGATTTGTGTAATTGTTTTGTTTAAAATAACACTTTTTATCTCAGTGAGATAGCCTAGGTAAAGGTACAGTGTTTATCTACAACTGCACATAAAGCGTTTTTAATTCTAATTAATTGATACTGACAAAAAGTAAGAGGTATAAGAGGAAACACATCACGGTCTACTTGCCTTCAACAGTTATTAGTTTTTATTCATATTTTGACATTTAATGGCAACTACATTACCGTTCAATGCAACTGTAGTTCCTGTCAATGATGTACCATTTTAGGTACTCATCGACAAGTGCTTGCTTCTCCGCAGTCTTCACTGTCCTTAGGCACCCAGCAGTCTGGAAGATTACACTGTTTTTCAAAATAATACTTTGCAAAATTTCATCAGACTCTGCTTCCAGGACCTATATAAAAAAATAGAGTACCAAACTTAGTATTTTCTAAATTCTTTTTAGGAAACGATAATCACTTGAAAAACTATATTGGCACACAATGTACAATAGGTTTTACCTTGTTAACGCTGCCATAAACACAAAGAATTCTGAGAAAAAACTATCATATCCTGATCTGAGGTCACTCCTACCTGATGGAGAACTTTCCCTATCTCATCATCTGTCACATCTGCTACTGTTGCGTAGAAACCTGGACTGCCTAACATCTGGTTGACCAGGCTCTTTGACAAGAAATGTGGTGCTGGTCCCCCATGAACGATGGATACTGCCATTATTTTCCCTGCTAAAAAATACTGATCTTCCTTTGCCGCTGTTATGCGGAGCACATAATCAGTTGCTACTTAGGTCTATTGATGGAAAAAAAGTGTAATAAAAAAAGAATGCACACACCTTTCGAATTGTATACGAGGTAGCGGCTTTCTTCTGGCCCATCAAAGATGGGGCACGTTCTCAAATGGCTCATGAGAAGTGTGAGAAATTCACGTTTTGGCCCTCCTGTGTCCAATCCTTCTTCAAAGAAGCCAGCATCATCATTAAACTTGATGAACATGTCATTATTTTCAGAGTATGTGCTGCGTCGAAATCCCCGAACAGCTCCATCCCATACATCTGACCGCGAAACATTGAACCTGCTGACTTTCTTGCGGTCAATTGCCACTGCTAACTGGGCAATGATTTCATGCGGTTGCACACCTGTGTCCCTGAAAAAAGAAGCACTTTTGAGTTTGGTTGAAATATGGCCACATGAGAAATTAGGATACCCTTATTACATATTCATCTCTGTATTACAAAATATTCATTTATCAGTGTGCGATCTGGTTTTGATTTGTTTTATTTAAAAATTGATTTTGAAAACGTTAATTCTCAAAATAAAAACAAAAAGGAAAATTCTAATTATATGGAGATAAAAAGGTCAGTCACCCTCTGCCATCTAATAGCTAGTGTCACCCTCTTAGGCTAAAATCCCAACATCCAGCTTTTGCGGCATCTACCAGTCAAATGTGTATTGAGTGTGAAATTTCAGAACTTTCACATAAGCAGAAATGACCTTCTTTTAAAATAAATTTAAGGCAAATTTAGATAAAAAATTAGATAAAGGCTTGTCTGAATTTCTCCATTTAGCCTAGATCCCTCAGTATCGCTTAAATTAGCATTAAATCTATGTCCATATGTGGGAAGATATGTAGACTTTCATAGAATGGCCTACAGTTTCATTGAACAGTTTATACACGTCAATATTAACCCAAATCTTTTTGCAATGATTTGAACAACCATGTGACGGTCAGTCGAATACAAATGTCTATGTGTATTACTTACAAAGGTTCTTCTGGGAGCAGCTCCATCTCGTTCTGAGAAACACCTTCAATATCTTCATCCTCAATCACAATAGGTTCAAAAAGGTTAGTGTAGTTCCTGTAAAGCAAAAATATATACGTACATAGATGCACAAGAACGTATGTAAACATGCATTTCATCAATTGCAGAGCATAAAGTGTAATTTCTGTCACCCCTTCCTACGAAATATTAAAATATGTAAACAGATTACAATTGTACATATATATTTTGCAGTGTAAAATGCCCACAAGTAATGACTCTAGTCAACATACCTATAACAGGAGTTTTGGGTAGTGAGACACTCACTGGATCCTGTATCACTTTCGTTTTCAACCAAGTCCATCACCTAAAATACAGAAAGAAGAATGACTAAAAACAATTCCGTTAAACAACTTAGATGATCCCAAAAGATTGTTGAAAGGGGTTGAAATGAAAATTTCTGGTCTACAATGGAAGGAGAGGATTTCAGTAAATTCCATTGTCCCACTTTTTTCCCCCAAGGCGCCCCAACATTTTTTTGTTTAAAACACACAAAAACGACAGAATGCCCAAATATATTTCTTGGAATATCGAGAGATCATCAAAAAAAAGTCGTGAATAATAGGGGTAGTGTCAAATGTCAAAGTGTCAAGAGTAAAGTAAATTGTAAATAATGATTTCTTAAGCATTAGCAGGATTAAATGTTTTATCTATAATTCCTTTTCACAATAAAATAATTACTCGTACTTCAACTGGTAGTGCAACTGCTCCTGGACCAGTCCTAGAAGACAAAAAGGAAGATTTTCTTGTACAGCATGTTTGGAAACTTCAAACACAAACCAAGCAATATCCACATACAATTTTAATGTTCAAAATGTTCATTTAGTTATGCAAATGTTTGAGGAGCCAAAACAACATAGGTCATTCCAATAAATGTTTTAGTGATAACTTACCTTGTTTCTGACAGTCTTGAACATGGACTGCTTTCATGCAGAGGTTCCCAAGGCTGAAAAGAGCACAGTATGTTTTAAATGTAAAAAATTTATATGTATCTACTGAGTAAGCAAAAAGGATTGGCTGAAAATGTGAGAAAGTACACATACCAGCGTATCAGCAAGATCAGACTCAGATGGAACTTTCACGAAAACCTCAACTTCAGAGTCAGAGGAGTCTTCCAATTCTCTAGCTGCAAATTATCAAAGAATGAAACTTACTTTGAGTCGAAAAAAGTACAATTTCCTCATTGATAAACAATCATAAATTAAAGGCTACATGGACAATATTTGATAGAAACCATAAACGGGTATATTCCAACTTTCTCTCAAAAAATGTTTTGAAATACCGGTGAAGACCTGTGTTAATAACTTAGGCATAGTATGCCAAAAATACTTATATTTTACAATCTGTAGTACAAAACTCTGTAGTCAAAAAACAAACAGATCTCACAGCTTACCTTCTTCAAAGTCTCTTTTAGGACAAATGTAAAGGTTGATTCTTTGATATGGGCGACCAATTTCAATCTTGTAGCCCTCTACGGTAAAGGGCCTTTGTGTCCCAGGAATGAAAAAAACCTCTGTTCCATCAGGATACAAAAGAACAAAAGGCTCATCTCTCATGTACTGATCAAAACTTCTCATTTTTTTTACAGCCTGATGCAGTAGATTTGTGGCTGTGTTGCCGCGTTCTGTGTGTATTGAAATTGTTTTCCCACGTTAGGGCTTTAAATGACCCTTTTGAATAGTCATGAAGCCAATATTTATCTGAAAGAAAAAAACACAAATGCTTTAAAAATTCAAGCTATTGTTACCTAAAAAAATCTAGTCTGCTACACATTGCTAGAAGATCCAAATTTAAGATTTCTGTTGCTAGTCACCAAATGAAAAAACAAAAAATTGTTTTCATTAAATAGATTTCAATAAGACACTCCTACAAAACCTTGATTATTAAATGATCAACCATTTGTCCTGACAAATAAAACTAGAATGTTATTCGACATCTTTCAGACTGAAATTTTTAATGTATTCTTAAGTGTGCAAGTTTAAAGATGTTTAGTTTAACATGATTTAGTCTTGATATTCATCATCACCCACATCAGAACGTACCTGCCTATTAATGGTCAAAGTCATAGTCAACTTACATGTACTTTTTTTGCCACCGGTTTTTTAACGTCATTTTTGCCTCTGGAAAACTTCAGCCTCTCCTGCTGTTTTCTTTTTTTATAGTCCTGGAAAGTGCTGAATGCAGAGTGAGCTGGCTTCGGCGCTAAATGAAGCAAAGGAGAAATTTATCAGGACAATCAGATTTGAACAAAATTAAACGGAAGCTACGGCTAGAACAGTATGACTAGTATAACTAGAAGAATTCCAATAAAATAGCACTGACATTTTACAGGCTCGCCTAGATTCATTAGCCTTTTAACAGATTTTATACCACAGTCTTTGCGAACACTCCATTCTACAGGGTGGGCATTAACCCTGGATACACGGACACCTCTGAAAGTAGTTCCGGTTTACTAAGAAAAGTGTTCTGTATCAATGCTCAGCTCCAACTGCAGGTTTGTTTCCAAGACAACCTCTCACGCAGCTCGATGATGTCAGAAGTACCGAGAAGTTATGGTCATTGATATATCTATGATCACGGTAAACTCTTGACATGGGTTAAAAATATAGTTGGCAGTTTTTGTCCGTTACCATGACAACTTGCCAGAGCTATATCAAATGTTCTCTTTTGTGTAAAAAAACAAGAAAACACTTAAAATTGAAACTCTAAAAATATAAAATAAGTGTTAAAAATACATTAAATATTAATTTCTTTTAAAATGACAAAAAAATACCATGTATCACTTACATGAAACTCCACCTCAACCAACTCCTGCCACCCAATGATCAATATATTAAGTTGATCAGAGATTCTCCCACTGTTTGGCCCCACGGCCCATTTTTTCCAGTAAGTAGTTGTCTGGGGACCACACAAATGTCAACGCTGCAAATTACTACTCTTTTTTGTTTAAAATTGTTAGTTATTATTTTTTTATTTAACCTAAATCAGTACCTGTTTTGAGCAGAATGCCATAAAAATGATGCAAAAAGCCTTAATTTGATGTTACAAACCAACAAAAAAACATTAAAAAGCCACGCAGATCCTGATTAAAAATGTTGTCAAGGCCCAGTAGAAGGTGCTCGAAGCCCACCAGTGGGCCCCTGCCCACAGGTTAAGAATCTATGATATAGATCATCGGGCTGCGGAGCCGCTAGTTTTGTGTTCAGTTACTGTTGCGACTTGTCGGCACTAATGTTAAGTAGTTCCTCTTGTGAAACAAAGCATAAAACGTATCTAAATGCCCAAAATGAAGAAATAAGTAACTAGAGTTGACTTAGTATGAATTTTTCTTTGAAATGACCGTGGTATAAGCGGGATAATGCCCTCCGAGGTCGGTGATTATCCGCAAATAAAGGACTCATGCTACTACTTACTCAGAGATTGTACGTTGTCCTCCACCTGACGTTGTTCCTTAAGACTCCTTCCGCATCCACTACAAAAATTTGGTGAATTTTCAAGTAACTCTTTCCCACAACCAGAGCAAAACATTTTGTCTGCAGCCGAAACTAATGCTTGCGTGAAAATCAAATAAGCCCGCGAAAAAATAACTTCCGGTTCAACAGGTGAACAAACGTGACCCTCTAACTCGCTAGCGCCCCCTATTTCCGGTTTGTTAATTTCGTTTTGTTTTTTTTAATGTCATTTTGGTTTGTTAACTTCGTTTTGTTTTTCTTAATGTCATTTCGGTTTCTTAATGTCGTTTTGGTTTGTTATTGTAATTTTGTTCTTGTAATGTTATTTTGTTTTGTTAATGTATTTTGTTTCCTAGAAATCGCCTTTGTTTTCTGAAATGCTTCATTTTTAATTTATTTCATTTTTTTGAAATGATGTCTTGTTTTGTGAAATGTTTTTGTGTTCTTTGATTTGTTGATGTGGTTTTTGAAATTGTGTGTGGTTTTGAAATTGTGTGTGGTTTTGCACTTCAGGGCCACCGTAGCACAATGTATTGAGTTCTGGGGAAGTGTTAGCTATGTAGGTGGTGTAGAAGGCCGAATTATATTATATTACACTGTTAGATGAATGTTTATATACAGACGTGGACAAAATTGTTGGTACCCTTCATTAAATCAAAGAAAAACTCATAATGGTCACAGAAATAACTTTAATCTGACAAAAGTAATAATAAATAAAAATTATAGAAATGTTGACCAGTGAAAGTCAGACATTGCTTTTCATCCATGCTTCAACGGAATTATTTAAAAAATAAATGCATGAAAAACGCCTGGACAAAAATGATGGTACCCAAAATTAATATTTGGTTGCACAACCTTTTGAGGCAATCACTGCAATCAAATGATTCCTGTAACTGTCAATGAGACTTCTGCACCTCTCAGCAGGTATTTTGGCCCACTCCTCATGAGCAAACTGTTCTAGTTGTTTCCGGTTTGAAGGGCGCCTTTTCCAGACAGCACGTTTCAGCTGCTTCCAAAGATGCTCAATAGGATTGAGATCAGGGCTCATAGAAGGCCAGTGTTTTCCTCTTAGCCCTTCTTGGGTGTTTTAGCTGTGTGTTTTGGGTCATTTTCCTGTTGTAAGACCCGTGACCTGCGACTGAGACCATGCTTTCTGACACTGGCCAGCACATTTCTCTCAAAACATCTAGCTGCTTGGAGATGGTCTTATAGCCTTTACAGTTAACATGCTTGTCTATGATTTTCTTTCTCATCTCCTGAGACAACTCTTTCCTTTGCTTCCTCTGGTTTATATTGAGTGTGGTACACACCACGTCACCAAACAACACAGTGACTACCTGGAGTCCTATATATAGGCCCACTGAGTGATTACAGGATTGTAGACACCTAGGATGCTGATTAGTGGACATACCTTGGATTAACATGTCCCTTTGGTCACATTATTTTCATTCTTTTCTAGGGGTACCATCATTTTTGTCCAGGCCTGTTTCATGCATTTATTTTTTTAAATAATTCTGTTGAAGCATGGATGAAAAGCAATGTCTGACTTTCATTGGTCAACATTTATATAATTTTTATTTATTATTACTTTTGTCAGATTAAAGTTATTTCTGTGACCATTATGAGTTTTTCTTTTATTTAATGAAGGGTACCAACAATTTTGTCCACGTCTGTAACTAGATTCCACATTGCAAGATCTCCCCCATTAGCAAAGAATGTTTGATACGGCCAAAGGATTGTTTGTGCGAAGATCTGGCAGAACATCGACTCACTGAGGATTTCCAGGAAAACATTAGTCAAAATCTGATAGGGTCGACATGATGTGTCTCCAGTCTAGGAAAGCACAGCTGGAATCCATCACTTAGACAGCGCACTTGTGTGTATGCAAGACGTGCACGCTTCCCTGTGCGCAGAGAGGTATTTGAGAATCTGTACACCCCATTTTAGTTAGAGTGACATTTGATTAAAACCTGGCCCAGGGCTGCATTTCCATTGTCTAAAGCGGTGTCTGTTTTTTTTAATACTTGATAATACTCTGAGAACCAACATTATTGGCGAAGCCAGCCAGGCTTATTCCATATTGGAATAATTGATGGAATCAGAAAATAATAATTACTTAATTAGTTTAAACTTTTAAACTTAGTTTAAACTTTAATTTGAAATAAAAAAAATATATTTATTTATTAATTTAATAAATTAAACTAATGCATTTGACAAAAAAATAGATCTTTTTGAAAGTAAGGTCCCCCCATTGTGACAAAATGTTTTATTTTATAGAAATGTACTTAGGTTTATTTGCTGACATCTGAAATTCCTAGAGGGTGCTCGCTGCAGAACCACAAAGGTGGAGCTGAACCAGAAGGTGGAGCTGCACCAGGTCCAGCCCCGCCCATTCCACCAGTCACCATGGCTGAGCGCACAGCCCAGCCCCGCTGACTTTTTTTTTTTTACAGGACTGACGCCCCTAGTCGGTGCAGGTAGACCCACCTCGCCTGATGGTAGATGCGGGATTGGAGATCATGTGCATTGTGATTGATTGAGAGCAAGTGATTGGACTCCGGCATTATGGCTGTAAGTAACCCAACATAAGATAATTTTAAAATAGTTTCCAAGACATGTCATTTCATTTCACATTTCTCGGTGGTACAAGTGTTGCAGATACCGGTACACAAGCATAGAGCGCCTTCTAGCGGTCGGAGCTATATACATTTTTTATATATAAAGATATAATATACATATGAAATGTATGTTGGCCAAGTATTATGTTTGTTATACGATTGCACAGCCATTAAGTATGTACGTATGTTTTAAGATGTGGGTATAGGTGTGTGTAGGCATGTGTGTATATGTTTTTACCATCCATCCATCCATTTTCCAACCGCTTAGTCCTCCAGGGGTCCAGCTGTCAACGGGCGTGAGGCGGGGTTCACCCTGGACAGGTCGCCAGTCCATCACAGGGCCACACATAGGGACAGACAGGACAAATAACCATGCACACACACACCCACACCTAAGGACAATTTTTATTTCCATTTATTTGTTTATTTTATTCATTTATTTATAGTTAAGTTACTTACGTATCTACTGTTTTATTTTTATTACTTATTCATTTATTTTCTCATGTTTTGTATGGACATTGCATTGAATGATCCTTGTTCTACGGTCGTAGATGTTGTGACATGAGTGGCTGGAGGTTGTCTATGGGGGGTTTGTTGTGTGTGTGTTTGTTTTGTATTCAAAGGGATTCCACAGTACAGTTTTCGTTTTACATTTTGGATGACTTGTATGACAGTGTATTTCCTGAACCAAACTTAATACACAAAGTTTGGGAAAAAATATATATGTCTCAGTCTGTAGAGAGAGAGATTTAATATACAATTGTGTAACAGAGTTGATTATATGGAGTTTATATATATATATATATATATATATATATATATATATATATATATATATATATATATATATACATATATACTGTAGTTTTATGTTAAAACTATATGCTGTAAACAGTTATTAAATTAGTGTTTTGGATTCATTTAATACATATATTACAGCATTAATATGTTATCAGCATGGGGTGATACAGGGGCAAGATTTAATAAGTCTGTACTTCTTCCTCCTCCTTTTCGAACTGATCCTTCCCTCCTTGTGGATATATCTTTATATAGAAAATGTTTGAACCATTCATCTATTCAATGCCATCTTGCATTATTAATGAGGGGCCGGACTTTGATTGACAGGCTGTTTCCTTGGACTTTAATTATAGTAACACTTAATTTTAATAATTATTTCAAGTTACTAGTTCTTACCATTTGAGGTTTGAGAAATAGGAGAACCGTAGGAGGAGCACAGATACGGCAGCAGTCAGGCATGGGGCTATTATCCTTTAGCTTAGCTAGCCAAGTTTAGCATCAGAGCTAAAGATGCAGGAGCAGAATGGGCATAATTACGACCGAGCTACACGCCCCTACACGCCCCGCGAGGGCAGAGTCTAGGGTGAAGATCCCGCCCCTACGCCCTTTTTAGGAACATGCTTGGTCAGAGCTGGGGAGGAGTCTTTGAATCCACCATGAATTCCCCCATGAAAGTCATTCTGGTAAACGGGGAGGAGTGAGGAGGCGCTGTCTATTCTTTTTTACAGTCTATGGGTCTGAGTCTGGTGGAATGGGCGGGGCTGGATCTGGCGCAGCTCCACCTTCTGGTTCAGCTCCATCTTTGTGGTTCTGCAGCGAGCACCACTTGGAAATTCCGCTTAAACGTATCAGATCACTGATTCTGATTGCTGGTAAATAAATGCGTTACCTAAGTGGAACTTAATTAAGAGGGTTACCTAAGGAAATCTAGTGTATCAATGAGATTCAAACTCTTCTCTTTTCAGTGTCATGATGTTCATATTTATATTTTGTTATTTTTAATAACAGCTATAGCAAAATGTGACCTGCTATGGGGTATGTAAATTTACAGCAAAAAATTAACAGCAATAATTTGAGTTATATTGGTATAAAAGAAAAATTATGGGGGTTCATACTTGAGTCATATTTTCATCATATTATTAATTCATTTATAAATGTCACAGTTTATAACAATGTATAATATTTAATGAGCAAGCTACATATTTTTTTTATAAACTAAACAGTAACAAAAATTACTGGTATTAATTTTTGACTTAAGTGTCACAAAGCTAGTTCTGAATAATACATTTTAATATCCAGTATGATCACATTTTCTTAAATCAGTTATTACAATATGACTGATTATTTCAGCACATTACCTGCGGTGATAAGACTCTGTTGGTCGCAGATTTTGTTTTAACACCGACATTGGCCCCAGTTGTAGCAACATATAAAAATTTTTAGCCAAGATAAACATGAGAGGAATAAGCGGGAATTCCCAAATATCAGCACTTAATCCAGCTACACTACTTCCTGAAGCTACTGATGGAGGACTTTTGGCAGAAAGCGAAATGGTGTGATGCCACAAAGTTGTTCCTTATCAATAACCGATCAGTGTATTATCATGGAAAACGTAGTTATTACCTTATCATATATTTTAGCTCCAACTTCCAGCATTCAAACCATACCTCTGAATCCTTCCTAGTGATCTTCTCACTGAATTGTGTGTTGCTGTAGGGGGGAGGCGGAAGAATATCCTGTCATCCCAACATGCTATTTGGCCAACAGGCTGTCAATAAAGGCCAAAGCAGCTGTGCAGAAGTAGCAGAAGAGGCTTATTAGCCTGAGCTCTGGCAGACAGTGCAGTGACTTGATCACTCTGCTCATAGCCTGATCAGTATGGGTTTTGAACACACCAAATAAATTTTCCGTGTTTGGCATGTTTGGCATTGTGCACGTGTGAAGACACCAAAATGTGTGTCTCACTCTCATTGCGTGAGGCTTGAGCTCTGTGGCATGAGACTTTAATGGTGCATTCAGACCGCGTCAAGCATAAAGTGTCATCATAAAGCGACTAGTTCGACGCATATACACAGAAGATACATTTTTAAGCTGAAGCTTACAAAGCTCGTAGGCGGGTCTTTCTCTGCTGGATGTTTTAAACACTAGCGATCGTGGTTGGCTAGGCAGCGTAGACATCGGGCAACGTCACTACAGTGAGACGCTCCAATTGGTTGCTGTGCTGCGTCAAGAGCCGTCAAAAGTTCAAGCAGCTGAACTTCTGCGTTGCTAGCGTTATGGGCTTTGAAGCTTGAAACACAGGAAAAGCTTGAAAAGTTGACGGAGCCAAAGCTCACAAAGCGCCGTAGAGCCTGCGACGGACCTCCAACGGCCTTAACCGTAGACTTAACATGTAATCTTGACACTGCTGACGCTGACAAAGCCTGCGGTCTGAATGCACCGTAACACCTTCATTCCCATTGTACCTAGGTGAATCCTTTTTTTGCATACGGTGCAAAAAGTCTCAAAAACATTGTTTTCCACTGGGTTTTAACTGGTGACGAAAATAGTTTATCCAGTCAGATATCAAAATTCAAGACTTTTTCAAGCCTTTATATGATATTATTTACAAATTCATAAATTCAATGCTTTGGAGGCTTTTTAAGACCCTGCAGGAATACTGGAGACAGGACGGGCAGGAGAGAAAACCGCAGGACAGGGGAGACACATACAATGATCTGGCACTGACTAAAGGAACAATGGGTTATAAAGGCGTGAGGTAAAGAGGACAAGGTGTGGAATATTGGGGACACAGGTGAAGAAGACGATGAGGAGCGGGAGTGAATGAGGCAGCTTCACACTCACAAGGATATAGCAACAGTGGAGAGGAAAAACTCCCCTATAACAGGAGGAAACATACAGAACCTGGCTCTGTATGAGTGGGCACGACAGTCTGGAGGTTTGATAAGACAGAGCAGAGACACAGAAAGAACAAAAATAAGAGAACTTTACAGACTGACGAAAGTAAGAAGTTAACAACAGCACATGGAAGAAATTTAGTTACTGGGAGCATCATCTGATATGATGCTTCCTATCTAAGCTGAGTAGGATACCAGGTGTAGATTCTGTAGATAGAAAAAAAACAACAAGAAACAAGCTTAACAGCAGAAATACCAGCAAAAAAAACCCATTTGGGGTCTCATTTATAAAACTTTGCGTAGAATCCTCACTAAAACTGCAATTTTTTTTTTTACTTACACCTAGTAGGTTTCTGATCTATCAAACTTGGAGTACGCACAGCTTGACGCAATCTCACTATCTAAATCAGACTCTTTATAGAAATGTGCTCAGCTGTTTTGGGATCATATCCTGCCTCCTACACACCCACTTTATGCCATAAACGGTCAATGCAAAGCGTCTAGTGAATATTGTGCATCGACTTAAGACGGCTAATATGGGGCGTTTCACGGGTAACCATGGCAACCGGGAGTTGGAGAAAGACAAAGCTGTAGGCATGCGGAGACAGAGAAGACTGTTTTATTTCGATCAATTAATCAATGTTGATCTATATAGAGCTTTACTCAGGCAAAGGATTCACATAAACAGACATAAATATAGTTACAAAAAATGTGATAGAAAACAAGAGTAAAAAACAACAACAAAAAAATAAAAGCAGCAGCACAAGAGATGAAACAAATAAGAACATTAAATATAAAGTTTCAATTATAGGCTATTGATTATCTATTGCAGCGACAGCAAGACTGGTATCAAGGCAAATTAAAACAAATAAAATTAAATCACAATAGAACATAATAAATTTAAGCACTCCGAGATATTTAAAGCCTGGTGAAAAGGTGCGCTTCAAAATTACTTTTAAAAAGTATAACCCATTAAAAATATTGATTTGGGGTCATAAAAATTAACGGAAGAGCTGCAGGTGACACAGCATTGATGCAGCAGCATGCCTGACATAAAAAAAAAAGAATCTTCAATGAGTGCCAGTGCATCCATTGTGCAGAATTATGCTGGGACACTGCGGCATATTTGTTCTTCACACATGCACCAATACATGCAATTGCTATAAAATCTGAAGACATACATATGAACATAATTCTTAAATGCAACGTATTTTTAATCAATTCTCATTTTTATTCTCAGTTCCTATAGACGGGACAGGATAAGTTTGCGTGTTGGTTGTGTTCGTCTGTGTGTGCAATGCTCTACAAGTCTAAAAATGTGGCTTAAATTTACAGTTTTGTCATCCGTCCTGCTGCGCTTTCAGTGCCTCCGTTCCAAAAAGTGCTTAAGCAAGCTCCTTAGTGTGCTTAAAGTTGCGCACATTTTTCCACCACATTTTTTTCTATGAATCCCAAACACTTCCACCTCATTTTCCCCTGCGCGTGAGAGCCCAGACTGCTCTCGAGTGAAACCCTCCTCCACTCTCGCAGAAAACTCTTCGTCTGCTCACGCGCAGAGTATCTTTTGAGTGTCCGTTATTGTTAGTAAGGAGCCGGGCCTGGGGACTTGCAGGTCACCACTGTATCCCCAGATGTAATTGGTTGAGCATACTCGCTAATTGGACAGCAGGATACAGCAACATTACTAGGACAAACCAGAGATGGGAATTATGGCTTATACAAGTCATCTCCATGCCGTGTTTTTGTTTCACTAAGATACTAAGGCCATGTCCACAGTTATACAGGGAGTTAGACGGCTAATGTTATCCACTCAACTAGAGCATTTGCCTCTTTTAAGGTCCCATGATTGTGCAATCCCATACCGACCTGTGCATATACTGGGCATGCGCGAAAAGACGTGCGAAACACAGACTGATGCGTATAACCTACGTCACTGCCTACAAAATATAAATAAGAAGCTCTACAGCACAGTACATATCTGTTTTTCCTTTGAAGAAAATAATGGCTTAACTTGAGAAATGTCTGAATTTGCAAAAGAAGAAGCTGCATGGCAAGACTCCTCTCCATCTTTGCTGTTGTCTTTGTTGTTGTTGTCGTCAACCTGGAATGCAGTATTTCATTGACGTCACTTCCTTTCATTATCCGGGGACGCTGTCCAAACCTGCTCATTTAGCCATTTAATTAAGAATTAGACGGCCTTCTTACCCAGCTAATAATTATTTGGCCACATAACTTAAACAACGCCGGGTTAGCGTGGTTGATAGAGGGGTGTAGACTAAATAATTCTACGTTTAAGGCATTTTCCGGACAAGTGTGGACAAGGCCTTAACCAGTGTTGTGTCTATATATGGGAACTGCACAATGTGCATGCAATTTGTCTGGCTGACATCAACAGCAGTAGTAGCAGCATAATAATTTAATACTAACACAGCTATTAATGACTTTCAATTGATTAATTTATTAAATCAAGTTGGGGCACCACTCCAGAAAATCCAGAATAACGTGAACATAAGCCAGACAAATTCAGTCTCTTTCCTTAAAGGTGAAGTCTGACGCAGTAACAATAATTCCACATGCACTGAATAAAACAGGGGAACTTCTTTTTAAAACATAACAGGGTTTATTAACATAGTTGTTTTAATCTTACAGATGAACACCGGGGCAACAGCTGATCTACTCTAAATCATGCAGTCTACAAACTATTTAAAAAAGAATAACGTATGTAACCAAAAACTAACAATACCAGAATTATAAAAAGAAACAGCTTCAAAGCATTAATGGGATGTGTGTGTGTGTGTTTTAAGTGTGTCTCCGCAGAGGGTGATCTCGAGTCAGGACACAGTGTTAATAGTATTCTTTCTCAACAAGACATGCAACCACACCATACCAACACAATGAAATTATATTAAAAGATGGGAGATATAATAACGCTTCAGCAAGAACCAGTGAACACAAAAACAAGCATATAACAGCAAAAGCCAACGTGCGGCGGCGCGACTAACAACGAGCAAATGGTGATTTAACAATTACAGAAGAATCAATTAAACCATTTCACACAAGTCTAAACTTGTGTTTTAAAACCTCCTAGAGAAGCCTACACTCTACCCAGTCAAACTAAATTTATCTTACTGGTGATGACTTCGTCCACGCCACCAGTCCAAGGCGAAGGGATAATTAAGGGAGAAGGAGGAACAATCCAAATGGGCCAAGTCCCTTGAGGAACAGCAGCGCAAAGCTTATTTAAAAAGAAAGCATTCAGATGCAGGCAGCGACTTCAATCGATCCTGTCTTTAGAGAGCTATCTTGGTATAGCTCAGATGCCAAGCAGACCTCATGGCTGCAGAAACAGGAGGTCAGGTAACTTGGCAAAAATAAAGCAGCATAGGTAGACATCCAATCAGTTATCCAATCAGTTAGGTAGACTACAGGCATGTCTGGAAGACATAAAAACTTGGATGACTCTAAACTTCTTGCTTCTGAATTCTGATAAAACAGAAGTTGTCGTCTTTGGACCAGAAGCTCTGAAAAAGAAACTACTTAGTCAACCCCTTCACCTAGACGGCATTAAATTAGCCTCCAGTAATAAAGCAAAGAACCTCTGTGTTATTTTTGACCAAGATATGTCATTTAGATCTCACATTAAAGAAGTCTCTAGGATTTCCTTTTTTCACCTTAGGAATATTGCAAAAATTAGAACCATCCTGTCCAGGAATGATGCTGAAAAACTAGTCCATGCCTTTATTACTTCAAGACTGGATTACTGTAACTCTTTATTATCAGGTAGTCCACAGAAAACAATTAAAAGTCTTCAGTTAGTCCAAAATGCCGCTGCTAGGATTCTGATGAATATTAAAAGAAGAGATCACATTTCCCCTGTTTTAGCTTCTCTTCACTGGCTCCCAGTAAAATCTAGAATAGAATTCAAGATCCTCCTTCTGACATATAAAGCTCTTAATAATCTAGCTCCATCATACATAAGAGACCTGATTGTTCCATATGTTCCTAACAGGGCCCTTCGCTCTCAGACTGCAGGTTTACTGGTAGTTCCTAGGATTTCTAAAAGTAGAATGGGTGGCAGATCTTTCAGCTATCAGGCTCCCCTCCTATGGAACCGGCTCCCAGGGTTGGTTCGTGAAGCAGACAATTTGTATATCTTTAAAACTAGGCTTAAAACTTTCCTCTTTGACAAAGCTTACAGTTAGAGATATGTTAATAGGCAGTTAGAGACAGGTTAGACAGGTAGCTAGGAAGAGATAGGTTAATGTTAGTAGTCAGGTAGAGTGTCAAAAGCTAGGAAGAGATATGAAGAGGTAGAGTAGCTAGGTAGAGATAGGTTAATGTAAGCCAGGTAGAAAGTGTTAGTAGCTAGGTCTCCTAGTAGCTAGGAGACAGGTTAATGTTAGTAGCTATGCTGCTTTAGGCTAGGCTGTTGGAGGACATTATTAGGGTCTGTTCCTACTACTTTCTCTCCTACTTCTCCCCAACTGCATGATGTGCTGTCAATTCAAGCGCTAACCTGTTTTCTCTTAGTCTCTTCCTACAGTAGGTGCTCCTGACCCGCCCTGCTTGACGACCCTGACTAAGATGGCATTGCAGTGACGGAAAGTTCTCCACGTCCTGCAACAAACTTCTGCATCAGTTCTGTTGCTCTTTCTGTGTCTCTGTTCTGTGTCTCTGTTCTGTATTCTCCAAACCACAGACGGTCTCGGCAGATGACCGCTTGTGCTGAGCCTGGTTCTGCCGGAGGTTTCTTCCTGTTAAAAGGGAGTTTTTCCTTTCCACTGTCGCTTCGTGCTTGCTCAGTGTGAGGGATTGCTGAGAATTACACGACGCAATCTTCTGTGGTTCTCTAATTTCTAAATTAAACATTGTATTGTAATAACTCTTCTTGTAAAGTGCCTTGAGATGACATCTGTTGTGAAACGGCGCTATATAAATAAACTGAATTGAATTGAATTGAATAATGCTCCGGAGGTTTAGAGAAGTGGTCCTGTCCTGGCCTGCAGGTTGGAACCAAGGGGGAGATTTTGCTAGCTATGATTTGAGTGTCCCCGTCGCCCAATAGGCATGGAAAGACAATGGCTTCTTTCAGCACAGTTCTTTTAAGAGCTCTGCCTGTGATTACCGGCCAAAGACCAATGAGAATACACTGAGGGCGGTGCGAGCTTTGTTTTTATCACTGGTCACAGACTAATGAGGATGAGTTTAAGCCATGCACAAGGTTGCTGGAGATGGCATATCATTTATGGAAAATGAATCCAAACACCAGGTTAATTTACTGGGCTGATTGGAATCACCTGGTTCAGTTCCCTAAGCAGAACAAAAACATGGCAAGGAGATGACTTGTTGAAGCCACAATTCATGTCTCTGGGACAAACCACAGAACGGCATCTATTGTGATTTGGTGTCTTCTCTTTTCTTTCCCTCCCCCAAATGCTCATCTTACATATACCTTGGTAGTCTATGTATTTAACAATGTTTGACTGTATGTTCTAAAATTGCAATAAATAAATAAAAAATGAGGATGTAAAATGGTGATACACTGTCGTACAGCAGGTGGCAGCGTTTACCTGATAATTTCTCTTTTTCCGCCTGTTCTATATTATGAAAAGGATAGCCTGTCTTGCTGTATCATTTACTATGATTTTCCGACAATATTTACCGCTGTCCACCTGCTCCATCGTTATACTGCTCATTCCCATGTCCCACCCATAGACTGTAAAAAAGAATAGACAGCGCCTCCTCACTCCTCTCCGTTTACCAGAATGACACACTTTCATGGGGGAATTCATGGCGGATTCACAGACTCCCCCTCCCCAGCTCTGACGAAGCATGTTCCTAAAAAGGGCATAGGGGCGGGATCTTCACTGTAGACCCTGCCCTCGCGGGGCGTGTAGTTCGGTCATAATCACGCCCATTCTGCTCCCGCGTCGTTAGCTCTGATGCTAAACTTGGCTCGGCCCCCTCATTAATTATGCAAGATTTCAAAAAATGATCTTACGAAAACCAGCCTGGTACCCAGGTTTTTTATGAGCCCAGCGTTATCTCAGGAAGAATATGTAGCCATAGAAAGTTTAAAACAATGGGGCACCAGGCGGTAAAGTTGTTTTTAACGTGTCTAAAGTCCAAAGCTTTTTTTTTTTTTTTCTTTTTTTTTTTTTTATGGGGGCCTAGCGGCCAAATAGAGGTACTACAGCAAGGGAGGAGCAATGGCGGCCTCCATGGCATGCGGTCAAAAAGCTGAGCAGCCAGCGGCCATTGGTCCCACCCCTCTGTTTAAGTCCAAATTAGAACAACAAGCAACAACACCACATTCAAGGAGGAAGAGAGAGGCTGGGGGCTCTGGGCATAGGCGACATAGGCCTAGGCCCCTGATGGAGGGGGGGGGGGGCATCGCGGGGCGGGGATGGGGGGATGCAGCAGCACAGTGAAGCAAAATGACAGAGCAGTGTCCGGTTTCTGGAAGCTCAATTTAGGAAGAGCGTAGTGATGTCTGCTCTCCCTCAGCAGGAGCAGGCGGAGGGTGTTGTGACAAAGCGGGGGTGGGGATACAGGAACCTCCGTATTTTCGTTCCCGCCGTCTTGCCGTATTAAAGTTTAGTTGTACATTTCATGCATTTTTTCATTATAAGAAAATCCTCTGCCTCTCAGTTTAGAGAAGTGCAACAGCTGCTGCCTGCTACAGTTACAGTGGCAGGTCTCGCAAAGTCAGCCCCTAGAACAGAAGCAACAATAAGATGCACTTGATGAAGATAGAGTTGCTCAAAAACCAACTAGAAGACATGTAAATATATCGGGGAAATGGGACAGCAAGTTTCCTTCCCTCCAGAGGAACTGGACGGGGCGCAGCATCAACACAGGTAGGCGCGGTTCTGTTCACTTAGTGACTAGTGACAGATTAAAACATGTTGGAAATGAGCAACGGAGGTAGGAAATTGTCGCCGAAGAATATAAATTCCCATTTAAACAAATCTTAAATAAGAGGTACTCTATCCGCCTCGGGGCATTGGTGCAAGGACCTGGGAGTGGGTTTGGGTCATTATGTATTGGACGTTTGAATGAGTGTACAGTGTCGTTTCTTGGGTGTCCTGATGTGTTAGTGAGAATGTGTGTGCGTAAGAGGGAGGGTACATGTGATTGTGTGAGTGTGTGTCTCTGTCTACTTGTCAGGTTGGGTCTTTGGATGTCCTCGTTCCTGGCGTCTCTCAGGCCACACATCCAGTGGGGGCCTTTTTCCCCTCTGTCACTCCCTGCTGATGACTGATGCCCCTGCTCACTGGTGTAATGGTGGCTCTCGATGTCTGGCGCTGGGGTCTTTCAGCTTGGACCGTGCACTCAAGCGCTTCCAGAGCCATAGAACCAAACAGCTCTCCCGGTTCCACCAGAACACTGCGGAGGGTTTTCCTGCAGGCCTCAGTGAAAGGGAATTGTGCCAACCAGACCTAGTGGAAAGCCTGAATGAAAGTAGAAATCAATCGCCCCAACTCTCTAGACATCAGTGCAAATACCTGTAGGGAAGCATCACTGAACTTATAGACAAAAGCATTCCGTTCAGCCTCCCATGCGTCCCATGCATGCCACTGCATCATAGGCCTTGGAAAGAAGGTCATCTGTAATCCAGCACTGGGGACGAGGACACCTAGCGTCTGGTCTCAGAGCCTCATCAGGTGAGACAATATGAGGATCTTTTTGTGACGTCAATGTTTATGTTTTATGCCTCATGGTAGTAGGTGGCCGGAAATAGCGTATATTTTGCCTGAAAATTGATTGTTTTGCATGCTTGGGCGAGGATTTAGTGAAGCGGATGATTCACTCCTGCTCTGTGGTCGACTGTACGGCCCTCTGGGGGCCTGATACATTTATTTTTTTTAATGAAAGATATGCAGGCAATGTGGAGAATACACCTGGATGCTCAAAAGAAAGTCTGTATTACCTACAGATTACTTACAGAGTTTGTGAAGCTAACTTTGTTCATGGCACGTCCTTGTGATCATTTGTTTTAAGTAAAAAGCTTGAGGTTTGCATATTTTAAAATCCTCTTTGTTTTATTGTTTTCGCGTTCTGATTAAGATGTTCTAAACTGCAATCAACACTCTGTCTATGCATGCTGATCTACATGCAGCAACGGTAAATCTGATCCAGGCCGCTGCTAATTTATTTAAACAATAAACCCGCTAGCCTACATGACTGCACGTTTCTCCAAGACCGGATTAAAAAAATAAACAAGTGCTGATATTCAGTTTTTGCCAGAGAACATGCCACTGCATTACTCAAGCCGTGTACAGGACAACAGATCTTGAAAAGTGATAACATTTCTATAAATAAATAGATAAACAAATAAACACGGTGATCAATGAGGACTTACCCAGCTTTGTTGTTGCGTTGAGGATTTAGGCAATAGGCACTCACCCACAGGTGAGGCAAATCACGCTGTATTTCTGCTTGTCTGATCTCCGCTTTTAGCACAAACACGGCTTTCTGTTCCACAGAGATCAGCCTAACTCTCCTTGAAACAACATAATCTCAGTCCTCCAGACTTTCAGAAGCGTTAGACTTTTTCATGATTGAAGTGTCGGCTTTAGTAATAGAGATAAATCTCTCCCCAGCAGATTTGTGGGCTAGACACTAGCGAATCATAATAACATCATCTAAAAGGGGCTTTAAATAAATTCTACATCGCCGTCAATAGATATTTTAAGTTTCTCTCTAAAGTTCTCCCAGTTTTCAAACGTTAAAATGGTTATATATCAGCCTGCTAAGTGTTGGTTGCGTCTCTATAACCCCCATTCATTTAGTTACCTTTCTGCCACACACCCACTCGTGCATGCGCAAATAGATGTCAATACTAAATTCTCACTATAAGAGAATGCCCCACATTTAACACATTTAGGACTCAATTAAAAAAACACAGATCTCCTGCTGCAGGACTGAGCCAAGTGTCAGGATCCCTTGCACAGATGTTGCTTTGTAAATAATAATTGTACATATTTATCCTTATAATGTTTGTTTGAACTGTTTGACCTGCCCTTGCACCAAAATCTCAATTTTATCGTGCAAGTCACAGAACAAACATTCAGGTGTTATTAATGTATGAATTGTTTCAACATCTGTTATGTAAGTATGTAGCCTCAACTTTTAAATTGTTTTATGTTTTATAACTGTTGTTGGCATTATACATCTTGCCCAGGGACAACAGTTGAAAACTAGCTTTGCAGCTAATACTGACACATTTACAGGAATGTTCATTAATGTGTACTGTCCCTGTCAAATAAACTATTTAAAAAAATTAAAAAAAGATCATCCTATTAGAGCAGCTATAGTCAGCTTAACTGCTGGCATGCGTTCCAGGCCAAACTTATGTGCATCCTGAAAGGCTACCAGCATCTGGCCATTGGACGTTGGATGACAAAGGGCCCTAGAATCTCTCCAGCATGCTTGCAACTCCCTCAGATACTCTGCCGATGGAGGCACAGTAAAGTTGAAGAAAGCACTGGCCGGAGCTGGCTTAGCCTGCGGCACATCTAACTGCAGGCGGGCTAGATCTATACAAATGGTGGCTCCCATGGAGAATTCCTCAACACCACCAGTAGAGCTATAGGCCGAAGAATGGGAGCCAACTGCGGAGCTTAGATGGGTGGCCTCCCCCTGTGGGACCACATCCCCGAACTGGGAGACTGATACTGATTTAGAAAGTACATCATCTTCCAACCCCAAGTAGGCTGCCAGAGGAGCAAGAACATCTGGCTGTTCTGCTCCCATCCCCCACTGGGAGGCCAGGAAGAAGAACTTCAGAGTATCGAGCTCCATGGGCAATTGTTCGACCCTGGAGGCAAGCCCGGACCCCCTAGCCTTCTTCCTAGGGGTGGTCTCAGCAGCCTGACGTCTAGATCGACCAGTCCAATTTAAAGCCAGTCGCAGGGCTGGGGCCAACCGGTCGGGTGACGACGTGGGGTTCAACAGTCGCCTCACCTCAGTCAGCCTTGCAATCCTCACTGCCCGAGGCACTATAACCCAGTTCATCCAGGTATCATCAGAAAGACCCTCCTTCATATACCCAAGGCCAAGGCATGAGGGACATAAATCATGGCCATCCTCAAGCTGCAGTGGAATCATACAGGATGAGCAGGAGTGGTTGCCATCCATGCTGACAACTAGAAAAAATGACAAAAACAAAACGAAAAGTGACAGACACTGGGAGAGGGAGCAAAAGCACTGTCTTCACCAGTCAAGGGTAAGTTTATTACACAACCTTTAACGGCAAATGTTGCAATGAAACTAGTCACTGAAGCACACCTATGCTGGGAGCAAGAGCGAGAGCACTGCCTTCGCAGGCCAAGGGTAAGCTATCCTACTAGGAAATGAAACACCAACTGCAGTACAGATGCTGGGAGAGGGAGCGAAAGCACAACCTCCACCAACAAATATTGAAAATTAAACTAGTCACCGTAGCACACCTATGCAGGGTTCGGGAGCGAGAGCACTGCCTTTGCCAGCCAAGGGTAAGCTATCCCAATGAAATGAAACACTAAGTGTAGTACAGCACTTGACTAACCACTACAACCTTCACACAATATTTTGTTGCACGATGTTGGGAGGAGTGTGCACACCGCCTGCACTGACAGTCATATAAACAACCATTTATGTGTAACAAGAGAAACTTACCCAGCCGAAAAAACGCACCGAAGCACGAGTCACAAGCCTGCTGGTCCAGACCCCCACCGCATGCGGCATTCAACTCCTGTTTCTCAGCGCTCTGAAACTCATGGAACCTTTCTTTGAGCTTTCAGGATAAAACAATGTTTTTGTTTATCAATATTTAGGATTCATCTGGTGTTGGCAGTCTTTGAGCTCCTTGGAGCTAGTTCTTCCGTTGCCAGAAAAGGAAGGCGTTTGATGAGTGTCTCTTCTTCAGCGAGCTGACCGGGCCCCGCTTGGAAGGAGACAGTTGGTGGATGAACGCCTTCCATCTGCGCCCGTGAACAGGGAACTGAAGAAGAATGAACGATTGGCGGCGGGGGGGTATTTATAGACTCTTAGCCCCTCCTCGCTCTGAGAGTGAGGCTTCTTCCCTGTGGAGCTAGAGTGTGGGTTAGCGCCACCCGATGGTTGTGTGTGACCCAACAACCCCCAGATGGCGGCTTGTACTTAGCCAGGTTCTGTAGTTCTGTTGAAAGTTCCTCCCTGTTGAAGGGACGTTTTTCCTCGCTGACACTAAATCAAAACAAATCGAACTTTATTTATAAAGCGCTTTTCAAACTACAAAGCTTATCAAAGTGCTTTACAAATTAAAATGCCCCCCCTTCCCACAACCCAAAATAAAAACATCACTACAACTATACACTCCCCACCCATCCCGTCTCCCATGCATGTGCATACTTAAAAGCAACAAAAAGCAAAAACGGGCTGACTACAGATGAGCCAGGAAACGGCATCATGAGAGCCATCCGGATTGGCAGCAGCAGATCAGCAGCAGCAGGCAAGGCCCCGATCCAGGGTGCCCAGAGGAGGGAGGGCTGGTAGCCCCAACTCCACCCAAGCACTACCTGGAGAGGACCCAGGCAGCCACAGCCGACCACTGCTCCCGATGCTGAGGACTCCAACAGACAAAACACTGGAAGGATGATTAAAATAAGGAGTTAAAATATTAAAATAAGCAGATAATGAGATTAAATAGTAAAATACTGATAAAAATGTTAAGACTCAGTGTTTTAAATTATAAAGTGTAAAACAATGATAAGATAATATCAAATAAAAGTGTGAAGCAAAAAACCCAATAATTAATAGATAATAGTCAGGTAAAAGCTAAACAAAAAATTCTATCAAATAAAATATACAGGGTAATTAAATAGAAATGATTTGAAAATCAGTTAAAAGCTATGTTAAAAAGGTGAGTCTTAAAAACATGAAAGTTCTCTGTGGCCCTGAGATCCTCTGGCAGCCTGTTCCAGAGGTGAGGGCCATAACAATTTAAGGACGCCTCACCATGAGTTCGTGTCCTGACTTTGGGAATGATAAGGAGACGGCTGTCAGAGGAGCGCAGAGACCAGGAGGGTTCATACGGTAAAAGCATTTCTGACAGATAAGAAGGCCCAAGACGCTAGTCCAATTCCAAGATTTTCTTTGTTAGCCTGACACAGCCATCACACCCAGAGCTACAGATGAGTGGAGGCATGCTGGAGATAGCAGCAGTCTGTGCTCAAAAAACGCCCTCGATAAAAATAAATAAATAAAATGCTCAAATTTAGCGGTATTAAAAACGGTTATAACCAATCCACTATCCAAACTAGACCAGCTAAAACCGCATTACTTAGGGAGCCAGAGTGGCAGGTCACTTGGTTGAGATAGACGCCGACGCATGCACAAAAATAAAGTGTGTTTGGGGCACTTGCTTGCTCAGTATGAGGGATTGTTTCAGGTTGGAGTCTGCATTGACAGGGCATAGTATCAAGTCAATCTCTCGTTGCAATCTGCTGGGATTCCTTGAATTGGAAAATATTTTAATTAAAATATAAAATTTTAAATATTAAACATTAAAAATGATTAGCATGTATTTATGATTGTATAAACAACTTGTCTTGTAAAAGTCCTTAAGATAACATGTTCGGAATTGGAGTCATACAAATTTTTTTTTGAAATTGAAACAAATAATATCGACAACATTTTCAGTAAATCAGAACGGTTTTATTTAGTGGCATTGGGCAGTGAACGTTAATACCAGGAATCCATGATCCTCCTCATGCTCATGAACCTCATGCCTCCATATCCCATTTCCCTGAAGTTCCTGTACTCTCCAGGCCTGAAGTACATCATCCTGCCTCTGTAGTGGGGCTGCTCGTACATCAGCCAGTGGCCGTCCATCACATGGCAGGACATGCAACTGGACATGCGGTAGCGATCCATGAAGGAGTCACAGTCATCCATACACTCATACATCTGACCACCAAAGTTCTCCCTCTCATAGATTTTCATCCTGTAGGATCCCCTGTACTGTAAAAGATTTTAAAAATAAATGTCAAATGAGGTTTTTAGTTACAGGGCTCTCAAGTTTTCAAGATGGCTTGGAGTGAGATTGTGGCGGGGCAGGGGTGCCGCCAGCAAATCGTAGAGCACACGCGGGTTGAGGTGGGGGGGGGTGTCAGGTCTGTCTTCGTCAGCCAGCGACAACACTGCCTATTTTGGATCTTACCCGGCTAGCGACAAGATATTCTGTTTTCTGATTGGTTTAGAAATTCTATGTTCTGATTTGCTAACTCAAGACAGCTGTACGATGAGCGTTACAGGTGCACAGCTGTGGTGGGCATTGACTGTTCATAGTAACGCGGCGAGGCACCGGGGTTTTTTCTATAAAATATACCATTTTGATATCACTAGTTCAAAATGTTGTAGCTTTAATATGGTTATAGATAAAGGTACACTATAAATTAGAAAAATCTTCAGTATGATCCAAAGTTTGTGACACGAGCAAAATCATACATCTAATTTGCATATTATGACGTCATCAGGCGTTGGCACTATTGGATTGCATGACTTTTACAATCGTTTTGCTTTTTTACATTGTTTAAAACTTTTTTTCATCAATAATTGTATTTTTTTTATTTAGATTTTTCTATATATGTATTTTCTACATCTATGTTTCATTTTTTGGCTTTTTTTCAAGAACAGGTGGACATATCTGTTTATGTCCTTTCTTATGTGGCTCCGTTACTCTATTCACTATATAAAATCAACAGAAAGAAAAAAATGGCCACAGAATTTTACAGATCCGTCCCAAAACTAACTAACAGGCTTGTCTGATCCACTGGTGATTCTACTCTTCCTCATCTGTCAAGCAAACCTCGCCAAAATCATCATATAAGCAGTCTTTTTTCTCTCCTGTTTTCGATCGCATCTGCTATTATTTCCACTGATTTTTACATCCCTCCCACCTCGGTCCCAATTAGCGTTGTGATGACCCCCTTGCTACCCGAACACGTACCTTTCTCTCACTGGGAGAACGTGATGCAGAGCTGGAATGCTGCTCCTTTTGGAGCGTCATGGCGAAACGAGACTGGCTGTTGCTGTGGGACATTTTAGTTTCACTTTCTCCCGGGACAACTGAACAGATCAGAGGTAAATATTTCTCTTCAGAATCTGAATAAGCCAGTACTTCCAGGCGGGGAACTCTGACATCTCGGCCTCACAAATTTTATCTTTGTAAAACTCGCTTTCTATATACTGTGACCGCAGCATTTGCACATCGCGTCCCCCGCTCGCGGCGCTGACGTAAAGGCTGATATACTCCAAAAGTCTCCATGGTAACACACCCAAAAAGGTGTCCAAGATTAAAGGTACACATGTCCGCCATCTCCTGGTGTAAAGTAGTAATTAAATTAGTGGCCCTATCTCCGGCTGTGGCTCGTTAAAGTCAGCAATATTGCTTATCGCAAAATTGCGACATTGGCGCCTAGAGGGTTAATCATTTATCAGCGTGAGAAATGGCATGTGTGGCGTGTGAGCGTGGGAAGTCGGTGAAATGCGTGCGTCTCACGCTCATTGCGTGAGACGTGAGAGCACAATTAAATGTCTGGCAATGAGATTTCCTACCATGGGGATCATACGGCAGGATCTGATGCAGTCATTCCAACCCATCATGCTCATGTAGTCAGCGTACTCTCCCCTCCTGAAGAAGTACTGGTTTCCCATGTAGTTGGGGCGGTCATAGACCATGAAGCAGCCGCTCTCCACCCTGCAGGAGTGACACCTGCTCAGGTAGGAGTGCATGTCAGCACAGTCACTCATGCACTCATAGTGGCGACCCATAAAGTTCCTGTCCTCATAGAAAATGATCTGAGAAATGGCGAAACAATAAAAATACCATAAAGTTGACAGAATTCTAAAAATCAATTACATAGAAATAAATATATAATTTATGGAAAAATGAAGTGTGTGACTTAAAGGTAATTCGTTATTTTTATTTTATTAAAGGACCATGTACCTTGCCCCTCATGTTCATGTCGGTGTTGCTCATAGTGGCAGCAGATGAGTGATTGGTCTCGCTCCTGTACTGCCTTCCTACCTGGTTTAACCCTTTCCTTTTATACCTGAGCAAATGTAAAGAGTAAGTGGCCCCTTTGTATAGAATTGCTAAATCAGCAGCTTACCATAAAGCTGCAGAAAATGCTGAGATTACATGTTGAGGGTTTGTTTGTCTTTAGCCTTTAGAGAGGCTTTTTTGTCATATATGAACAAATAGCACTTTGAACAGTGATTCGAACATGTGAATGATGCATGTGACCGAAAATAACTTTTTAATTATTTATATTTTCACAGTGTTTCTTTCTCTTGAGAATTCTTTAAGCTCAACAACTTTGTTGAAAATGGTTCTATGTTCTGCAGACACCTGTTTATTTGGTCTTTTAAAAAAAATAAAAAAATTGTGAGTACTTGGGGGAAAAAAAGCAACATGTTATTGTCATTTCTGTCCTGAAGGCTGTTTTTTTCCTGACCTAAAAAAAAACTCTGTCCCAAGTATATTTACAATTTGCAGTTTATTTATATAGCACCGATTCTCTACAGATTTCATCTCAAAGCACTTTTTAATTCCATTCAATTAAGTTAATTTATAAAGCATCAATTCACAACAGATGTCATCTCAAGGCACTTTATAAAAAAAGTTTCAATACAGTAATAAAAACATTCAAATCAGTTAAATATTTTTCTATTTAAGGAATCCCAACAGATTGCATTGAGTCATTGACTAGCAGTCTGTACATGCAGACTCCAACCACAGCAATTCTCTCAGCAATTCTACTTTCAGGAGGTGTGCGATTGACTGCATGGACCCAAACGGAGAAGCTGAGGAAGTGCAAGGTATTTTATTAGAGTACTGCTGGTGATGATGCCGATGAAGGCGATGACGACAGGAACGGAAAGACACAGGGCTCCTACAAGTTTCTTCAAGTTAAATTCAAGTATTTTTAAGACGTTTTTAAGACCATTTACATAAAAAGTGTAATAACTATTTTCTGGCCTTATAAGCCAAAGAGAACCAAAATACTTGAACTTGTAATGAAAAAAAGCTCAATAAAAAACAGCTGAGCAGAAGCATTTCTTGGCCGTCGTAGAGAAATACCAGTATGGTGTGAACAGGTGGAGCAGCGGATAGAGCATGATTTTTTTTAATGTAGTCTCATTGAGACTGATCAACCATTAGAACTTACGGCGATTTGTTGACTTTGGACACCAGTTCCTCTTTAATGTGAAAAGCTAAACCAAACTTGGTTATGTAAGCCGTTTGGCTGAATGACAAGTGAATGTTCTAGCAAGTCAGATTCAGGGAACATTCACTCGAATAGCGCTGAGATACCCCCATTTCCATTGTAGGACTGGTCTTTAGCGGTTGTGTTAAGAGTCCAAAACACCTGTGCTTTCAGTGTTGCCATGGACCCAAAAGCTATGTTCAGATCTACTCTGCTTTCTATCGTGCCTGCAGTGCGAGCAGCTAACTGGCTAATGGTGCATTCAGACCGCAGGCTTTGTCAGCGTCAGCAACGTCAAGATTACATGTTAAGTCTATGGTTGAGGCCCTTTGAGGAGCGTCGCGGTCTCTGTGGTGCTTTGTGAGCGTTGGCTCCGTCAACTTTTCAAGCTTTTCTTGCGTTTCAAGTTTCAAAGCGCATAATGCTAGCAATGCAGAAGTTCAGCTAGTTGAGCTTTTTAGGGTCTTGACGCACCATGGCAACCAATCAAAGCGTCTCACTGTAGTGAAGTCGCCCAACGTCGACGCTGCCTAGCCAACCATGATCTGTGGGTGTTTAAAACATCCAGCAGAGAAAGGCCCGCTTATGAGCTTTGCAAGCTTCAGCCTAAAAATGTATCTTCTGTGTATATGCGTCGAACTAGTCGCTTTCTGAGCGTTGCTTGATGCTGACAAAGCTTTCAGTCTGAACAGACAATAACACTAGAGATAGAAAGCTTGGTCTAGCTCCTGCTGCGACTTCAGGTGCATTAGCAACTAGCTGGCTAATAGTTGGTTGAAACACGCGCTATGGAAGGAGGTTGCTTTCGTCCTTTGAAACAGTTCACATGCTTTTACAATTTGGCATGAGACTCTAAAACATTCACTCCAATTGTACCTAACTGAATCCTTTTTTTGCATACGGTGCAAAAAGCCTTAAAAACATTGTTTTCCACTGGTTTTAACCAATGATGAAAAGAGTTTATCCAGCCATGCTTCATTAAATTTTACATTTACCAAAAAAGTCGGCATGAAATGGGTAGTTAGATAACGTAAAACAAATGTTAAAAAGTATAGTGGTGTTAACCTTTCTTGTCTACTGAGATTTTCTGTGCTTCTACTTTCCTTGTCCTGCTGAGGGTGCGTGATCTTCATTCACTGAAAAGGTCACGTGTTCGCATTCATGTTTGTCGTTTTGCCCCAGGCATCAATTACTCAGTTATTGACTCCACCATTGATTTATTTAATCAAAATAATCATGGTTGACAAATGAAACAGGTGTGGATGATTGGGGACACAGGTAAAGATGATGATGATGAGGAGCGGGAGTGAATGAGGCAGCGTCACACTGAGCAAGCATATAGCAACAGTGGAGAGGAAAAACTCCCCTTTAACAGGAAGAAACATGCCGAACCTGGCTCTGTATGAGTTGGCACGACAGTCTGGTTTGATAAGACAGAGCAGAGACACAGAAAGAACAAAAATAAGAGTACTTTGTAGATTGACGAAAGTAAAAAGTTAATACAGCACATGGAAGGTGTTCAGTCACTGGGAGCATCATCTGATTTGATACTTCCAATCTAACAGGGCATTGTAGCTGAGTAGGGTACCAGACCAGGTGTAGATTCTGTGGAGAGAAAAATAACAAGAAGAAACAAGCAGCAACAGCAGAAACAGCAGACATGACAGCAAAAAAAACAACATCTGGTGAGTAGTACAAGAAAAAAGTATTAAGAGTGAAGTGGTCAATCTGTCCTCCAACAGTTTAAGTCTATAGCAGGAAAACTATAGTGATAGCTCAGGATGACCTAAACTGCGGTCATTAAGCCTCTTCTAAAGAAGACCAGTCTTGATGCCACAGTACTGAGCAACTACCGGCCCATATCAAACCTACCTGGGTGTTAGAGAGAAAAAAAGTTTGGTCCCGAGGGCAGCCAAACTTTTAGAGCACGGGCCATCTCTGGTGGGTCGACCCCGCATCTCACCCCTCGTCAAGGCCTTGAGGCACTGATGTGTTTAATTTTCTGATCCATGTTCGTTCCATTTTCCTCCTTTGAGTGGTCGACCACTTTTGGTTGGAGTCCAACACCGTGGCGGTTAAGGCCTCCCAGCCATGTGAAATAAAATGCTGAACTAGCTAAATATTGTTTTTTTTCTCTTTTTTCTGAGAATGTGGTATTTGTGCTGTCTGAAACGTACTAGGATTGTGTTGCCTGTCTCACCTACGTACTGTAGACCACACTGTCTACAGGTGATAAGATAAATGCAGTTCTTGGAGTGAGGATTGCCCCTGGCTCCAGAGCGGAAAACCTCTCCGCTGGTTCTGTTTTGCAACCAAGACTGGTGCTTAAATTCCCCGTAACCTACCATTCTTAGGAAAAGTCCTAGAGAAAGTAGTATATTAAGAGCTCACTTACTTTCTACTGTCTAACAATGTGTTTGATACTTTCCAGTCAGGCTTAGGCCCCACCACAGCATTGAGACAGCTCTGATCAAGGTGACAAATGATATCCGCATAAACACCAACGCAGGCAAAGTCTCAGTTTTAGTTCTACTGGACCCGAGCGCTGCCTTTGACACAGTGGGCCATGGGATCTTTCTTCACATGTTAGAAAACTGGGTGGGAATCTCTGGTACTGCTCTAAACTGGTTCAAGTCCTATCTCGAGGACAGGACGTACTTTGTCGAAATTGGCAACCGTTTCTCAGACAAAATTCCCATGACCTGTGGAGTCCCCCTGGGGTCAATCACTGGTTCATGCTTCCATTGGGTCAGCTAATTAACAGCAATAATGTGTCTCACCATAACTACGCAGATGACACTCAGATCTACGCGTCACTGACGGCAGGTGAACATGGGCCTATAGATACACTGTCACTGTATTGAACAGATCGGTATGTGGATGCAAATAAACTTTCTCCAGTTAAACCCAGACAAAACTGAGATCATTGTTTTTGGCCCACAGACACAAAGAGAAAGTGTTATCAGTCATCTTACCTCTTCAACCAAAACAATCAGGTTAGAAATCTAGGGGTAATCATGGACTCGGACCTGAACTTAAACAACCAACAATATTTAGCTCCGTCCACCTGCTCCATCATTATACCACTCATGTCTTTGGGCATGGGCACGTCACTGGTGTGCAGGGAGGGGTTTCCGTCGTCGCTGTCCGTCGTCCCTGTCCGTCGTCGCTGTCCGGCGGCGGCCTGGGTCCCAATTTTAATGTAAATCTTAGACATTCACTTCTAACATTTTCATGAGACACACACGTAGGGACCTTGCGGTGGGCACGCTTTTCGGCTCCAGAGTCAGAGCCCTTCAATGAGCCTCGCCTCTGGTGCCGGTGCCCATTGCTTAACTGCATCTAGACACTGTAGTGGAAATTACCAAAAATGTAGTTATCTGGCTATTAAAAGTTAAAGGGATTGCTTATGGCAATCAATAAGATTAATAATTTATGGATGTCATGGTTGTCGGTGTTTGGACTCTGAGGCAGCCACAAAAACAGAACGGACAAGATAGGTGTTTGTTTTTGATAAAAGATATTTACAGACGGTTGTTTGTTGTCACTCCTAAATTAAACTCCAGGAAACGGGGCCGGGACGAAGAGGAACACTGGAGCAGAAGGAGAAAGGTTAGCTGAGGCAAAACGGAGATGAGTCGACAGTGAAACCAAGTAGTACTCACTGGGTGAAGAAGGTTCAGGGAGTGTGTGGAGGAAGTAGTCGGAACATGTCTGGACGGTTGGTTGGGCTTGAAGGAGATACTGACTGTGTGTATGTGCAGGTGGAGCGGGCAGGCGGCCGAGGACAGACGGACCAGCGGAGGTGACGGTGCAGAGGCTAACCAGGAGGAGATCCAGTGCAGAAGGTAAGTGGTTTCCAGGGAACTTTCCGACAGAGCGTAGACAGGAGGACAAAGGAGAATGGATCTGAACTTGAGAGGAAATCCAAGTGAGTGAAAGTCCACAAATAATGAATCTTAAGGATTAACTCCTAGAGCTAAGTTGGCCATGTTACCACGCTTGCAGCGAAGACAATCTAACGTCAGCTTACAGTCTCCATCCCTCTTTTGAAGCTGGATCTTGATGAGCCACAACGAGCTGCACCTGCCGCCAATCAGCCACGCCCCTGCAGAGAAGGTGAAAACAACAACACACAGCAGAAAAACACCAACACAGAGCAGAATCCTAACAATGGAAAATTATTATTATTCGGCGCACCACCTTTATCAGGAACTATTTTAATAACCAAATGTCTCTATCAGTCTCATAATCTGAAGGAATTAATTCTTTACTGTTTATTGACCATTAACTTTGTAATATGTGTGTGTTGAATCAAGAACGACAACAGTTACTTTCCAACAATACAAGATGTATTTATAAAAAAAAAAAATAGGAAAAACATTTTGATCACCAAGCTAGAAAAGAGCACACTACTGATTTAAAATAAATGAATAGCAAAAAATAAAAGAACAGAAAAAGATACATATGTAATAAGATGAGGAACCATGAATTCTGATATGATTCTGGAGGGAAAGGGGGCGCAAGGCTTGATCTGCAGATCCTGGAATCAAGCTGAATTAGTTTTACTAATTGTAATTAGTTTAACTAGTTTAGCACCAGAATTACTGAATTTATGGCTTGATCACGACAGTAAAACAATCTAATTCTCATTTATTGATCAAATAAGGAGAGTTCAAACACAGCTAATGAGATTAGTTTCTGTTCTTAAACAATCTATTTTTAAACCGGGTCGTGTTTGAAACATTAAAAACGCCGGTCTAAACCGGCACGTGGGCTTGTTTAGCTTTAGCTGTCTGTGACGCACACGGGGTGTTTAGAGTGGTTCAAATACTCTTATTAAAAATTAAACAAAAAAAGGAAAAACTCCTTTCTGATTGAGTAGCTCAAATTACAGGATTCAAACAATTCTTTGTCGGGAAAGTCTTTAAAAAAAACACTGATTGAAACTTCAGGCCAAGGCCTGGTTTACACATGAAACTTAAAAAATTAACAATAAAAGGAAAAGAGGAAACATCTTTAAAACTAGTTATCCTAACTAATTTGCCTATGTTCAAACAGACCTTATAGAATGATTAGCTCTCCAAGCTTTCTCTGTCATGGATGGGTGAAGGGGCTCAGACGACGTTAGCCCAGCAGGCTAACAAAGGGTTGCTAAGCTAGTTAGTAGGCTGGTAGCTCCTGGAACTTCCGATCAGGACGCCGTTTCCCTCCTTTCTGGGTTCAACTGTGTGACGGATGACCCCGACACTCACGAACAGTACCTCTGGGATTCTCCAACCCGCCCACTCTTATCAGTCCTGTGTCGGTGGCTCGATGTGGCCTCTGGCATGAAGGGATGCAGCCTCCGTCCGGTTCAGGCATGCGGTTCGGGCTGCGTTAGGTCCTCCACCTTGGTGGCTCTGTTTCTCAGTGATCGGCTGCCTGAAACTCAGAGGGGTGTCGTCGGGCTCTGGGGATACACAATGTCTTTTTTTATCAATAGTTAGGATTCACCTGGTGTCGGCAATCTTTGGGTTCCTTGAAGCAAGTTTTTCCAGAAACTCGTGCTTTCCTCTGCTAGCCAAGGAATAGGATTGGATGTTCTGTTTCTCTTCTGTTGCCCACCGTAGCTGGCAGCAGCATGGGGATGATCTGCAGAGGTCAGGCAGAACAATGGGGTTTGTTTATCAATGTTTTTCAGTCACCTGATCGATTGTCCGTCGTTGTTGCTCGAACGAGTTCCTCCTCGACCTCAGACGTTTCGCCTTTGCCGACGAAGGAAAGTTCTTTGAGTCTTGGACCTTGCTTTGCTAGCCCCGGCCGGAAGCTGTGTGGCTAAGAACGGGAAGCTGGGGGAGCAGTCCTATTTATAGGCAAGGCAAGGTAATTTTATTTGTATAGCACACTTTCAATACAGGGCAATTCAAGGTGCTTTACATGATTAAGTCTGGTTAACAGCACAAATCAGTTTGATGATTAGAATACAAATGAGCAGTTACAATAAGAAAATAAGCAAGAAAACACAAGAAAGCATTTACAGTAATTAAGACAATTGTTCATGTGACAATTAATTGATTTCTGTGTTTTGTGATGAGAACTGGCTAATCGACACAAAGAATTTCCTGTTTTTAAGGTAGGATTTGAACCAGTGGAGTACTGTACCAGAGAGTCCGACACAGCTCTCTAGACGTTCTAGTAATATATCATGGTCAACGGTGTCAAACGCCGCACTGAGGTGTAATAGTACCAGTACTGTGGTTTTACCACGGTCAGTATTTGTATGGATATCATTGAAAACTTTGAAGAGGGCTGTCTCTGTACTATGGTACCTACAAAAACCAGACTGATAAATGTCAAAGCGGTTGGTCATTGCTATGAAGCTTTTTAATTGTTGGAACACAGCTTTTTCAATAATTTTATGGATAAATGGGAGATTAGAGATTGGTCTGTAGTTTTGCATCAACGTGCTGTCTAGGTTCTTCTTTAGTATTGGTTTGATAACTGCTGTTTTTAAGGCTTTGGGGAAAACACCTGATAGAAGGGATGAGTTAACTATTTTGATCAGATCCGCTCTGATGGCTGGGAAGACCTTTTTTAGAAAATTTGTTGGTAAGCTATCTAAGGAGCAGGTGGCAGAGCTTATTTTGTCAATAATTTCATCAAAGCTTGTTTGATTTATTGTTTGGAATGAGTAATTTTCTCTCCATGGGTGTTAATTGGGCTCCTAGTTGGTATTGGCGTTGGAACTGATGTACTGATTGATCTTGTGACTATGTGAATATGACTTTGTTTGGTTCATTTGTTTCAGTAGCTAAATATTCAAAGGTGTTGAACCTTTTTGAAGTTTAACGATTGATGAAAAATTGTGGCTAGACCCTCCCCCCCTTTTATTTTTCCTGGTCTCACTAATGAAGTTATAATTGGTTGGAAAAGTCTCTATTAATACATTTTGTTCTTTATTTTCATCTAACCAAGTTCCTGAGAGAAATAGTGCATGTATATCATGTGTGATGATGTAGTCATTGATTAGCAGTGATTTTTCTGATAGTGAACCTATGTTTTGTATAGCCCCGTTAATATTTCTTTCTGAGATCGAGAGGTTTCTCAGGTTTTCACTTTCTGTGGGGCAAGAGCAGAGTAGCGCCACCTGATGGCTGTATGTGTGACCCAACAACACTGAGAGGCATGTTGTGGCGGTGTCATTTTTGACCAAGATATGTCATTTAGAACTTACATTAAAGAAGTCTGTAGGATTTCCTTTTTTCACCTTTGGAATATTGCAAAAATTAGAACCATCCTGTCCAGGAATGATGCTGAAAAACTAGTCCATGCCTTTGTTACTTCAAGGCTGGATTACTGTAACTGTCTATTATCAGGTAGTCCACAGAATACAATTAAAAGTCTTCAGTTAGTTCAAAATGCTGCTGCTAGGATTCTGATGAATATTAAAAGAAGAGATCACATTTCCCCTGTTTTAGCTTCTCTTCACTGGCTCCCAGTAAAATCTAGAATAGAATTCAAGATCCTCCTTCTGACATATAAAGCCCTTAATAATCTAGCTCCATCATACATAAGAGACCTGATTGTTCCATATGTTCCTAACAGAGACCTTCGCTCTCAGACTGCAGGTTTACTGGTAGTTCCTAGGATTTCTAAAAGTAGAATGGGTGGCAGATCTTTCAGCTATCAGGCTCCCCTCCTATGGAACCGGCTCCCAGGGTTGGTTCGTGAAGCAGACAATTTGTCTATCTTTAAAACTAGGCTAAAAACTTTCCTCTTTGACAAAGCTTACAGTTAGAGATATGTTTATAGGTAGTTAGAGTCAGGTCAGACAGGTAGATAGGAAGAGACAGGTTAATGTTAGTAGTCAGGCAGAGTGTCAAAAGTTAGGAAGAGATAGGAAGAGGTAGAGTAGCTAGGTAGAGATAGATTAATGTAAGCCAGGTAAAGATCCGGAGCCGGTCGCGGCTTACCGCCGCGGAAGAAATGTGCCCCACAGGGGCCAGCCAGCGCCGGAGAGAGGTCCCTCAAGGGGATCCTCCCGCACAGTGCGGCCGCCCATTACCTGCCGGGTTGAATCCCCCGGGCAGACTGTGCGGACCCCACCCGTTTATCTCTTAAACGTTCTCGCCCTCTTCAACTCTGTCCTCTCAGTTCTGTCTATTTTTCCTTAAGATAGTTGTCGACTATCGGTCTCGTGCCGGTATTTAGCCTTAGATGGAGTTTACCACCCACTTTGGGCTGCATCTTCTCAAACAACCCGACTCCGAGAAGACCCCGGCATGACGGGGGCCGTTACCGGCCCTACACCGTCCACGGGTCAGGAGGACTCAGACAGAGTGTTGGTAGCCAGGTCTCCTAGTAGCTAGGAGACAGGTTAATGTTAGTAGCTATGCTGCTTTAGGCTAGGCTGTTGGAGGACATTATTAGGGTCTGTTCCTACTTTCTCTCCTACTTCTCCCCAACTGCATGATGTGCTGTCAATTCAAGCACTAACCTGTTTTCTATTATAGTAGGTGCTCCGGATTAGCCCTGCTTGACGACCCTGACTAAGATGGCATTGCAGTGACGGAAAATTCTCCACGTCCTGCAACAAACTTGTGCATCAGTTCTATTGCTCTTTCTGTGTCTCTGTTATGTATTCTCCAAGCCACAGACGGTCGCGGCAGATAACCGCTTGTGCTGAGCCTGGTTCTGCCGGAGGTTTCTTCCTGTTAAAAGGGAGTTTTTCTTGCTGCCGGTTATGTGAATTCTGCTGAATGGTCAGTTAATTTGGGGGTTTGTCTAGCCTTGGTTGGGTCCCTGGTCTCAGTGCTCTTCGTGGGGCAAGATCTGGACTTGGGAGCTGGTAGATCTGGGTGTCCAGGTTCTGGACAATCAGATATTACAGTTTAGTTACTCCCCTGCCTCCTTTAGTGATAATGGTAAGTGTAATAAATTTAGTATTTTCATAGCTTTGGAGGCGAGGGTTTCAGAGTTAGAGGCCTGGCTCAGCGCTGTTGAGAATGCAGTAGATATTCGAGGCCTGTTAGCCAGATGGTACATATAAAGCATAGTTCCCAGCCTAAAGGGCACCACCAACCTGTCTGCGTTTCTAACAGATTTTCCACTGACACACCCACTGATAAACAGACGTTAATTGGGAGTTCCATAGTCCGAAACGTGGCATGAGGTACATCATCGACCTGGGAGTCAAATGTTTTCCATGGGCCAGGACAGGCGACATAAAATCCCAACTGAAACTGCGGGCTAAAGATAAGCGTAAGTACAGAAAGATTGTTATTCACGCTGGCGTTAATGACACCCGGTTTAGCCAATCGGTGGTCACAAAAATTTGTGTTGCTTCGGTGGGTAAGTTTGCTAAAAAGATGTCAGACTGTGTCATCATTTCTGGTCCCATCCCCGATCGGACCAGTGTCGAAATGTTAAGCATAGTCGTAGTTTAACCCAACTCTCTGCAGCTTCTGTACTGTTACTGTTACCCATTCAATACCCCATTGAGTGTCTTGCCCACTGCCAAATTCAAATAGACTAAAAATGAGGAGGAGTTGCAACCATCTTTCATTAAGGCCATGTCCACACGTAGCAGGGTTTTTTTTTAAACAAAGATTTTCCTGTGCTCCTTGAAAAAAAAATCTCCATCTACACGTTACCGGATAAATGCGTTTTTCAGCACATTCATAGACGTGGCAAACCTGTAGTAGTAGTAGTTCTCCCCAGTCCTATCCGCCAAGAGAAACTTTATATCCTCTATCTTCAGCACGCAGCAGTCATACAGCTTATAAAAGCAAACAAACAAGACACATTTTAACAATGGATGATACCAACACAGCGCTGAGGAAATAAATGCTGTTTTTCGAGAGTAAACACAGGTCGCACATGTGGTGTTGGAGCATTTTTTGTTGCGGATAGTGACGTTATGGCTCTTAAAACTCCGTTTTCAACCTTCCACACGCAGATCCTGAAAACGGAGAAAACGCAAATCTCCACTTTGGCCGAAGTTTTTAAAAAGCTTTGTTTTTGGTGCCGAAAACCTCCGGCTACGTGTGGATAACAGGCCAAACCGTAGAAAAATGTTTCGGTTTTGTGAGATACCCGGCTACATGTGGACAGGGCCTAAGATTCACAAATTCGCACTAGACTAATTATTAACTACAGGTCTTTTAAACATCTAATCCTCAGTTTTCCTCCTCCAAGCTGCAAAACATTAAAACCACTTTTGTTTGTGGTTTTGTATCGTCCAACAGGCCCTTACTCTCAATTCCTGGATCAGATCTCAGATTTTTTTTATCTGACTTAGTTTTAAACACTGAACAGATAATTATAGTAGGAGATTTCAATATTCACGTGGACACTCAAAATGATACCACAGTTGACAGCAGTTATTCCAACACTTACCCTTCAGAAATTGATGGTCTGGTTCAAAGTACTACTTCCTCACTGCGTTTGGTGCTAGACAGTGTAGCCCCTTTAAAAAAGAAGGTAATCAGCCATATGAGGTTGGCTCTCTGGTTTAGTGCAGAGTTGCGTACTTTAAAGCAGAACACTAGGAAACTGGAGAGAAAATGGCGCTCTACACACTTAAATGTTTCCTTTCTAGGTGTGTTTTTTTGTGTATGGGCTTTAGGAGAGGCTTCCTTCATGGACGATACCCATGCATGCCATTCCTCTGCGGTGTGCGCCGTATGGTGTCCCGGAAAACTGTCACTCCAGTTTGGCTTTCTACTGCTTTAGCTAACTGCAGTGAACTTGCATGGCAATTTTCTTCAACCCTTCTCATCAGAAAAATGAGCTCCAAACTTCGGTGGGCAGCCAGGATGGCCTTGTAAGATGATGCACTTCCATATTTCCAAAATTTTTTGATCACTTTTGCTACAGTATTTTGACTTTTATGTAAAGCTTTGCTGATCTTCTTGTAGCCCTCACCTTTTTTGTGTAAAGAAATTATTTCCTTTCTCAGATTTCTCTTCCATGGGGAGCCATTACTGACAGCATGAAATGGGAAGGGCTTTTCTTTGTTAAGTAATGCCCTTTTATTGTCACCTGTCTGCTGGACAACTCTTAAATAAATCATTAGACTCACCTGTGGTTGAATGTCTGTAAATTAGACGTTTGTAGTCTTAAGTGTGGCTTTTTTCCTAGGACTATAATTGGTGTGTACTCATTTTTGCAACATGGGCTTGAATTAATTTGTTAGGCAAATCACTTTTTTGTGTGTGCAAATGAACAAATCTTGTTTGCAATCAATGGCCCAAATTTGTGGGAATATTTTGTAGTTTAGTATATCATACAAAATGTTGATTCTGAAAGGACGCTAAAGGTTTTCTGACAAGCGTAGTGGGATGTACTCATTTATGCAGAGCACTGTATATGCTTCCAACTGGTAAAATAATTAGACAACATGGAATGAATTTCCACAGTTATGCTGATGATATACAATTATATTTATCCATAAAACTTGATGAAACCAATTATTTAGGTAGATTACAAGCATGTCTCGAAGACATAAAAACCTGGATGTCTTTAAACTTTCTGCTTTTAAATTCAGACAAGACAGAAGTGTTTGTCTTTGGACCAGAAGCTTTAAAAAGGAAACTGCTAAATCAATCACTTAATCTGGATGGCATAAACCTGCCTCTGGTAATAATGTGAAGAACGTCGATGAGACTTTTGACCAAGATGTGACATTTAAATCTCATATTAAATGGGTTACTAAGATTTCTTTCTTTCAAGACGGGAATATTGCTAAAATTACAAACATCATGTCCAGGAGTGTTGCAGAGAAACTAGTCCATGCATTTGTTACTTCAAGGCTGGACTAATGTAATTCCTTATTATCAGGAAGTCCACAAAATGCAATTAAAAGCCTTCAGTTGATCCAAAATGTTGCAGCAAGAGTTCTGATGAATATTAAAACGAGAGATCACATTTATCCTGTTTTATCTTCTCTCCATTGGCTCCCTGTTAAATCCAGAATAAATCTTCTTTTGGATAATCTTTTAGTTATCATGCTCCTCTCCTGTGGAACAAGCTCAGAGTTTTAGTCCGTGAGGCAGATATTCTGTGTGTCTCAAGACTAGGCTTAAAACCTTCCTTTTTGATAAATCTTATAATTTAGAATGTCTTAGATTATCCTGAGCTATTTTTGTAGTTACACTGCTATAGGCTTAGACTGTTGGAGGACAGACTGATGACTTTTCTTCACTCTTCTACTTTTCTCTTCTACTACTCTCCAGATGTATTTTTTCAGCCGTTATTCTGCTGCGCTTGTTAAGCCTGTTTTCTCTCAGTGTTTTCTCCCTGTAGAAGCCCCTATAGAAGCTCCACCCAGTCTGGTACCCTGCTTAACTACAACACCCCCTGCTGGATGGGGAACATTGGTCAAGATGATGCTCATAGGGACCTCCATCCCCCATGCTGTCTCTTCTCTGTCTCCTCAGACCCCCAGGTGGTTGCTGCAGATGACCCCTTTTACTGAGCCGGGTTCTACAAACCCTTAGCATGCACCCCCATAATATATATATATTAAAAATGTGAGGCTCGATCACATAGTATCCCAAAATGCTTCAGAACTCACATTAACTGTATACCTCTAAAGCTGGTGATGAACATTAATGGCAAAAATAATTGGAGTTGGAGTGTGTTTTCCCCGCTCACTGCAGCCTGACCCCGCTACGTTTGATCTGTTAGTAGCGGCTAGAGGTCAGATATTAAGGGTTTAGTATTAGTAAATGTGACGTATAACTGCAAGTATCAGAAAATAAAATGTATTTTTATCTGGAATTTGTGATACTTGTTTAGTTTATATTGGTATTTCTTAAACTGTGTCGTCAAAGTTTATAAAACTATTTTGGCATGTAAATCATAGTAATAAAATTATTTTACCACAGTACCCTTTAATGATCAAACAGAGCACTGTGAATATTTCCCTAAGATTAGTTCAGTCGAGAATAAACTCTTTTTTCTTTGTTTTATGCAGACAGCTCTGGAGGGGGGAGAGACATCTTCCCAAAAGCTCAGAGCGATTTCTTACTCTTCCCTGTTGTCTTTGTCTGTAGTGTCGTATTGTTATTGACGCAGCATTCATTGACGCCACTTCCTTTCATTATCCGGGGAAGCTGTCTACACTGGCTCGTTTAGCCGTTGAATTAAGATTTACACCTCTCTCTTACCCGGCTAATAGTTATCCGGCCACAGACCTTAAACGACGCCGGGTTAGTGTGGACGATAGGGGGGTATAGACTAAATAATTATACGTTTAAGGCATTATCCGGCTTAGTGTGGACGTGGCCCATGTTGTAGGTAGGCTAACTGATATGAGTTTACCTGATTAAGGCTGGAGATCATTATGTCAGGCTGATTGGGTTAGAATGGCAGACTTGAGATGTTAAAAGGAGGGTGATGCTTGATGTTTTTCCATTGTTTACCATTTTTACCATTCTTTACCTGCATGCAACCATCATTGCGCTGTATAAAAATGGCTTCACAGGCAAGGATATTGTGGCTACTGAGATTGCACCTAAATCAACAATTTATAGGATTATCAAGAACTTCAAGGAAAGAGGTCTAATTCTTGTTAAGAAGGCTTCAGGGCGTCCAAGAAAGTCCAGCAAGCGCCAGGATCGTCTCCTAAAGAGGATTCAGCTGCGGGATCGGAGTGTCACCAGTGCAGAGCTTGCTCAGGAATGGCAGCAGGCAGGTGTGAGCGCATCTGCATGCACAGTGAGGCGAAGACAGTTTGAAGATGGACTGGTGTCAAGAAGGGCAGCAAAGAAGCTACTTCTCTCCAAAAAAAAAAACCCATCAGGGACAGATTGATCTTCTGCAGAAAGTATGGTGAATGGACTGCTGAGGACTGGGGTAAAGTCATATTCTCCAATGAAGCCTCTTTCCAATTTTTTGGGGCATCTGGAAAAAGGCTTGTCCGGTGAAGAAAAGGTGAGCGCTACCATCAGTCCTGTGTCATGCCAACAGTAAAGCATCCTGAGAACATTCATGTGTGGGGTTGCTTCTCATTCAAGGGAGTGGGCTCACTTACAATTTAGCCCAAAAACACAGCCATGAATAAAGAATGGTACCAAAACACCCTCCAACAGCAACGTCTTCCAACAATGCAACAGTTTGGTGAAGAACGATGCATTTTCCAGCACGATGGAGCACCGTGCCATAAGGCAAAATTGATAACTAAGTGGCTCAGGGACCGAAACGTTGAAATTTGGGGTCCATGGCCTGGAAACTTCCCAGATCTTAATCCCATTGAGAACTTGTGGTCAATCCTCAAGAGGTAGGTGGAAAAACAAAAACCCACAAATTCTCCAAGAAGTGATTATGAAAGAATGGGTTACTATCAGTCAGGATTTGGCCCAGAAGTTGATTGAGAGCATGTCCAGTCGAATTGCAGAGGTCCTGAAAAAGAAAGGCCAACACTGCAAATACTGACTAATTGCATAAATGTCTTGTAATTGTCGATAAAAGCCTTTGAAATGTATAAAGTGCTTTTAATTATATTTCAGTACATCACAGAAACAAATATCTAAAAGAAGTTTAGCAGCAAACTTTGTGAAAACTAATATTTGTGTCATTCTCAAAACTTTTTTGCCACAACTATACATGGTACAATACAGTACTAAACTATTACTGTGTAGTACCTGTGTGTAATAGCATGTAGTAACTGTGTATTATTGTATATTAGTGTGTATTATCCATGTGTAGTACCTGTGAGTATTACTATTAAGTAGTTTGTAATACTGAGTAGTAGTGTGTTTTACTGTATAGTTTTGTTTATTACGGTGTAATAGTCTTTTTTACTGTGTAGTTGGGCGTATTACTGTATTGCACCTGTGTGTATTACTGTGTAGTACCTTATGTATTATTATGTAGTATAGGTGTGTACTAAAATTCTACAAACCCCTAAGCATGCACCCTCACAATATATATATATATATATATATATATATATATATATATATATATATATATATATATATATCAAAACGTGCAGCTCGATCACATAGTATCCCAAAATGCTTCAGAACTCACATTGTACATTCATCTCTATGTATGTTGTTAGCTGGCCCATTGAAACAGACCTTGTCATCCAACTTAAGAAAGCCCAACTCCTGGGTTCATAAGTTGTCATCGCCCTTACACAATATAATGGTACCTAGGAGTAGCCTGCTAAGCCTTGTATGCATTTTAGTTAATTTTAGCTTTTTGAATATATTTTCATACTGATCCCACTCATACTAATGAGAATGGGTGTTTCTCAATGCCCAGGAATCCCGCCTTGATGCCTTGGTCCCTCCCCGGTTGCCTAGGAAATACGTCATCAGGGACCGCCAAGGCGTGTTCCAATGTTCATGTGCTACCGAGGCATCTATTCTCCGTTTGTTAGCCGTTTAGCTAACTGACCAAGGATACATGGGACGTGCCTTGATGCCTTATGTCGGCGAAAAATTTCCAACAATACATTGCTGCATTTTCGAAGAGATGGCGGATCAGGAGCCAGCAGCAGATACTTCGGGAGCAAATTTCCAATTTAAATGTTAGTATTTTGTTAATTTTTATGTTTAACCTCTAAAGCGTTAGATATGATTATTTAGTTGCTTAGTCGTTGCCGCTTTTGGTTGCTACTAGGTAGGCTACTACATATTTGAGGTAACCAATATATACCCAATTAAAAACAAAAACAAAAATGATATATTTTTTATTATTATTTCTGTTTCTATATTAAACCTTAAAAATGTTTTTCTTCCATTTTACAGGGACAAAGACGGAGGCATTTATTTACCTCCGTTGATAGTACAAGGATCGGATTACCGGGGACAAGGACTCAGCAGTGCAGGGATATAAGTCATATATTACTGTTTTAATTTGGATTTTTACTCTACCTTCCCCTTGTCTAAACATATTTTTTTATATGATAACAGATTTATCCTCGAAAAACTAGGACTACAGTCCCGTCACCCCAGCCCAGGCCCGAAAACAATGGGACAATCTGAAAAGTAGCTATAAGGTCAGTATAGAAATCTTACATCAAAAAAGGATTAAATATTAAGCAAGCAATTACTGTCCGTATTGTTTCATTACATCAGATACATACATTACACATAATCTTAAAACAAGTGTCTGATAGACTGGTTTTTACTCTTAAGAATTGCAGGGGTCCAAAGACAGGCCAGGGGACAGAGTGGAGGGCCAACAGCAGCGACTTGGCCCTTCTTCTCTGTCATGGATGAGGCTTTAGGGCAGTCGGCGGCAGTTTTGCCCCACTGCCTTATTGCCTCGATCCAAGGGGTGAAGCCGGTCCAAGCACTGCTGCTAGGGAGGACAGGCGAAGCCAGGTTGAGCAGGAGACAGTTGGTGAAGAAGAGGGAAAGAGAGAGGAGGAAAGACAGAGGAGAAAGCGAAAGAGTGAGGAGGACCCTTTCCTTGTCCTCCTGAAAGAGGACGTTCGATACCAGAGGGAGGCAGATAAGAGGAGAGAGAGAGAGTCAAGGGAGAGAAACGATCGCCTTCTCTCTCCTGGAGAGATTAATTGAAAAATAAAAGATTTAAATCCTTTGTTCTGTTATTCATTGCAATCTGTTAAAATGTTTTGGTTTCTGTTCCAGTGCATTATTTTTTCAAATGAATTACGTTTAAATGTTTTGTGGCTTATTATATATATTGACCGATGTCAATAAAAGAGAATTTAACTTCAAAATGGTTGTCCTTTTTACATTTAACAATTCCTCTTCTTGTTTATACATTTTCACAAAAAAGCACAAGTTCATATTAATAAAAAAAAATTTATTGAACAATAAAAGGGTTAAACAATTTTTGAAAACTGATATTTACTTGACTATTACTATTTACATATTTGGTTGACTGCAAACCAAAAAAAATCCACTTTGAATCTATTTACATTGTGTAACCCAGATTATTCCTGTAAAAAGAGAGAGAGAGAAAAAAGTCATCACATCCAATATATTCTGTTTTTTATACTTTATGAATAACTTTGAGTTAATGGTTACATGTGCAAAGTCGTCGTGGTCCAAAGGTGCCTGCTGGAGGGCAGACACCTGAGCTGCTAGGAGCCTCCTCAGTTCTGCACCACAGGTGGTCTCCACTGTCTCTTGTCTCTGGTCCTCCTCCCCATCCTCCTCAGCACCTGGGTCTTCCTGCAGTTCGTCCCCGACAGCAAGAAAAATGTTGTGTGTAGTCGGATTTTTGAGACTCTTAATAAATGAGAGAGATTCCTTTAAGTGTTTGGAGGCTTAAATATTAATTGAATTGATCGTACAGGAGGACAGCAACACGTCACAGCAAATGTGGAATACTGACCTGTCTCGGTCTTACTACAACAAGCTTATATTATTTTTAGCAATCTTGTTCTATCTATTCTATTCGATAAAGTACAACTCTCAAGATGAAAATCAGAGACTTTGTTAGAGACTCAGAGACTCTTAGATTAGAAAGCTGAGAACTTTGTGTATCTTTAAGGATGCTCGTTAAATAATCATCTCCATGGTAACAGTAGAAATGTAATATAATTATCAAAAACTCTCTGTCCCTGTCCTGGGTAAAACGTCACTAAATAAGACTAGTCATTCAAACTGATACAACAACATTAAGTAAACCAGGTCACAGTTGATTACAAAGTACAGAAAGTACATAACATTAAATTCTTTCCATCACATTGTGCAATACAGCACAACATGCCACCACCTATATACAGAATTAATACGGATTAAAAACAGGGCATACTTGCATTGTTTATGATTAAATCCTAGCACTGATAAAAAATGAATCTGAAATCTTGGGGACGAACTGCACATGTACTTCCAGTGCTTCTAAAAAGATGCTACTGAAGCGGGTTTTCATCAAACCAAAAGCACGCTCAATAATAGAACGTGCCCTGGAATGATGATTATTAAACCTTTGCCCTGCCATGCCTGCAACTGGCTGCCTATATGGAGTGATAAGCGCCAGGGGGTTCTCAAGACATGGGCAGCCACCATCACCTAGGAGAAAATACCCTGGAGGTGGGTAATTCCCCCATGAGGTAGATGGGGCTTTTTTCTGGATGCGTGCATCATGAACACTCCCTGGGAACCCCACAATGATGTACAGGAACCGGCCCTGATGGTCACACACAGCCTGCAGCACCACCGATGTGAACAGCTTTCAACAAAGGAAAAAAAAAGTTTTAACTCACTTGCAGTGTTGTAAATGAAAATGTTGTTTTAAATGAAATAAGTATTTTACCGGTTTATATAGTCTTGACCATCATCTTGACATCGCACACGGATGTGTGTGCCATCCATGGCCCCTGCAGACCGGCGGAATGCTGGGTGGCGGGCCAGCCTGGAAAAGCCATCTCCAACAACCTGGAGCTCCTCCTGGGTGGTTGGTAAAAAAATGAAAGGGGGGAGGACCCCCACCACCTCGTCTGCCATACGGTGAGCTGCTCTGAACACGGTTGGGAGAGGCATCTGAAAAACCCTGGAGACAATTCTGTAGGCTGACCCACTGGCCAGCCAAAACAGAAACACTAGAGTCTCCAGGGTCAATGCTGCCTCTCCCTCCCCAGTGCACAGAGCAGTGTTGTTATGGCCTCTCTACTGAGATGGAAGTCTGGTCTGGTGTCCTACCCCGCGAAATATCTCTGCAGCACAGGTCCTGTAGGATTTAGATACAGTAATCTCTTGTGATCTGTTAAAAAAAAATGTAGGATTAGATTCAAGAATTTATGTCAACCATATTACTTCCTATATACTGTGTATAATAAAAATGAGCTTGAAATCTAATCTTATATGACAGCTTGTTTTATAATTTTGTTTTTAATATATCTATTTAGGTTTATTTGTGTAATATACAAATCCAAGAATAGTTGCTTTTCGTGTACAGACAAAGGTGTTACACATATTTGCTTGCTACAGTTATGGAGTGTACATACAGTAGACATTCAGTAAAATAATGTGGAATTAAGATTAATAACACTTTTTCGAACTGTGCATGCTCTGATATAACTCCCTTAAATAAGGCTGAGGAAGTGAGGCTAGGATAAAAGTCTCAAGTGTGATTGTGTTATCTATTCTCTTATCTATATGTTTTACCTCTGGTGATATGCAATGTCTTTATGCTTAGAAGAATAAGATCATTTTAACTCTCAAATGCATCAGACACAACAGTTTTACATAACAGTCCCCAGTTTGGAAGTACTGGTACAGGCAGCTTTTTAAAATGTCTTCAGCTTTTAAATCTTGTACTCTGTACTTTTATGTTCATTGTTTGTGCTGTCATTAGGACTTTGATTCTATAATAAAGTTTATTAATTGTCCTATTATAATTGTGTATGCATACTTCTTAGTACAACTAAAATAATGGGGATACACAACCTATTTAAGGATGAAATAGCAAATAATAACAAATGTGAATGTTTAATGTCCCTCACTTTCTGTCCTTTATCATTTACTTGCAATGCCTGGCGCTGGCACATTAGGATAACCTGATGACTTCATTTGTATCAGCAGTAATTTACCTGCTCTCCACGCTGACAAAAAGCAGCAAGATATAGAGCCTTTGCCAGCGCAGTGACACCGCACGCCAGGGGTGCTCCTCTCGCCGTCTTTCGAATTCTTCATAAAAAAGGAACAAAAGCATGAAGATAACATCCATGGCTCAATGGTACGCTACAATGCTACCAAGAGGGGCGGAATGTAAACAGAGCGTGTAAGTCGGCAGCCGCGGTCACGTGAGGCAAGCCTGTTTCAAACCGATTTCTTTGGAAGGACAGTGTCCTCGTAAGCAAGGCGCCTGAAATACCCAGGCAGTGCCTGGGTAGGCCAGGCGCGTTGACATTGAGAAACACCCAACATGTTAGCTAGTATTAGTATGCTAGCTCGCATTAGCATGCTAGCTATTGTTAGCATTTTAGCCAATTTTAGCTTTTTGACTGCATTTTTGTACTGATCTCGTTTATTGTAATCATAAGATGTTAGATAGCACTAGCATGCTAGTTAGCATTAGTATGCTAGCTCTTGTTAGAATTTTAGCTAATTTTAGCTTTTTCACCAATGGCCGCTGGCCGATCTGCTTTGTGACTGCATACCATGGAGGCCGTCATTGCTCCTCCATTGCTGTAGTACCTCCATTTGGCCGCTAGGCCCCAATTGAAAAGCATTGGACTTTAGACACGTTAAAAACAACTTTAATGCCTGGTGCCCATTTTAAAATTTTTTTCTATGGCTACATATTCTTCCTGAGATAACGCTGGGTTCGTCAAAAACAAAGGCACCAGGCTGGTTTCTTAAGATAATTTTTTTTAATCTGGCATAATTAATGAGGGGGCCGGACTTTGATAGGCTGTTTCGTTGGACTTTATTTATAGTAACACTACATTTTAATAATTATTTCAAGTTACTAGTTCTTACCTTTTGAGGTTTGAGAAATAGGAGAACCGTCGGAGGAGTGCAGATACGGCAGCAGTCAGGCATGGGGCTATTATCTTTTAGCTTAGCTAGCCAAGTTTAGCATCGGAGCTAAAGATGCGGGAGCAGAATGGTCGTTATTACAACCGAACAACATGCCGATACAAGCCCCGCAATGGCAGAGTCTACAATGAAGATCCCGCCTCTATGCCCTTTTTAGGAACATGCTTCGTCAGAGCTGGGGAGGAGGAGTCTGTGAATCCGCCATGAATTCCCCCATGAAAGTGTGTCATTCTGATAAACGGGGAGGAGTTAGGAGGCGCTGTCTATTCTTTTTTACAGTCTGTGTTTTTGACTAGCTATCTTTTTTATAGTAATCATGTGTCCAGAAAAGCGCTATATAAGTTTGATGCATTATTATTATTATTATTATTATTATTATAAGATGTTAGCTAGCATTTTAGCTAATTTTAGCCTTTTGACTATATTTTTATATTGATCCCATGCGTAGACTGTGTCCAAATCTAGCGGTTGGATCCTTCGAAGGCTGGCTTTGTCGGCCGTTTACATCACAGCGCCGCAACTAGGCCTGTCGAAATTCGAAGACTGCTTCAAATGCGGCCGACGAATCCGGCCGACTTTCCCCCGATTTGAAGGACCATTGCGGTGTATCCTTCGCTGGTCTTCATATCCCAAGATTCATTGCGGTCTGGAAGGGAGAATTTTCTTCCAGCAACATGGCGAACGAAGCGGCAGGCGAGGCGAGAGAGGAGCACAGTTTTAGATGTAAGTATTCAAAAATCTGGCGGTTAAAAAATTTAAAACTTAAAGCAGTTGTGTTGTTTGCCGTTTATTGTTGGCTTAGACATGTATTTACATTTTTTTTGTAAACCATCGCTCGTAAATGAGCTTGTATGGTAGTGTAATGGTTTCTGCATCTTTACGCAGCTAATTTCAGCTTTGTCAAATAAAGTAAAAAGTCAACTCCTCTTAGGAGAAATTATTACCTCTTTACTGAGTGAAAATCAGGGCATGGTGGCTTGGATGTTGAAGATTAAATGCAGTTACACAGCTTATGCTCAGAGGCAGGGGCGGCTGGTCCTTGAGTCACACGAAAAAAAAGAGAGGAGAAAAAGAGTCTAATATTGCCGGTCCAAGTGTTTATATTATTGTCCAATCAACAGCCTGAATATCACTTTCCAACCTAAAACCCCGCCCCTTTGGGGCGATCTGAGTCAGATTGAAAATCGCCCCAGGCGCTCTCATAGAGTTACAGTTTGAGATTCTTTTTTTCAAAGTTTGGACCTTACAATGCATTTAAATGGGCACGGGAGTCCTTGCCCCGTAATTTCGTAATATGCACTGATGCGTGCTCGGAGACCTACAGCCATAGATATGCGTGTCTCTGCCTAAAGAAGGCACACGGGTAGCGACAAACCATGGGAGTTGGAGACAAACGAAAAGAGACACAAAATGCAGAAATAAAACATAATAATTTTGTTATATCACTCAAAACAATACCGTTTGAGAGAAAAACATAGCAGGAGAAGCTTGAGGTAAAATAGCTCGGACCTGATTATCAGCTAAATATAAATACCAATAAGCAGTAAAACGAAAGTAAAAAGCGCTGTATTAATGTGGAATTATGCGTGGTTGGGTCACTGTATAGCTTGAGAACATTTCATAGTAAGGGACCGTTGCGTTAAAAATGTCCATTATTCAGTTTAAGTTATGTTTTTGGACTTAAATTACTGCAAATAGTTAGCGGTAACTAATAGCACATAGCGGAAGTAGCTGTTTGGTAACTTCACAATAAGAGCATGTAGTCCTATTGTTTAGATTGAGAGTTTGTTTGCTGAGTGTTTACATTTTGAAAAAGGGGAATTGTGACATTTTATTACTAAGTCTACATTACATTTGATTTATTTAACACTTAACACAGGTGCTTATATTCAAATATGAAGTTTATTCATATATTTTGGTTATTTCTACCTTACCTTACATTTGTTCTTATTTTTCATATGAGATCACACATATCATCTCCCTCCTCATATTTATATCGCCCAAACCTGTATCAGCAGCTTTTTGAAAATAATAAAGAACAATAGAAATATAACAGTCTTTTCTCCACCAAATTTTCTCATATTCTGAATGGCTTTAAGTGGAGCTCTGGTAGGTTCTCCCAGTGTTAACAGTGATCCCATCCTGAACCAGAACCTCTATAGACAGCTCAGTGTTTCCTCCTCTACAGTAGCAGTCTGTTCTAGCAAAACTGTTGAAGCCTCTGACTGTAATCATTCTGTTGTCGTAGGATAGTCCCATTTAGGGATGATCAGGGTTGTCCAACATGATTGAGAAACAGTCAGCTTTAAATGCAGAAAATTTTAGCCAGTTAATTTGTGTTAGCAACTGGCTAAAGTATAAAACAATATATCAATCACTCCTTTATTTAATGAAAAAGAGCTATGGCAATTGGATTTGTTTGGAATGTTAATTAGTCAGGATTCATTCACAGCTACCCTGTAATTAATTAGGTTTTAAAAAAATTAATCGTTTAGCAGCTAACATTTAACCATCATAGTCATAGCCCCCCCTGGAGAAAATTCCACCAGCCGCCACTGCTCAGAGGAGTCTTATTGAGCCTCATACAATACAGAACCTTTGATCTTATGTTCTGCTGTGAAAACTACAGTTCTGCATTCTTAAATCAATAAAGTTGTCACGTTCCTCTCCTATTTATTTTCTATCTAATGAGTGCTGGAGTTAAAATTTTGTATTAACGTGTTCCTCTATTTGTGGATTAACTCCAAAACTGTCAATTAGCTCTGTTCACGGTTCTAGGATCCAGCGGTCCTCAGCAGGGTCGAAATAGTTATATTCTGTTCCAGGAGAAAAGGAGAAAAGACACAACAACACAGATCTGTTTGTTATAAAACAAACCTGCAGGTCCGGCTCACGAATGTGTGTGTGCCCTGACTAACAGGGCTCATCTCTTTTTATTGAGCACAAAGAAACAAGCATCACATCACATGCCACCCCCAGCCTGGTTTTCCCCAAAAATGATTTACAGACGCCCGTTTTATAGGGGTCCTAACCTAAACTATCTTTTCTTCCTGTTTAAACACAGTCCACTGCAATTTATCAGTTCCTTGTCTAAACAAAGCCTGTTTTTTTGACTGTTGTAAAAGCCTGGTACAAATGTAGGATTGTTTTTACTTCATGAGGAAAATTCAGGAGAAGATGTATCTGCAGGGGAAATTAATCCCTTGCCGGATAAAAAACGTTGAGGGCGAAAAATAAACCTACTGTATGTACATTTGCAACAGTGCAAATAACAATTTATGACTGATCACTTTAATAAATATACATTTCGTAAAGGCTGTTGAGTTGCTCTTTTTTGTAAACTATGTTTATTGATTTCTTGTTTAGGAGATGAAGCAGCAAAGGGAGACTGGAGAGGAGAGCAGGAATCAGATGGATGGACTGTTTTTTTTATTTATTCTGTTTTTGTCACATTTTTTATTTAGGTGTTCGTTGGTGGTGAATGAATGAATTCTAAAAATGTTAAATATGATGAAGTCATTTCATTAAAAGTTGTATTAGTGTTTTTATATAAGCTTACCTTGAACAATCTAAAATAACATAACATATATTGGCATTAGGATAAGTTATTGTGTATAAATTGTATAAATTACCTCTTTAGGTTAGTTAGAACCAACAGGCAGTCTTGCTGGATCAGCTGAATGCAGATATATTTTCATATATTCTGGGTGACGAGGGGAACATCATACAGGTTGGTCTGCAGAGAGAGCTTAGGGCAGCTTTGTCATGCTGTCCACTGCATCCATCATCAGGGTTTACAGGCTGCTTAAGTTCTTCATCTTCAAGCTCATCCCCAGAGGCAGCTGTGGAGAAAAGTGATATGACCTGCAGTGGTGTTAAAACATAATGTTAGTTATTGTTGCAGTGGTTGTTTACAAAAATCAATTCAGTTTATTTAGGAAGAGCCAATTTGGAATACGCTTGGTAAAAAAAAAACAAAAAAAACATTATATACATATAATGAAATTAGAAAATACTGTTTTGATCCCAAAGGCAAATATATAGTTCTACAGCTCACAAACGTTTTTTAAAAGTTAAATTGAATATAAAAAAAATATTACAAATGTGTACATTTGATCACTAGTGATTCGTTTGCAGGAAATTTCATGAAAGTAGCTATTTTAAGTAGTAACCTGGATTAAATAAAATGACTTCACCTTGATATGATGACCTCTCAGCCAGAGATATAAAACATGACACAGATAGTAATATTTCTTGCTTTACCAGCTGGCTTAGCGTCATCACAGTTGCTAGGCGACAGGACGTTCTGCTCCTTGTTTTGGCTCCCATGAAGAACTTTGACTTGGTACACAATCAAATGCCCGTGAAAGGAATGTAAACACAGGATCCTCCCCCCGTACACCGGCATCTACTGACGCACACACTGACATGGATTCAGACACACACACTAACACAAACACACCGTCTTGCTGTATCCTAAGGCTCTCTCCTGCACCAGGAAGCTGGATAACGGTGCGCCTCGATGTCAGCGCGTTAACCTGTGGACTGGAGCTTATCCCTCCTGATGTGTCAATGTTAATGTCTGAATATGTGCTTACATGTTTAGGTGTGGTTTTTTCTATTACTTGTTTTTTGACTCTTGACTAAGGATCAAAACACATGTGAACGCTGTAGATTCCTTCTATGTTTGTCATACTTGGCCATTAAAGCTGATTCTGATTCTAATGATAACATGTTGGCTAGCATTAGCATGCTAGTTAGCATTAGCATGCTAGCTCTTGTTAGTATTTTAGCAAATTTTAGATTTTCCAGTGGATTTTTATACTGATTATACCCATTCTAAATTTAAGATGTTTGCTAGCATTATCATGCTATCTCATTTTAGCATTTCAGGTTTGTTATGAATTTTGGTCAACTTTTTGTAGTGATTCAGTTAAGGCTAATGAGAACATGCCAGATGGCTTTAGCATACTTATTAGCATTAGCATTCTAGCTCATTTTAGCTATTGTTGTATTGTTATTGAAGCCTAACCCTTGCTGAACTTGTCAACAGAAGCTCTTATTGGTATTGGGAGTGATTACGCACCACATTGCAGGCCCCTTTTAAATTTCCTGACATTTTCTAGTTTAGTCTATTATACATTGGATCTACTGTTTTATTACTCAACCGTGGTGGGTAAGTAGTTGTTTTGTTGTTGGGGTGCAACAGCACAACCCATGATCGCCAAGGAAAAAAGGTGGAAAACGGGCAACCCTTTCACCGCTTTCCTCCTTTGAGGCATTACCGGCTATCCGAAATAAAGTGTTGTCGACTTGCTTGGATCTCAGCTGTAGGCAGCCAAACATAACCCTTTCAGAGTATCCTGTGTTGATGAGAGTGTGTTCTCTGCTTTTTCATTCTGGTAAGTTACAGGTTGTATAGCCTACGTTTTTTATTGATCGTTACATTGGTCGAACATACAAGCTACCACAGGTAGGCTAATGTATACGCACTGAAACATAACCCAACTTCTTCTACACTTCTATTGGTTGATAATTTATATTTTTACTAGGAAAACCAGCAAATAAAAAGCATACCTCTCATCCCGATCGGGATATGAGAGACCCGTCATTACTAACAGGTCGGCCACATCTCCCACCTCTAGGTATATAAATAACATTTATATATAAAACAGTAGCGTATAACAGCTAGAAACTTTTGAAACATATTATTAAAACACATGAAACATCCTAAAACATTGTTAAATGACGTGTGTTGCTTAGTAAGCTTGAAAAAAGGGAATGTGAGAACCTTGTAAGACAAGGCAAAAACTTGTGAAAGTTTCACCCAGGGAAACATTAAACCTAATTTTCTCATTAGAATTAGCAAATTATTATCTACATTATAATACTTATATGTTTAACGGTGGAAGAGCAGTCTGCTTGGTAGCCTACTCTCCTCCTTTCTTTTATGTCCCTAGAGTATAACACTTGTTGGAAATAAATGTTAGCATACCATGGTAACAGCTAGCCAAACTGAGGCAGTGTGAAGACTGAAGCAGGACAGCCTAATATAGTCAGCCACAAACTATTTTTTTGTGTGTGTTTGTCAGTCTTCTTGGTCACATCCAGTGCCAATGAATTGAGAGAGTAATGTGTCATGATGAAAGAAATTGAAAAATGCGCAGTTCATGGTATTTGACATATCTAGATAACGGCATGTTCTGCTCAGTTTTGTTTCAATTGCTTGTCTCATCAAAGACAACTGATTTTACTGGAGCTGAACTGGTTTACTTGATGTATAGTGGTCTAGGCCGGTCCTTTGATGGTCTTTGCAGTGATTTTAATTGTTTAATTTTCTGAACAAATTCATTTTTGTTTATAAGTCTTAGAATATATGGTATGAAATACTCTTTCATGTCTTTTCCATTTTGTGAACAAAACTGTTACCATCTGCCACAAAACAAGCTTCAGAAGTTACATACTGGGAATTGATCCACTTCAAAGCATGTTTACCTTTGGTATCTATAATTGTCTTTGTACTTCTTGTCAGACTTCTGATCAGTTTAATTGGAGAAATGTTTCCTCATTTTAAAAGCCTCCTCCAGCTGAACGCACTTAGCCTAATGATCCTCCAGTTTGGATCTGGCTCTCCCTCTGCCTGTCCACCCTCACACTCCTCCAGGAGACCTGCGAACCCCTGGATTAAAACATCCACGTAACCCTTCACAGCCACACGCTCCCTACGACTCCACTGAGCAGAAAATCCTGGATCCCTCCAATGGCTGCCTTTACCTCCCAGCTGGTCCGAGCTTCCCCAGCTTTCCCTCCCTGACAAAGGAACAATAAATTATTATTTGTGTTCCAAACTCTTAGTCACTGTCAATCTCTGAGTCATTTGTGTGTCTGCACTAGAGTCCTAGAATTTAAATCCTGACAGATACTGCAAAATTTACACATAATGCTAGTAAATTCTGCCTCACTCTGGTATGTCATGATTTTCATAGATAACATGTCAGAGTCTGCCTGGCTCTGTCCCCCATCACCTTGTGTCTGCACCTGTGCTCCATCACCATCCACACCTGATCCTCCTTACCTCCACCCTTTATAACCAGTCACTCCTTCTCACTCAGTTGCCAGATCATTGTTAGTGTGCTGTTATGTCTCACCTATGTTGCTGCCAGTCATTAAACCTTATGTTCTCACCTTCTAATTGATGTCTGCGCCTGGGTCCTTCATTCATTCTGCAGCAACATTCCATCTTGCTGTCAACTGTAAGAATGTTTATGTGAAAGGTTTTAATCACCTCTATGTTCACAATAAACCAGCATTCCAAGTGTTTCTAACTTACACTGGTTCATAAGAAAATAACACCGGTGCATGTTAATATTGTCACACACTTGATTGTGCCTCATATAAGCCAAAAGTTATAGTAATGTCTTTGCTTTTATGTACTCTTAGCACATTCAACAGGTATTGTTTTTTTTCTTTTCTTCTACTTCTAAATGGAGATATGTCTAAGATGGATTCACATTTTATGCAATAAAACAGCTGAAACCTCTCCTTGCTTTTTCTTCGTTTGTTATGATGGTAATGGTACAGTGAAGCAAAAAATTATTTAATTAGCCACCAATTGTGCAGGTTCTCCCAACTAAAAGGTTGAGAGTCCTGTAATTTCTGTCATAGGTATAACTCAACTATGAGAGACAAAATGAGCAAAAGAATTCCAGAACATCACATGGTGTGATTTTTAAAGAATTTTTCTTTTTCAAATTATGATGTAAAATAGTTATTCGGTCAATCTTAAAAGTTCATCTCAATACATTGTTTATTTTCATTTTGTTAGAAATGATCAGAGGTTAAACATTTTCTGTAAATTTTCACATGGTTACTGCACACTGTTGTTATTGTGGCCAATTCCTCCTTGCAGATCTCCTCTAGTGTCATGATGTTGAGGTGTTTGTGTTTCATTTAGTTTTTCTTTATTTTAGTTTTTTATCAGGTTAGTTTATTCCTTATTTTTATTTATGTCTCTTCACTTTTGGTTTGTGTCCACCTTATTTTATGTCTCCCTAGTTAAACTAATCTTTATTTCACCAGTTTCGGTTTCTTTTTATTCTCTAGAATTCCTCTGAGTTTTCACTTAGATTATGTTAGTTATTTTCTAGTTTGTCCCTAGTATTTTGGTTGTATTCCATCTCTGTCTTCCATGCCAATCCACTCCCCAGCCCAATTAATTGCCTTCACCTGCTCTCCCTCTCACCTTCATCTGTTTGTCAGTAACTGGTTTCTCAGTAGGGCTGCACGGTGGCGCAGTGGTTAGCACTGTTGCCTTGCAGCAAGAAGGTTGTGGGTTCGTATCCCAGCCCAGGGTCTTTCTGCATGGAGTTTGCATGTTCTCCCCGTGCATGCGTGGGTTCCCTCCAGGTACTCTGGCTTCCTCCCACATTCCAAAAACATGACTGTCAGGTTAATTGATCACTGTAAATTGTCCTTAGGTGTGAGTGTGTGCATGGTTGTTTGTCCTGTTTGTCCTGCCCTGTGATGGACTGGCGACCTGTCCAGGGTGTACCCCGCCTCTCGCCCGTTGACAGCTGGAGATAGGCACCAGCACCCCCGCGACCCATAAAGGATTAAGCGGTTAAGAAAATGGATGGATGGATGGATGGTTTCTCAGTAATCTCTCCACTCCTTCCTCAGTACAGTGCATCCGGAAAGTATTCACAGTACTTCACTTTTTCCACTTTTTTTTGTTACAGCCTCATTCCAAAATGGATTAAATTAATTTTTCCCATAAAATTCTAACCACAACACCGCATAATGTTAATGTGAAAAAAGTGTCTGTGATATTGTTGGAAATTTATTCAAATTAAAAAACTTGAGAAATCACATGTACATAAGTATTCACAGCCTTTGATGTGAGGTGAATTCTGTTTCCACAGATCATCCTTAAGGTGTTTCAGTAGATTAATTGAAGTCCACCTGTGGTAAACTAAGTTGATTGGACATGATTTGGAAAGGCACACACCTGTCTATATAAGGCTCCTAGGTTGACGGTGCATGTCAAAGCACGAACCAAGTATCAAGACAAAGGAACTGAGTGTAGACCTCCGAGACAGGATTGTCATGAGGCACAAGGCTGGGGAGGTTACAGAAAGATTTCTGCTGCTTTGAAGGTTCCAATGAGTACAGTGGCCTCCATCATCCGTAAATGGAAGAAGTTTGGAACCACCAACACTCTTCCTAGAGTTGGCCGGCCTTCTAAGCTGAGTGAACGGGGGAGAAGGGTCTTGGTCAGGGAGGTGACCAGTAACCCGAGGTTCACTTTGTCAGAGCTCCAGCATTCCTCTGTGGAGAGAGGAGAACCTTCCAGAAGGACAACCATCTCTGCAGCAATCCACCAATCAGGCCTGTATGGTAGAGTGGCCAGACGGAAGCCACTCCTTAGTAAAAGGCACATGGCAGCCTGCCTGGAGGCACATTAGGGACTCTCAGACCATAAGAAACAGAATTCTCTGGTCTGATGAGACAAAAATTGAACACTTTGGAGTGAATGCCAGGCGTTACGTTTGGAGAAAATCAGGCACCGCTCATAATCAGGCCAATACCATCCCTAAAGTGAAGCATGGTGGTGGCAGCATCATGCAGTGGGGATGTTTTTCAGCAGCAGGAACTGGAAGACTAGTCAGGATAGAGGGAAAGATGAATGCAGCAATGTACAGAGATATCCTGGATGAAAACCTGCTCCAAATCGCTCTTGACCTCAAACTGGGGTGATGGTTCACCTTTCAGCAGGACAATGATCCTAAGCACACAGCCAAAATATTCAAGGAGTGGCTACAGAACAACTCGGTGAATGTCCTTTAGTGGCCCAGCCAGAGCCCAGACCTAAACCCAATTGAACATATCCGGAGAGATCTGAAAATGGCTGTGCACTGACGCTTTTTATCCAACCTGATGGAGCTTGAGAGGTACTGCAAAGAGGAATGGGCAAAACTACCCAAAGATAGGTGTGCCAAGCTTGCGGCATCATATTCAAAACAACTTGAGGCTGTAATTGCTGCCAAACGTGCAAAAACAAAGAACTGAGCAAAGGCTGTGAATACTCATGTGCATGATATTTCTCAGTTTTTATTTTTAATAAATTTGCAATAATCTAAACATTTTTGTACATCTAGACTCTTTGTACATTGTAATTATGGGGTGTTGTGCGTTGAATTTTAAGGAAAAAAATGAATTTAATCAATTTTTTTATAAGGCTGTAACATTAAAAAATGTAGAAAAAGTGAAGCGCTGTGAATACTTTCCGGATGCACTGTACCACTAGATCCCTGTCAAGAGTTTTCTTTGACACGCTGGTATTATTTGTATGACATGACCTTTGCATTAAACAGCACCTACTGCACAGTTGTGAATTAATGCAAAGGTCATGTTTTTGTCCTTTGTCAACATGAACCCTGGAGTAAAACAATATTTATGAAAGTGATGTCCTGAGTGGTACGAGGAAGTGGCAGGAAGGAAAAAACTATTTAGTAATAAAAAAATATAAAACCCCTTTTACATCAGCACCCTATATGGACATTTTTGAAACCTAAACTGATATTGAGGACTGCATGCATAAACAGAACTGTTTAATAAATATTGGTTTGGAATTATTGAAATATGTGTTTGGAAACATGCAAAAATTATAGAAGGTGTGTGAACTGTTTGAATGGATGATTAAGATATGTTTAGTAGTAGAAATGGGTGGGCCTAGAGAGAGCAAATAAATATTCCTGATAACATGAGGGGTGAAGCTGCACAGTTTTTTTCACCTCCTTTAATGCCACCTGCTATGTTATTTGATAAAGGACTTATTGATACGGCTCATGCATTGTTTTTTTGTACTTGTACATCTTTCATTTTTTAACTTAAGAACGCAAGCTGGCTCTGGGATTGTTTTCGTTTTTTGGAAGTAGAGGTGACATGGAGCGTCAGGGTTTCCAAGCAATATGGATTTATAGACATAATATTCACAGCTGTTCTTTCCATTAATGTCTTTTCCCCCTGATTCCATGGTCTACTCTGTGGCCACGGTCTACTGCCACAGTGGTGGTGGTGGGAAGTCTATTGTTTTGACTAATTGTAACAGTGTTCCTAGTTAACAGAATGCATCTTATCAAAATATGAAATTCTCAGATCAGAATTCAACTCAAATTAACCCAAAATGTGACCTCCATATGATAAACATGATTTCTGTGCAGCAAAGTGATATTTCACTTGTTTAATGCCCATTCTTTTAACTTAATATAACACACTTCACTGATACCGGTTGGAAATTATGTACAGGTCCTTCTAAAAAAATTAGCATATTGTGATAAAGTTAATTATTTTCTGTAATGTACTGATAAACATTAAATTTTCATATATTTTAGATTCATTACACACAACTGAAGTAGTTTAAGCCTTTTATTGTTTTAATATTGATGATTTTGGCATACAGCTCACTTAAAAACGCATATATATATATATATATATATATATATATATATATATATATATATATATATATATAAAGCTTTCATACAATTGTACATAGAGCTTGTGCTGTTATGAATTTATATTTGGGTGGGTTGCATCTTGGGAATATATTTTAATTTCATGATAAAACAAGATGTTTATTGAAAAAAAAGCACAGATTATTAAGAATGAATAGAGCTGCAGCTGTTTTGCCTTTTTACAGGGTTCTTAAATTCCAGTCCTTGAGGCCCACAATTGTCCAGGTTTTAAAAGTAATCAATCTTAAACACACCAAACTTGGATAAATGACTTTTTGCGCAGATGTTATAGCAGAATGCATCTGGACCATAGGCCTATGGGCCGTCCTCATATTGAGAGTTGCTGTTTGATCTGTTCCATCAAATGTTTGCTTTTCAAGTCTCAATGCGCATGTGCAAAATATAGCAGAAAATAATTCCCATATGGATTCTGCAGGGAGTCAGTGAAGAGAAACTAAACAGGAGAAATGTAAGCTTTTTAAATATTCATCAGAACTCTTCCTATAATGTTCAAACCTTTCCAAGAAAATATTATGATCGAATGTGTCAAAAGTAGCACCGACATCTAAAAAGACCAGGGCCCGTATCCCTAAAGAATTTTTGTGCAAAAAGGGGCTCCTAGCGGCCAAATTCTAAGAAAATTCTCAGTCATGACGTTTTCTTAGAATTTCCCCTAAAAGTGACACAAAAATCCCAGTTAATATAAAAGCTATTCCTCAAGATTCCTAGCGCTTAAAAGGGCTCCTAAGGCGAGATTTGCTAAGAGCAGGGAAGAGGACTTTTAGCGGGTTAGGAGTTCCCCTAAGCAGCTGTTTGTAGGATATTTGTTAACAAGCCTTCATAAATAGACCAGCCAGCAATCACAGACGTTGATAAAAGCTGAGCCGTGTTACCCTCGTTAAGAACACACTAAGTTGTAACGTTGCAATTTCTACTTAATTAAGGACAGCCCCTTGAGATAGGCCATCTTGTTTTCAATGGGGTCCATATTGGAGTGAAAGAACAAAATATGCCAGCTAGGATATTAATATGAGCAAGACATGAATCATTATTTGAAGAGAGTTTAATGAGCTTAAGTTTTCACATATTTTAGATTCTAATTTTAGGCTATAACCCCTACAGCTTACTATTCCTTTTCCAGATATTTTCTTGAATGTGAAATATTTTTTACAATTACAGTCTGCATAAGATTAGAGTGTATAATTATGTCAATTCATTTGAGGGTACATCCTTTGCTCATTATCACCAAAAATTCATTTTCATCAAACTTGTAGGATCAACCAATCACGGCTTTTGAAATGGTGACTCATACCTAGCAACGGGGTCAACCACACCTCCAAACTAAGATAGGATTTTCCATCCATTCCTTGCTCAGAGTTCACAGAAAATGTTCTGGAATCACTTCTAAGCTAAAACTCCTGGCAAGGAATGTTTATGTTAAGTTAGGAGCTCTCTGACAGGATTATCAGAATCTTTAGGGATACAGGCCCAGGGGCCGTATTCACAAAGACTCTTATCTTACCGCTAGGTGTTACTCCTAACTCGCGCTAAAAGGTCTTACGTAGGAGTTGACGTCTAAAACCTATTCACAAACGCACTAAGAGCTACTTTTACCTAGGACAAATCCCTGAAAGTAAGGTAAGAGTGACGTACTGTTGCTATGGAAAACGTAATTTCCTATGCATGAGTAAATAGACGGACAGCAGTGTGATTGGTTGTTGAATGACACGTGTGAAACCAGGAAATGGAAAACTTCAATGGCGATAAAAGCGTAATTATGAACAGCGCAAATACCAGAAATAATGCATGATGACATCTTTGTGTCGGCCACGAGACTGACACTTCATACAACTTACACACAATAGCCTACTTACAGAGAGGGTGAAGTTTAAAAATGCAAAAACGTGAAATGCATCATATTATGCGACAGACTGGCATTCTATCCAGGGTGTACCCTGCCTAACGCCTGCTGATAGCTGGGATAAGCTCCAGCCCCACCCCGTCTTGAACTGAAAATTAGTGGCAAGAAAAGAACAAGGAAACCTAACTCGTCGCAGGACCAATTATTACTACTGGCACAGCTGGTACTAGAGAGGAGGACGATCCTCAAAGGGCGATTCGGAGCCGAGATTGCAAATAAGAAGAAAAGGGAGGCATGGGTGGAAATTAGCAGAAACATAAATGCATCTTATCCAGCGGTGTCTCGAACGTCAGAAGATTGTGAGAAGAGATGGTATTCCCTACAGTCCCAGTGTCAGCTCGAGATCGCAGCTTATAAAAAGGATGCTGCTGCAACACGTAGGCAATGTCCGTCATATAGGCATCCCTACATATGTTGCATAAATTGGAAGACGTGCACGTTTTCTTCTTTGTGAACCCCCGCATACCTGCAGTCGCCATGAAATTGGCTTTAATTTCGATGCAGTTGCTGGATGTCTAATGGGAAGCGGATGAATTGTTCGATAATGTGGGGTCGACAGAGCGCTTAAAGAGTTTGGTGGATTGATTGGCTGATAGATGGTTGTGATATATCCAAGTTGTCCGCTTTGCAACGTTACATTTCCTTGTGGCTAAATATCTTAGTTTCGCTAAACATTTAATTTCTGGACTGATCGGGTTGTTACGTTTAGTTGGATACGTGATTGCATCCCACACCCCATCTGCAATAAAGGATTTAGTCGGTATCATTTGGTTAATTCCGAATCATCCAGAGTGTCCAACACATTGTGTCTGGCTGCAGCCATTTTGGGAGTCTTTGTGAACAGGTCTTAGGGAGTTAGGGGTCCTCTTGACTTCTTTTAAGGACTCCCAGACTTAGGAGCTACTTTTAGGCCTAAAAGTGGTTGTGAATTACTTTTATCTTAAGAAACTAGTAGTCCTAAATTTAAGAGTGACACGCCCACATTTTTTAGGAGTTACACCTAAATTCGGCAGTTAGGACCTATTTTTAGCCCTAAGATTCTTTGTGAATAAGGCCCCAGAACAGTCATAAGTCCATTATCTGAGGCCATTGGAATATAATTAGTAATGTTCACCAGTGCCTTTCCAGTGCTATGAAGAGCACTGAAATTCTGAAGCCAACACTAGATGGACCCACATCAAATATTTCCACAGCATCCAACACTCACAGAAAGAAAGACTTTCCTCCTGGATCGGTAAGCTAGCTCACTTGAGAACTTTGCTAACTTCAGCTGTCTTCTTTTACATTGGACTCAAATTGATATTTGGGTACCATATTTGCTCAAATTCCACTTATTTCGTACCATGTAAACACAATCTGGACCATGCAAGGGTACGGTCCGAGAAACCTTCATTGGAGGTCGAATCGGAGTCCAGGTACGAGTGGATACAGGTCATGTGCATACAAGCCCTACCCTGGCCATACCTGAGACAATAGACATGCTCTAGACGGAAATGACTACACCGTTAACGGAAGTTATCGAATCACAATGCGACCATAAAGAGACCGAAACAATGCTGTTCAAGCATCTCACAGCAACACACCAGGAAGAAGGTGACTAGTGCAAAGGATCCATCTGGACCGATGGATACGTAGGCAGAGGACAATATTCTGAAACAGCTGAATCATTGTCATTCTAGGCCGTCGGTCGTTTTATGACGTTGGTACTTCTCACTTCCATGTTTGTCAGATAGATATATAATTATTTGTACACCACCACCTGCTGATTTTGTGTAGTCTGTCATGTAAAACACTGGACTCCAGTACAAACTGACACTTGCACCATGTAAACAGAAAAAAATAGGATTTTTCTCTTGCCGTTTTCTGGCATGGCCACACATGTAAGAATGCCCTTAAACCCCTTTAACATACAAGGTGTTGCTGACATTTTATTGTGTACGTAATTTCTCGGAAATGTTGTTGACAATTCAGATTACCACCTGCCCACAGTAGGTCTACAAATATTTTTCTGTGTAAGGACCATAATCCTTTTTGCCAGTAAGATACTCAAATCTACAAACAACTGCTTATTCTTTTTTTACGTTTAAATTATCTGGGTATAAATCTATTGCAAATATCAATGGAATTAGAGTTAATTGAATCAGTGAAATGTTACCCGTGAAATTAATAGTTTGTTTCACATTTGCCAGAAACAATAGAATTCCTATTCCTATAGAATGCCAAGCAGTGAAAAAATGCTACTTTTTTCCTTGTCACATTTAACACCGGTGTCAGCATTATTATACCTATGAAGCTTTTCTGGAGTAATTTATGTCCTCGTTAGCCTGTTATATTGCAATATTTTCAGACAAATAATAGTAGTTGTTGACTTTCCTTGTTACACGCTTCTTCCTATTCTTCTTTTGATATGTTTTCATTCAAGTTATCTCTCGATGCCTCTAACCTTTCGGCTGATGCCTGCGTTTTTATCTACCAGCCATTTATATATTGTAGATATTCAATTCCATCCATCCATTTTCTTAACCGCTTACTCCTTAATGGGTCGCGGGGGGGCTGGTGCCTATCTCCAGCTGTCAACGGGCGAGAGGCGGGTACACCCTGGACAGGTCGCCAGTCCATCACAGGGATATTCAATTCAAAATACTTTATTGATCCCAGAGGGAAATTAAGTGTTGTTGCTCATTGCTAATTAACTTTTTTAAAGGAGTTGTTGACCATGATGGCTGTGGGGAGAAAGTATTTCCTGTAGCGGTCTGTGTTGCAGCAAAACTGAAGAAGCCTCCGATTGAAGATACTTTTGCTGTAGGATAATCTGATGAGGAGGATGCTCAGGGTTGTCCATAATCTTTTCAATTTCATTAAGATTCCTTCTTTGCATCATTATCTGCAGTTGTTCTACAGCCATCCCCAGAAAAGAACCAGCATTCTTCATCAGGTTGTTGAGCCATTTTAAGTCCTTGACTCTGATGCTGCTACCCCAACAGATGATGGACGAAGAGATGACACTCTCCACAACAGACTTCTAAAAGATTTGCAGCATCTTTCTGCAAACCTTGAAGGACCTCAGCTTCCTTAAAAGTACAGTCTGCTCTGTCCCCTGTAGACTGCTTCACTGGTGAATCTCCAGTCCAGTCTGTTGTCTAGGTGAACTCCAAGGTATTTGTACTCTTAAACCACCTCCATTACCGGACCAATCAGGCCATAGGTGGGCGTTTCGGGTCGCTTCGAAGTGAGAAAGACATGCAGCAAAGGTCAGAGAGTTGGTATTCTAAAAACCAGAAAACCCCCAGACTAATGGCCTCTCTATATGAGGCAGCCAGTCTACTTCTACACCACGATAGTCAAATTCAATTATTTTTAAAGTTTGTTAAAGAATTAAAACTACATAGCCCAGCTTTAAAACTTGATAAAATAATGAATTCCACTATTATAAATAATTAATAAAGCACTTCACACACCATTATTAAGAAATGTATATGATTTTATTTAAATTCTGAAGTTAATAATGTACAATTAGCACATGTCCATGATCCTCCTCATGCTCATGAACCTTGTGCCTCCATATCCCATCTCCCTGAAGCTCCTGTACTCTCCAGGCCTCATGTACATCATCCTGCCTCTGTAGTGGGGCTGCTCGTACATCAGCCAGTGGCCATCCATCACATGGCAGGACATGCAGTCAGACATGTGATAGCGATCCATGATGGAGTCAACGTCATCCATCATTTCATACATCTGACCACCAAAGTTTTCCCTCTCATAGATCCTCATCCTGTAGGATCCCCTGTACTGTTTGCAACAAATGAAAAAATTATGAAATTAGTTGCCCCATTCTCAGAGCAAATTTACTTATTGGATAATACATACCGAGGGAATCATACGGCAAGACCTAATTCCACCACTCCAGCCCATCATGCTCATGTAGTCAGCGTACTCGCCCCTCCTCATGAAGTACTGGTTTCCCATGTAGTTGGGACGGTCATAAACCATGAAGCAACCACTCTCCACCCTGCAAGAGTGACACCTGCTCAGGTAGGAAGACATGTCGGCACAGTCGCTCATACACTCATAGTGGCGACCCTGGAAGTTCCTGTCCTCGTAGAAGATGATCTGTGAGAAAACGTTTTTAAAAAAAGTTTAAGCTTTACCACATGAGTCCTTGTAAGTAGTCTGACATTGATATAATAATTGTCCTAAATTTTTACCTTGCCCATGGTGGTTTTTGTGGCTTGTCAGGTCTCTCAGTGTACTGTAGTTGAACTGATACCCTGCCTGCCTGAGAATCTTACTTATATACCTGACCCTAGACAAAGACCGTGTACCCCTCTATTGTTTAGATTCCTGACGAGGCAAAACAGTATTGAAGCCTAGACCATTTTGAGTTGCTTACACATATAGCAGTGGGGCCATGACTTTTGTTTAGAAATTTCTATAGAGAACTTTTTTTCCCCTAGGAAATAGCTCTTAATCTATAATTGATTACTTCAACAATGAGTTAAGTTATTCCTAATGACAACATTTTAAATTCCTCTAGTGTAAATTCTATTGTCTGTAAATAACTGATTTTGTTTGCTAAATTATTTGTACCTTAAATTCACACTTCACTTTTATATTTATGACATGATTATTTTTCTGCCACAGACTGCATGCAAATATTTCATGTTCTTATTTATTGTTTGTGCAATGAAGCAATGTAAACCAACAACCATTGTGTGTGATACACACACCCAACAGCTTATGGGAGATGTTATACTTTTCTCTTCAGGACCAATAATGCATCTAAGTTGAACAATATTCAGATATTAAGTTTTAAACATAGTGTTCATGTATAGCTAATATCCATGAAGGTAATTTGATTTGAGTATATTTGTACACAAATATAAGTCATGCTCATGAACCTTGTGCCTCCATATCCCATCAGTTCTCATCAGATGGATCTGATGACAACTGATGAAAGACGAGGGAAAGGGTAAATCAGCAGTTGGAGACCATTCACTCTGGTTCGTTCGTTCGTTCGTTCGTTCCAGCTATCGATCTATCGATCGATCGATCGTTAGGCTATGTTGAGTCATTTGACATATCCTTCAGAAGTGCTTTGAAGACTGCCCTTTCTGCCTGCAGTGCATGCTTCCGACACAGGAGAAACAGATTTTCAAATGGGAGCAGAATTTTGTACCAGACCGGTTCCGTTCTAACACCGGTGAGAAGTGGATCTTCCATTCACCCTTCCATGCATATTGAGGATCTTTAACCACAAAATCACCTGTGAGTGTGTGTGTGCAGTGGAAAGAGGAGTTTGCATATGTGTGTGTTGATGTCCTCTGTGTCTGTGTGGTAAGGGGGTGCGCGCATATACGTCTCATTTCTTATTATAACTTTGTTTCATCTCCTTGTCTTTAAAGTATGGCAAATTCAGCCTCCTACTGGACATTGAAGAGAAAGACGAGGGAAAGGGTAAATCAGCAGTTGGAGACGATCCACTCTGGTTTTGTTTTAGGATTGTACTGTTGAAGATGGATCTGATGACAACTGTGAATTTTCTGAGGATGTTGAGGAGGACTTTCTGGACAGCGAGTCAAATTTCTCTGAGTGTTTTGACCCTTCTGACAGCTTTGATAGTGAAGTGGAGAGCGACAATTTGGAAATTAATTTGGCAACTTGGGATCAGAAGACTTTGGAATCCTGAAGTCAATGAAGACCACTTTACAAGAAAGTACTGTATGTGTAACTTGGCCAGTGGTTTACGCATACAACTTCAAGCAAATGTTGATGGTTTGCCAGTTTTTAAAAGTTCTTCCACACAATTCTGGCCTATTCTTGGAATCATCAAGAACCTCCCCCAGCATCAGCCATTTGTTATTGCACTTTTTTGTGGTACACAAAAGCCATCACTCAGTGATTACCTAGAACATTTTGTTGCTGAAATCCTGGGCCCTCATTTATCTCACGTTCGTAGAAATGTTCCTATATTCTATCCTACAAAGGGAATTTAGGATGTGCGTAAGTACACGTCAAAGTGTGATTTATAAAACATGCGATGGCCACTCATACGCACGCTCCTCCGCAATCACCTGTTGATAAATCCCACTTGTGTGTACTCAGGTGCTCGTGCCCGTTCACAGTCATTTGCATACAGAAACGCCCTGACTTAACCATAATTGGTAACACCACATCATCTGTCACATGCATTGAGTTTTCACGTTCTTCCTTAAAATAATTTCCAAGAGAGCGAAAAAAGGAACTTCAGTGACACAGAGACCGAGGTGAAACATGGGTAGGGCAATTAAAAAAGTATTCATGATTAACAGACCTAAAAAAATCCCAGTTAATAGAAATTCATTTCACCACCGATACTGTCTGTTATCAGTGGTCCCTTTGCTTCATTCCAACCCGCATGCAGCCATTATATTTCTGCTTCAGAGCAGACGTAAAAAAAAATGTGTTGAATAATTTCATTTGCTAGTATTAACTTTTGTGGAAATCGTTAACGTCTTTGAACATATTAAATAATTGAATAGTGACCTTTACTGTTTGGTTCTATCAGCATAGGGGGAACTAATAATAAAAGATTACTCCGCCTGGGACAAAGATAACAGGCAGTAAATGCGAATGGGATAGTGGAGATGTTCCTGTTGGAAATTAGGGAAGAAATGGTTCTGTATTAAACTAAATACAGTAAAACATCTCTCAGTACACAGCTGGAGCAGATCTAATACAGAGGGTGTTTAGATCATCATGTTTGACTCTTTTGTGGCCGTGCTTAATTGGAGACACGGCTTGTGCTGCCATCAGTAAGCAAGGAAAAAGGACAATCTGCTTCACTGATAATCAGGAACATTTAATGTCACGGTGCAGTTTGCAAACCTTTTAATTAAATGTGTGACAAAATCTCATTAAGCTGAAGCGCTTGGTGTAGGGTTGCGAGTGACAGGATCGCCATGCATGATCACCTGCAACATTGAATTACTTATTTCTTGACCAATTTCAAACATTTCCTGAAAGTTTATTGCTAATCTGTGCATAACATTTACGTTATTCTGTTATACCACAGACAGATGCCAACATGAGCTCCTTGGTGGAGATGATAAATTGCTTAGAGAAATATTCTGTCAAAGTAAAACTATTTCAGAGTTGCAGTTCCTCTGTTCTAACAGTAGATGCTGTGCGTACGAACAATCAGAACTGTACTGATATTTAGGAACATTTGTACGCGCAGAAATTGATAAATACCCCACAATGCGTAGAATTGTTCCTGCGCACGACATACGCACGGATCTGTGCGTAAGTACGCTTGATAAATGAGGCCCCTGGAATTGGAGAAAGGATTTACATTCCAATGAATCCAAATGCATTCCATGGTCTGCGATGCTCCAGCCTGAGCATTTTTGAAGAACGTTAAAGGCCACACTGGCTAGTCAGGATGTGAGAAATGCATGCAGGAGGGGGAATATGAACAACCGGGTGATATTCCTTCAAACTGATGCCCGCCTCAGCACCAGCAAGGACTTCAAAGAAATGGCTGATGAAGGGCATCATCTTGGGTCCCCACCTCTGGTTGCCACTTCTTACGGTAGGGTTAGTGGGTTTCCACTGAATTACAAGGTGCATGGAAACCTGGACTCCTTCAGTGCTTTCAAAATTGAAAACTTCATGCAACATTTAAAGAAGCGTGTGAGGAAACCGAATTCTCCCTGCTGCCAGGTGGTGAAGAGGTTTTCAGAGGAAGTCAAAGTAAAAAAGCAGAGAGGGAATGTGGGTGTGAAAAGATAAAACACATTTGGATCCCTGCCACCACTATTTCAGTGTGAACAGCAATTCACCCAGTTCAATTCGGAACTCGTTACCCTTAAATTGGATCCGGGAAACAGCGACGTATACATTCAGGGGAAGGTAGCTACAATCAGGAATATACTTGTTGAAAGGGAGGATATATACCTGGTGTACTCAACATTTGCCCAGAAGGAGTCCTTCTTTGATTATCCCACACCTTCCTCTACATTTGGAATTTATTTAGTTGATGGCCTCTCTGATACAACCCAGCACTGCAACATTGGACTGGTAGAAAACAAGGCTTTCTTAATACCCCATGGAAGAAATTTTTTTGCAGTGCCCCTATACTATATATGTTTGTCCACCATCTCACATTATTAATTACAGTGCCCCCCCCCAGGGCTTCTTCCTATCTGACCACCATCCCTCGATGTGCCCTTGCAGTCTTATTACCTAAAAAGTAAGTAGTCACTCTATCAAGCTGCTATTTTATGACATTATGCATTCCAAAAGAGTACTACATTTACTAGATAGCACTAACTAAAAGAATCTATTTTAACCGTCTAGGCGCCAGAGGTTTTTTTTCTGAAACGTTTGATTATTACATCTTAATTTCAAAAGGCTATACCTTAAAAGTGATTAGAGATAAAGACTTTCTGTAAATTAGAAAAATTTTAAGGATGAGCCAAAGTTTATGTGGGGATGAAATTCCCCCCTCTAATTTGCATATTGTTATGTCATATGACGTCATATGACGTGGTGGCCATCTTGGATTATTGAATTTTCATGAAAAGTCACATGTCTGGATTATAATATGCAGCACTTCTTTCTCCCCAAAAGGCCCATCACCTTCTGTATGCTATATTGCACAATACTGAATGCTCAGGTAAATAGTAAGTAGTAAACATTAGGAAATCTGATTCCATTTATGGTGCCCCCATATATTATTTATATGATATATATACATGTATATCACAAACACAAATAGAGAAGATCTGTTTAGTTCAAAAGCTCACTCGCCACGGCAAGGCACAGATCATGAGTGAGATGACGAGACAAGAGACAATGTTAGTATTTTGTTTTGTTTTTATGTGTTTTTTGGGTTGTTTTTTTTAGCTGACAAAGACACACACATCACAAGGACATGAACTCACAAAAAAGAACACATACTGTACACTAGCAAATGGTCAGGGAAATAGTAATTAAAAAGTGTAAATCATAACTGATAAATAGCAGACAAAGAAAATGTAGCAGGCCTTTTTGCTGTACAAATAATGACTGCCTATCCATCCAGGTGACATTTCCGTTACGTGGTGTGGTACCTCTCATTGCAAGGCACAACACAAAGACCCACCCCACACTGCCTACACATGTATTTTGTCTGACGGCGGCCTTTAGGGCAGGTCCGATTAGAACAAACCAAACAATCTGGGTAACCATCAGTCTGTTGCTCTCTTTCCTGGAGAAGCCTTCCAGTAAAGCAGTGATGAAGTCCTGCACGAAGATTTTCAGGGGCTTGTGAGGAGCAGCAGTGCAGCTTCAGTAAATGATGCGGGCATTCACCATGCTTACACTGAGAATGGAATTGAAGATCCTGTTGTACCATTTCCTTGATCTATGGGGAAAGAGGTAGGTCTTCATTCTCTGGTCTTCTGTGTCGACATCCCCCATGAAGGAGTTGTAGTCATCAACACACACAGGCCTATTTATCTACCTATAGCCACTATCAGTGTGTTTCGTCCTAATGCGCTTTCTGACACAGGTGTTGGAATGCATTGTAGAGAGCATTGTGAGGCGCTTTGTATCATGCCACGCACAAGCTAGCATTTTCCCCTTCCTCATGAAGACCGGGTCATCTCCCTTGCGCAATGGTAACCGTTCACCGGTGAGGCCCTTTGGCATCCCCTTCCTCTTACAGCCGACAGTCCCACACAAACCCACATCATTGCTTGCCAGCTCATCTGTTATTGCTGGCGAGGTGTAATAGCTGTCCATGTACACCTCATGCCCTTTCCCTGTGTACGGGGCCATCAGGTAACAACAAGGTGTGTGGCACCGAAATCAGAGTTTGCATTAGGCCTACTTTGTCCAGTGTACATGGACCTCTGTAGCACATAGCCTGACTTGGCTTCACTCAGAACAAATACGTTATAACCATATTTGTCTGGTTTGTTTGGGTTGTACATTTTCAGGGTTGATTTCCCTTTGAATGCTATGGCCATTTCATCCAGTGACACCTGCTTGGATGGGCCATACACTGCTGAAAACCAGGGGATGACCAAATTTATAATTGAGCGGATTTTGAATACCCTCTCATAGCCTGGCTGAACCCTGTCAACACACTCCTCATTATTCACAAAATGAAGGAAAGACAAAATCATCTCAAATCTATTTCTGGACATCACCTTCCCAAATCCAAATGTTGCTGTTGGCCAATATTCAGCCCAATAATCCTCCAACTCTGACTTCTCTACCAGACCCATACTCAAATGTAGAGAAAAAAAGGTTTTCATTTCACTGACAGTTACATCAGACCACGGATGATATCTGGAGTGTGGCTGGAGTTGATGGGAAGCTAAATACTGATGGGCGTAGCGATTTGTTTTAGTGACAAGTAAATTCCGGAAATCATCAGAGAGAAAGAGTGATACAAAATCTAGGGGAGAATTGGCATTGGAGAGTTCTCTTTCCCCCACATATCAACTTGGCTTATCAAAGGGCGTGATCCAACTTTGGTACTGCTCCTCATTAGCCAAGTACTCAAAGCCAGCATTCCCTCTACCTCCCCTAACTGTCCTTAAAAAACACTACGACCTCGTCTGACATCTCCAGTGACCTTAGACAGCTGCTCCACCACGTTTCTGTCGCCACGATTGCAGGGAGGCACACGGTCAGAAGACAAAGAAGCGAGCTGGCAAGCGCGGTAAAAAGACTGGAACCCCGCTTAATTTCCAGCATCGTTTCCCACACCGCTAAGAAGCCTGCTGACTTTCAGATGAACACCCCGACCCCGTGAAACATTATCCCAACCATCTACATCGGGCAAAGGAGTTTGTGCTTGGGCTAAACTCTCCCTTTGTCCAGCTGCAAGCTGGGGCGTGTCTGAAGCGCGATCACTAAATGAATCACCGTCATGTTCTGAAGGCAGATATTCCCCTTCAGAATCAGGGCCCAGCAAATAGAAAATCCAACACTTCATTGCGGGTAAACGAGCGGGTGAACTTCACTGATGCCATTACACAATAATATAATGTAAATACTTGCTGATGTTTACACTAACGCTCTGACTAAAAATAGATCAGATGCACACTAAATCCGCTATGCAGGAATTGATTCAATGCGCTAAAGAGTGAAAATTTTGTATAGAAGGATTACTTTTTTTTTACTCAGTGATGACGTATGACATGACAGGAGTTTTAATGAAATATGACACCTTATTTGACACAATCGGCGTCAAGATGTACTTGTTGGTCATTTTTGAAGAGGACAACAGGACTGGCCTGGTAGCAAAGGAGTAGTTTAAATTCAGAGGGGCTTGCTTGGTGGTCCCCTTATAAGGATAAATTTAAAATCCTCAGCAGCGTACAAAGGAGACTTGTGCCTCAACCGTCAAAGGGCTGGAAACAGTTTGCTGTACGCGTGCTCTATGAATCATGTAATTGTCCGTGCAAAATATGTCTGTAGCTGAATGTTAGCTACTGCTGGTGCGAAGCCAGGTAAACTGCTATTTTCTCAAACAAACTGTCCAGATCCATTGGCCGGTTTGCACCTTACAAATTATTATTATTATTTATGTTGCTTACAAATTCAATTACAAAGATACAAAGAGAGTGGAATATGTCATTTGTGACATCAGACCTGAACACGGACAAAGAACCAGAAGAGCCACAAATTACACAACGAAAAAAGTAAGCACATATGTAAAGGTTAACTATTTCTTTGTTTACTATGGAAAATGTTTATGAGCTTTTATTTTGAAGGTTTCCAGTAACAGGAAGTAAGGTGACGTGAGTTGAATTAAACACGTAAATTTGTTGAGAGAAAGTTGGCGTCATAAAGGTAAACTAACGGTGAACGGAGAAGAAAATACGGAAGGTTTAAAGAATAAATCATTTCTAGCTTCAGTTGATAAGGGGAACAAGGTTTGTAACTATATTTAAGCTTACTTATGCGACTAAGAATGTTTATGAACAAGGATGTGATCATATCTGTAGAGAGAAAATTACCAATGTAATCAGCTATGCATGATGGCTAATGATGAAAATGATTGTAACTTTGGTTATTTCATTCTTGCCTAGCTCTTACGTTGGTTGATGACACGGACAGCTTAATAAATCGTCATTTAACCACCAGTTCTGGCCTTCTCAATATTGACTGAATGCTACAGTAAGAGCTTGACCGCTGCCTCACGCTGCACAACGTGGTCTCAAGGTCCTACGGTAATACCCGCGACGTCCAGCAGAGGGCAGAAGTAGGTCAGAAATTAAAACTGTTCAAGAAAAAGGTAAAATGGAAGACTTGCAGGCTGCAACAGTAAGTGAAACGGCCATAAATGAACAGATTGCAACTCAGCAACAAGAAATTAAAGATTTAAAGGACTCACTTCAAGATGAAAGTGAAGACAGACAGGACATTAAATATACAATCAAATGCAAAGAACAAATGTTAATTGAGCTCCAAGATAAAGCAAAAAGCATGTCAGATCTGCCAAGACGCTCTGAAAGGGTTAAAGTTCAAACGGAAAGGATGATAATGTATCAAAAGGAAGAAGTTAGTAAAAAAGAAAAAAGACTAACAACTCTTTATGATCAATGGAAGGCGCAGGCACGTGAAACAAGAGAAAGATTAAAGACAGACATCACAGAAAAGGAAATGTCTGAGCTTGCAGACATGTTAGAACAAAGGAGAGATGATATATTAAAGCTCTATTCAGAAATTAGAACCCAAATTGCACCATCTTCAGACATCAGGAGAAAAATCGATGCCTGCGAAGCAGTAACTCGTGACATTATACGAATAATTCTAGAAAGAATAAGAGGTGTTGATGGAGATTTTGATGCAGATCATGAAATAACTCGTTTAAAGGAACTTTTAGAGCATGACTACGCCATTTCTATATACGGATCAACTGCAGCATCAATTCGCAGCCAGCGATCTTCAGCCTCAGACCTTACAGCAAAACGAGCTGACGCAGCAGCGGAACTAGCAGCAAAAGAAGCTGAATATGAGGTCATACTGGAGGAACAAAGACAACAAGAAAGAATAAAGATTTTAGAGGAAGAGCACAAGAAACAAGTGGCAGCTCAAAATGCAGAGTTGGAACGTTTGAAAGCACAAAAGAACGTGAAAGCTGCTCGAGCCAGGTTGGAAGCATATGACAGGCATTTATCAAAGGTGGGTGATGTGCAGTCAATTAAGGATGAACAGGTGAGCCCAAACATCACACCTAAACAGCCTGCAATAGATTTATCTTCTGTTCCTGCCCACAGAAGGGCACCTCAGCAGCAGATAAACTGTACTATTTAAAAAGGTATGTTACTGGATCAGCCCGCAAATGCCTTGAAGGGACCTTCTTCAGGAATGATGAGGAGGCATATAAGGATGCTTGGGACAAGTTAAACCAAAGATATGGCCAGCCCTTTATGATACAGAAGTGCTTCAGAGAAAGGCTGTCAAACTGGCCGAAGGTGCAGTCTAGAGATGCTGATGGATTAAGAATGTTTGCAGACTTCATAAATGAATGCATGCTCGCTATGCCTCATGTAAAGGGTTTAAAAATACTTAATGACTGCGAAGAAAATCAAAAGCTGTTGCACAAACTACCGGACTGGATAAATGCAAGATGGAACAGACAGGTAACAAAGACTCTAATGGAAGGTGGTGAGTTTCCAAGTTTTAGTGATTTTGCCTCCTTCCTCTCGGTTGAAGCTGAAGTTGCATGTAACCCAGTCACCTCCATTCATGCTCTTCGCCGCATTGAAGCAAACATTGAAAAAAGGAACACAAGAGAACTTAAAGGAAACAAAGCAAGTGTATTCAACACAAAATCAACTGAACAAAGCAACACACGGTCAACAACAAAAACATCAACATATTTTTCATGCCCAATGTGTCACGACGCACATCAGCTTCACAAGTGTCATGACTTCTTGAAATTGTCTCTAGATGACAGAAAAAAGTATGTGAGGGAGAATAAACTTTGTTACGGTTGCCTGAATTCAGGTCACAACGCCAAAACCTGTAAACGCCGCTTCAGTTGTGAAACCTGCTCAATGAGACATCCTACCTGTCTTCATGATGATAACTACAGGAACGGTCTGCAAAGAGAAACACATGTGAGTAATGGAACTCCAGGTAACTCACCTGCAGCAGCTACAGCCATGTCACTCAGTGTTGCCAGAGCTGAACAGACAACCAGCACATCGATGATTGTTCCAGTGTGGCTGTCAACTGCCAACAACCCACTCAAAGAAAAACTGGTTTACGCATTATTAGACACTCAAAGCGATGCTGTCTTCATTGATCAGGATGTAGCAAATGACCTGCAGGCAGATGTTTGCCCAGTAAAGTTAAAACTGACTACTATGATGGGTAAAAATGCAGTTGTAAGCAGTGGAAGGGTGTCTGATCTTTTAGTCAGAGGTTATAACTCAGCCACAGTCATAAAGCTTCCGACAGCATATTCAAAGGACTGCATCCCCTCTAATAGAGAACACGTATCTACATGTGAAACAGCCAAACAGTGGAGTCACTTGCTGCCTATCGCAGATGAAATCCCTCCACTCCTCAGTTGTGAAATAAGTCTCCTCATAGGTTATACTTGTCCTAGAGCTCTAGCACCTAAACAAGTAATCTTAGGTAAAGCTAATGAGCCTTTTGCTATACGTACTGATTTAGGATGGAGCATAGTTGGCAACTCAGCACCTTATGAGGAATCAGACATGGCAACCAGTCTTTGTCACCGAGTCACCGTTAAAGAGATCCCTCCCTCCACTCCTGCAGATGCAATACGTGCTTTGGAAAGAGATTTTAAGGAGATAGAGAGGAATGAAAGAACTGTGTCGCAAGAGGATTTATTATTCCTTCAAAAACTTGAGCAAGGCATAGTTAAAACTGAGAAGGGACATTTTGAAATGCCATTGCCGTTTAGGATAAGGCCACAAATGCCAAGTAACAGACAACTTGTTGAAAACCGACTAAATCAGCTGAAATGCAAACTCATGAAAGATGAAAGATACAAGGAGGATTACATGAAATTCATGAGCGACATCATTAAAAGAGGTGATGCAGAAGAGACTGATGACACTGGACCACCTGGTGAGACATGGTATATACCACACCATGGTGTCTATCATCCAAAGAAAGCTGACAGGTTACGCGTAGTTTTTGACTGCTCCGCAAAATACAAAGGTACCTGTCTTAACGAACATTTATTAAATGGGCCTGACATGATTAACAGTCTAGCTGGTGTTCTTGTGCGCTTCAGACAGCATAAAGTAGCTCTGATGTGCGACATTGAGAAAATGTTCCACCAGTTTAAGGTCAAAGAAGATGATCGCAACTACTTGCGCTTCTTATGGTGGAAGGATGGAGAGATGAATTGTCAACCACAAGTGTACAGAATGACAGTGCACCTTTTTGGCGCTGCTTCATCACCCGGATGTGCGAACTATGGACTCAAGCATCTAGCTAAAAAAAACAGCCTTGCATATCCTGTCGGCTCACAGTTCATAACCAGAGACTTCTACGTAGATGACGGAGTCACCAGCGTTGAAACAGTCAAAGATGCTATTCAACTAGCAAAAGAAGCACGCGAGCTATGTGCACAGGGTGGATTAAGGTTGCACAAGTTTGTATCTAACAGTACTGATGTTTTAAACAGCATTCCTGAGTCAGAGCTCGCAACAGATACAAAAACGAAGGACTTAACATTTAATGAGGCACAAACAGAAAGAGCACTGGGTATCTATTGGAATGTAGAGAAAGACTGTTTTACATTTAACATAATGCTGAAGGACCAACCCCCAACCAGGCGGGGAATCCTGTCCACAGTTGCAGCAATATTTGACCCCCTTGGATTTATAGCTCCTTATGTGCTCAATGGCAAAGGACTCCTCCAAGAAATGTGCCGTCAGGGAACAGACTGGGATGATCCAATACCTGAACACCTCAGGCCACGGTGGGAGTGTTGGAAAGGAGACTTGCAAAACTTGAAAAACGTGCAGATAAACAGATGCTACGTTCCTGCAGATTTTGGAGAAGTGGTGAAAAGAGAATTGCATCACTTTTCAGATGCAAGCATGGCAGGATATGGACAATGTTCCTATCTCAGACTCACAAACAAAAACAAAGAAGTCCATTGCACCTTCATTATGGGCAAAGCACGTGTCTCTCCCACAAAGGTCACCACCATCCCCAGATTAGAACTCACCGCAGCCACAGTATCAGTCACTGTGAGTAACATGCTAAAGGAAGAGCTGCTGTATGATGATGTGGAAGAGTTCTTTTGGACGGATTCCAAGGTAACCTTAGGTTACATAAACAATGAGGCGAGACGCTTCCACACATTTGTTGCTAATAGAGTTAAAAAAATACGCAGTCACACTTCACCAAAACAATGGTTTCATGTGTCCTCGGATGAAAACCCGGCAGACATGGCTTCCAGGGGCACATCAGTCGAAGAGCTGCTTTCATCCAACTGGCTAACCGGCCCTCAGTTCCTGTGGAAAAGGGAAATACAGCTTCCAACAAGAAAGACTACTGAGTTATCGATAGGAGACCCAGAGGTGAGAAAGGTGCAGACTTTAAATACTCAAGCTGTTAAACATACAAGTCTCAGTGACCGCCTCTTAAAGTTCTCATCCTGGTCTCGTGCAGTCATTGCGGTAGCACGTCTCAGAAGATATCTGCTCAAAGATAAATCAACGACAGTCACTACTGTAGCTGAAAGACAAAAGGCAGAAACTGTGATTATCAAGGATCTACAAAGTCAAATATATCAAAATGAAATAAACATACTAAAGAAAGCAAAGCAACTCCCAAAGAACAACAAAATCAACAACTTGGATGTTTTCTTGGACAAGGACAACGGTCTCAAGATTGGAGGAAGGCTTCAGCTTTCATCTCTTCCCAATATAGTCAAACATCCAACACTCATCCCCGGAGAACATCATATTGCAAAATTGATAATTTCGCAATGTCATGAAAGAGTTAATCATCAAGGAAAGGGCTTCACCATGAACGAGATACGAGCCAGCGGTTATTGGATCCCAAAGTTAGGTCAAAGAGTTAGCTCCTATATCCGTCAGTGTGTGTTTTGTCGTAGACAGAGGAGGCCTGTGGAAGGACAAAAAATGAGAGACCTACCCACAGAGAGGACTGAACATTCTCCACCCTTCACATACTGTGGTATGGATGTTTTTGGACCATTTGTAACCAAACAAGCACGTAAAGAAAACAAAAGGTATGGACTCCTTTTCACCTGCTTCTATTCACGTGCAGTGCATATTGAAATGTTAGAGGACCTATCTACGGACGCTTTTATAAATGGACTCAGATGCTTTATCGCTTTAAGAGGCTCTGTCAGGCAAATTAAATGTGATCATGGTACTAACTTTGTTGGTGCCAAAAATGAACTGAATGCAGCACAAAGTGAAATGGACACTGACAAACTATCAGCCTTCTTAGCAGAAAAACAATGTGATTTTGTTCTAAACACACCTCACGCGAGTCACGCAGGTGGAGTATGGGAACGACAAATAAGGACTGTGAGAAGTGTTTTAAATGCAACATTGGCTCTCACACCAGGTCGACTCATTGACTCATCTCTGAGAACCTTTCTATATGAAGCAGCTGCCATAGTGAACAGTCGCCCTTTAACTACAGACAATCTCAGTGATCCAAACAGTTTGGAGCCACTAACTCCAAATCATCTCATCACAACGAAAACTTCAACTGCTCTGCCTCCACCTGGAACATTCATAAAAGAGGACTTGTATGCCCGAAAAAGATGGCGGCAAATTCAGTACCTTCTGGAACAGTTCTGGAGCAGATGGAGAAAAGAATATCTTCAGAACATCTTAACCAGACAGAAATGGCACACACCTAAAAGAAACATGCGAATTGGAGACATTGTGATGGATAAAGAGGAAATGCTACCACGTTCTCAATGGAAACTTGGACGAATCCAGGACATTGTACAGGACACAGATGGACTTGTTAGAAGGGTCAAAATAGCCTTTGCAGATAAAAACCTCAACAAAAAAGGCCAACGCACAAGCAAACTCTCTGTAGTGGAGCGCCCAGTTCATAAGTTGGTTTTGTTGTTAGAAGATTGTGATATGTGAATTCACAGTGCTTTAAAAATGTTCAACTGTTTAAGGTTGATGTGACATATTTATAAGACTACTGTTATTGTGGTTACAAAATTATTTGTTCTGTATGTTCACTTACAAATAATTTGGTGGGAGTGTAAAGGTTAACTATTTCTTTGTTTACTATGGAAAATGTTTATGAGCTTTTATTTTGAAGGTTTCCAGTAACAGGACGTAAGGTGACGTGAGTTGAATTAAACACGTAAATTTGTTGAGAGAAAGTTGGCATCATAAAGGTAAACTAACGGTGAACGGAGAAGAACATAGGGAAGGTTTAATGACTAAATCGTTTTTAGCTTCAGTTGATAAGGGGAACAAGGTTTGTAACTATAATTAAGCTTACTTATGCGACTAAGAATGTTTATGAACAAGGATGTGATCATATCTGTAGAGAGAAAAGTACCAATGTAATCAGCTATGCATGATGGCTAATGATGAAAATGATTGTAACTTTGGTTATTTCATTCTTGCCTAGCTCTTACGTTGGTTGATGACACGGACAGCTTAATAAATCGTCATTTAACCACCAGTTCTGGCCTTCTCAATATTGACTGAATGCTACAACATATTTCATTGTTGAATATTAAAAAATCCTTTCAAGTTGTGCCTCTATTATACATATTTGCCTTGAAGTAAATGTTGGGAAAAATCCGTCTTTGTTGATTAATTCTAATAACTGTGGGTTTACATTGTCGTGGTCAATATACCACCCCCGAGTTCAGGAGTACTTGGAGTAGAAAATCTTCAGTGGAGAAAAGTCAGGCTGAATCTCAGTTCAGTTTCACCTCTGCAGAGAGTGGAGAATACCTGTCCCCAGCAGCTGGGTCCAAAGCATTCTGAAGCTCCGCTGCAGACCGGCTCGTTTTATTCATTCAACAGGGAGTGGCTCACAGCACATACACACCAATACATTTGCTGGTTATTTCCCCACACCCACATTCAGTTACATCTTGCGAGATAACAGGGAACCTGGTGGTGCCTGGTGGTGCCTGGTTCTGCAGCTTCTGCTCTGAAAAACAACTCCATATATGGTACAGCACAGTACAGCACATCTCATATCAGATACTACTTCCTCTTAGGCCTTGGTTACTTTCAGCAAGCATAAAACATTTAATCACATTAAAAATCCTCATTAATCCCCCTTTTGAACTCTCTTAAGAGTTCAACATAAGTCAAAGCAGTGCATACCGATAGTAGCTAGAAAGTAAATAAACATATCAAAAATCATAATCATGTTAGAAAAGCACACCTCAAAATTTTTTAAAGTACTTCAAACTCATCCTCTTCATTTTCTTCCACAGGTTCTTCTCCTAAGAGAGCAATCATCATGTGTGCAGTCCTGAGGAGCAGGGGAGATGGCCGTGGTGATTAATCTGTTAAGGAGGGCGCGTAGGCATGGGATGCAACAGCATCCGCACGTGACCATAATGGCTGTAAACACTGCTAGGGACACCATTATAGACATAACTAAACTTTTATATTTACCAAACATATTAAGCCAGGAGTCCCACATTTCTTGGTCCACTCCTGAATGTTCTTTCATTTTGTTGCTCAAAGTCCTAAGGCCGTCTATGGCTTTGGTTAAGCTACCATCTGGGGAGGTGTTGTTAGGGATGAACGTACAACATTGGACTCCGTCAAAAGCATGTCTACAGCTATCCTGTTCTGAAATGCCATTAGTGATGTTGCTGCGAGCTGTTCATGGACTGCCTCAAATCCGTCTCTCGTGTGGTTGGCTAGCTGTTGGAGATTGTAATGGATGTAATTTATTCTATCCACGTTCTTATTTATGGTACACCACCAGCAAATTGATGACTCGAAACCTGCAGCTATTTGGTCATCTAATTTATATTCATTGGGCACCCCTCTGGGTACTCCTATCGCATCAATATATGTGGGATCCGTCCAGGACTGTCCGGGTAAGGATCGTTTGGTCCTATGATTAGAAACTGGATTGACTTCTAACCTATTTCCTATCAGCTGTGGGTCATCCAGTACCAAGGTAACCTGTATGGGTAATATCAGAGTAACGATGGCACATAATCCCGATGAATTTCTGGGTATATTTGTCAGTAAGTTATCATTGCCACACCACCACCAGAGGTCTGCTCTATGGATTGTTTTGAAGGATGGAGTCACAGTTGTTGTTTCTGAACACCAAGAGGAGTTCATCCTTCCCAGTGTTATCTTACTTCCCGTAAGGTTCAAGCAAGTGAAATTACCTTTTGCTACTATGTGAGAGAACCAAGGAACTCCCCGAGTGGGTGGCTGATCAGGGAACTGATATTCCTCCTTTTCACAACCTGTGCCGGTTCTTTTTACCAGTTTAAGCATACAGGTGGTGTTAAGAGGAGCAGGCATTATTCTAAGTAGTGGCCGGGCGCCCATGCAGACAACGCACGCCCCTTTGGCTTGTTTGGCGGCCTGTTCTGCCATCAAGAGCCAGTTATTGGTCTGCCCAGACATGCCTGTGGTCATTAAGAAGAATTCATCTATAGCATCGGTATCTCCACTAGTCTGGATTTTAACAACAGCTCCCTTCTGGGTGAGCAGTTGATTGGTGTTAACAATCGACGAGGGTTTGACCGTTGTTTAAACATGTCAATAATTCCCACCATCCAGCTCCTTTCTTGTATGGAGCGAGCACAAATTTGTGACAACCGGGTACCTGTATGCCTTTAATAATGATCCTTAAGCCGCCACTCACAGCATCCCTATCTTCTGTCATGGAGACATTTGCTCTATAGGCCTTAGCTAATCTTTTGGACCATGACTCCCAGTTGTCCCCTGTTTCTGCTACTAGATTTTTCCATTACCATTGTGCATATCCTCCTAGGGTCAAGTACCATGTTACCTCAAATAACACAGGGCCCTGTCTGTTACCCAGTGCTGCCTGATAAGAGGGACCAGTTTTAGTGCGGAATACTGCCCATGGCAGGAACAGTGAGGCAGTTCGTTTGGTTTGTAAGCAAAACTTGAATCCAGTGGCGTCTGTCTTTGGATATGTACAGTTCTGTTTCTCCTGGTTCTCTGCAGATTGTTGTATCCTATGTGGAGAGGGTGTGAAAGGATCAGCTCCTTTCAGCTGGGTCTGCTGTGTTGGTGTGCTGGTTTGATTTTGATTTTTTGGCTGAAACGGCCATTCTCCTGTCAGAAATAATACTAGATAGGTGAGGGACAATGAAAGCAGACACACCAATAAGGTGATTCTCCAGTTTCCCCACATCATCCTGTTTTTTTTTTTAAAACTGTATTTTAGTTTATCAAGTTTTCTGGAGTAATTCCTAGTTCTTCTGTTAGATCCTCACCAGTAACAGCTAGCCAAAATTCTATGAGTATCTGTACTAATTCAATAAAAGTTGGAAAGGCCTCCTCACCTAGCTGGAGATCTTTCTTTGTCTCAGAGAGGGATCTCTGAGGTCCCTCCGTGGGGGCGCACTGGCTCCAGTGATACCAGGTGTCTCCTTTCCCCTTTAGGCGGACGGCGTTAGACATCCTCTCTGTAACCTGATACGGGCCTGTCCACCTGGGTTCTGGCCACTTTCTCTTAGTGACCTTTAGCAACACCCACTCGACTTCTGGTGAGCTGGTGACATCCGTTTCGCCTCTTTGGTCCTGGACCTGTTTGGAAAACTGAGATACCACACTTTGCAATATGTTAAAATACACTCTTTTGCACAGTTTCTCATTTTCATCTGCAGACAAAGGTAGTTTAGTACTGGGCCCAGGAAATGGTCTACCCGTTTGTAGTTCATGTGGAGTAAACCCTGTGGAGTTATTCACTGAACTCCTGATGGACATTAATGCCAATGGGAGTGCATCTACCCAATTCAATTTGGTCTGTGCACAGATTTTTGCCAATTTGGTTTTTAATGATTGGTTCATTCTTTCCACTTTTCCTTGAGACTGTGGATGATAGACTGTTCCAAATTTGTGTTTTAGCCCCAGCATTTGCTCTACTTCTTGTAGATCTTTGTTTTTGAAATGAGTTCCATTGTCTGATCTGATTTTTTCAGGAAAACCATGTTGTGGTATGTAATGGTTTATCAGGCACTTTATCACTGTCCTACTGTCCTCTGCTTTTGCTGGCCACGCTTCTGGCCATCCTGTATATGCATCAACACATACTAAAAGGTACCTGTAACCTTTCACTCTTTCTGTCATGTCTGTGTAATCAATGATGATTTCTTTGCCTGGGCATATTGGGATTGGAAACCTGCCTTGTGGTGTTTTCATAGTGTTCTTGACACTAAACTTTTGACATTCCTTACAGGTGTCGATCAGATACTTAGCCATATCTTTCATGTGTGGGAGCTGACTGTTGTCCTTCCAGTCTTTCTGCTTTGACTGTTTTCCATCCCTCTGGGGTGTGTTCCACTATTGCCCATGCCGCTTTGAGTCCTTCCTGCTCATTTCTGTAGCAGCACCCATCTGTGAACCAGGTAATGGCATCTGGGATGGGTTGGGCATGGAGTCCGTCCCTGACTTTTTCTTCCTTGATGGCTCTTGCCTCGCATTGATGAGGTTCTCCTTCCCCCATTTGGTCAGCCATGTTGATTCCCTCATGTGTGTATGTAACGTTGGGTGCATCTAAAATGTTGCACAGTCTCCTCTGTCTTAAAGAGGTCATTGTAAATGCTTGTGAGTTCACAAATGCTACTACACTATGCGTTGTGAGGACCTTTAACGGATGCCCCATTACTAGGTGTGCTGTTTTTTGCAAAATTTTCGCCAGTCCTGCAGCATGTTGTGTGCACTGTGGGTGGCGTTTCTCCATGTTGTCTAGCATTACACTAGTATACATTAGTACTACTCTTTCACCCCCTTTGTTCTGGAACAAAATGCCATTCATCCTGCCTTTTGTTCCAGAAACATCTAGATAAAGTGGCAGGATGTAGTCTGGATTGGCTAGTTCTGTAGCAGTAGAGAGGCGCTGCTTTAACGCTTTGAAAGCTTCCTCTGCTTCAGATGTCCATGTCAGTTTGGCTGAAAGATTTCTCGTCCCTAGCTCCCTTACTAGGGCTCTTAATGGCTCTGTCATTCCCACGTAATCTGGCACAAAGTTTCTACTGTAGCCTGTCAGGCCCAGGAAGGACAACATGTCCTTCACGGTCTGTGGCAGTGGGTGATGTAAAATTGATGATCGGTGCTCTGGAGAGAGAAATAACCCCTTTTGGGATACCAGCCTTCCCAGGAATGAGACTTGTTTACTGGCAATTTGTAGTTTGTCCTTACTGACTTTGAAACCCAGGTTAGCCAGGTGAGTTAAGACAAGGTGGGTAGCTTTTAAACAGTCAGTGGCGGTAGGGGCCGCTAAAAGAAGATCGTCTACGTACTGAACTAAGGTGCAGTTGTCAGGAAGGGGGCAAGTGTCCAGTAACTGTTTTAAAACCTGGTTAAAAATACCAGGTGATAGTGCAAACCCTTGTGGCAGGCGTGTATATCGCCACTGTCGTCCTTTAAAGGTGAAGGAAAAGATGTCTTTAACGTCATCAGCCAGGGGAAGGCAAAAGAACGCATCAGCCAGGTCAATGCAAGTGGTCAATGCAACATATGGGTTGGGAACAGGTACTGTTGGTGTTTTTAAAAGGTCATTGATCCTTCTTAAGTCATGTGCCATTCGATATTTACTGGTGCCTTTCTTTTCCACAGGTAGAATTGGCGTGTTCCATGCGGAGCACGATGGTTCCAGAACTCCAGCTGCTGTAAGTCCCAGAATGGTGGCTTCAATACCAGCCTGTGCTGCTGGTTTGTGTGGGTACTGTGGTATCCACAGGGGGTGTTCAGTTTTAATTTGAAAGGAGACAGGTGTAATTTCTACTCTGCCCACATCCGTTGGTGATGTGGACCATAAGGAATTAGGTAGGGTGGCCAGCATTGCCGCGGCCTCAACATGATCAGTTTTCTCTCTCCCATGCCATCTGGTGAGCTCTTGATGCTCCATTAAACATGTGTCTGTTGCTGATAATGAGATTCTGTAGGTTTTAATGAGTCAGAATACCTGACATAAGGTACACCTGATTGTCTCCAGTCTGTGGCAGCCAAGGAACGTTTAACCATTCCCCCCAGTTCCATTGCCTGATGGCCTGGGTGCAGGGTAAGGGAAACATGAGGTACTGCCTCCTCCTCCATCATGTACCACTCTTTCTGGTCGGATGTTAAAATAGTAGCCGCAGCAACACCCTCTGGGGCCACAAAAATGTCCTCATTTTGAATACTCCAGTATCTGCCCTGAATTTGTTCATCAAACATCTCTTGGTACCAGTCACACTGGCTTCTGTCGTAAAAGAGAGTAACATGGGGTGGGTCAGGGGGAGCAACATATGGGTGAACCTGATCAATCCAGAGTTTCCACTTCAGGTACTGTTTCATTAGTCCATGTGTCGAGACTGTTTCAGGCAAGAGGAGTCCCCAATAGATGTCTACTTGTGGGTTTGTAACTTCTTTCATTAGGTACAGTCCAGGAGTGGTTGCTTGTCCACAGCTCAGTGAGGTGCCATCTGGCAGTGTTACTGTTAGTCCATCTGGGCCACAGAGGATAGTGGGACCCAGTTTTATCAATAAGTCTCTTCCCAGTAGATTAATGGGTACCGTTGGTGAATGTAGAAAACTGTGCATTAAGGTTTGTCCTCCCACAGTGGTTGGTAATGGAACAGAAAATGGCAGGTTTTGCGGAATCCCCGAGAAACCAGTCACAGTGAGGCTATCCATAGATAGCTTACAGGATGGTAGGTGCTTGATAGCAGAGCCTGTTGCTCCTGTGTCCACCAAGAAAGTTTCTGAGGAACCATCCACTGTTATGGGTAGCATGGGGTCTGCCGTGTTCCTCCTGCTACCCCTGTCTCTCTCTGGGGTGTGCTATTGAGGACCTCCCCCCTGCTGCCAGTCAGTCATGGGCATCAGGTGAGTGGGTGGTCTCTGGTGTCCTGGGTGAGGTGGACCTCCTCTGCCTCTTTGTGGACGATTCCTGGGATAGGGGCAGTCACGAGCCCAGTGTCCTGGCTGGCTACAGTTGTAACATACATCAGTAGAACCCCTTGGTGGTCCCCCTCTTCCTCTCACCGGTCCCCACTGTCCTCTCCCCCTGGGAGCACCTCTCATGCCCCTCCATGTTTCCTGGTAGGCTGGCACTGGAACACCCAAAGGAAGAGTGTATGGCATATTGGAGCGCGGTGTCTGCGGGTAGGGTTGTGGTGGTGGGTAAGCTGGAGCTGGCCCCTGGGGAGGCCATGGCTCTGGGCATAGGTCCGGAGTAGGAGGGGCAGTAGTGGCCACCATTTGCTTCTTGGGTACGTTTTTCTTATCAGTCAGGGACTGTTTAGCTGCTTCTAAATGAACTTTGAGCAGCTGCTTCTGCAAGTCCTGTAGGTCATCTGATTCTTTTTCTCCCTTGGTTTGGACCTGGGTGAGATGGAACACTAGATGTGTTTTCCACTTCTGGAACTCACAGTGCTGGAGATCTGGATTGTTCTCCATTTTCTCTCTCACCTGTTGTGGCACTCCTTTTAAAACAGCACTCCTGAACCACATGCCATGCGTGTTAACCCTGCCTGGGTGGTACCCTGTTTGGTCCACCCACATCTCTTTTGCTTTTTCAAGGTAAGTGGTAGGATTCTCAGACCCATCCCATTTGAATTTAGGAACCCCGTGACTTTTAGCTGGGTATTTTTTCCTTATCCCTGGCCCAAGTTTGTCGAGAACATTTGTGAGAATGGTGTGGTTGGGTAAGTTAATTGTGTCTGCTTCCTGCTCTAGTTCTCTGGTCTGTGTGGATGAGCTGCATCTGGTAACTAATGCTCTAAAGTCACCCAATGCCACCGTCACCCCTGCTGTATATTTTTTTAGTTCTCTTAGCCATGAATTGTCCCCTTCAGACAGGGGAGGGAGTTTGTTTATTAAAGCCTCAATATCTCCCAGCGTGTATGGCTGATAGATGTGATGTCTTCCTGACTGAACTAGTGGCATCTGGAGAGTGGTTTGTTCTAGCAGAAATCGGTCTTGCAATTCTTGTTGCTGTTGTGACCTAGCGTGTGATCGTGTGTTGTATGGTTCGCGTGGAGGGTCTGGTAGTGGGATAGCTGTGAGCCTGGCAAAAAGAGATGCTTCCGCTGGGGCCTCATCCTCAGTCTGTCCATGTATTACTCCCCCTATGGATGCCTCTGGTGGTTGAGGTGGGGGTGGGAAGGTGAATGCAGCACTTCGGGGACGAGGGGTGTATACTACAGGGCGAAAGCTTCGAGGACCTTTCTTGGGGGAGTTGGGAAGAGGCTGTGGAGAAAGTGGTGGCTGAGATGGATGGGATGGTGGCTGAGGGGTGGGTTGCCTGGGGGAGGAGGAATCGAGTTCTTGCAGATCCCTGTCAGAGAATGGGAGGATCCCCTTCGCTGGGCTAGGTGAGTTGCATTCTGGGTAGTCCTCTTCTTTCATGGCATACTCGTCTGAGGAGAAAGAGGTATTGTCCTCCTGATATGGTTCCCGTGTTTGTTGTCTGTCAGTCTCACCTTCATTCGGATGAGGGGAACTGGTTGTTATCACGGCCACCTTACCTCCGGTTATGGCATATACTGGATATAAACCTGCTGTTGGAGCTGATGGTGGTTGTGATGAATATGGGGGAGGTGTCTTGGGGCCAGCCACAGTGTGTGGTGGCAGCCCCTTGTGTTTTGACATTTTACTTTTGGCAGTTTTCCACAACATAGCCCAGTTAGTATATGCAGTCCTCTGTGTCATAGCTTTCTCAATTTCCCCTCGCACTTTTCTCTTAGCCAACATACTACATGTCTTTAGCATCTCTTTATGCTCCTCTTCCCTTTTTCTAGCCTTGTCAGCTTCTGCAAACCAAATCTTTCCTCAATTTCCTGGGCTATCCTTACACCTTCCTTTTTCTTTTAGCAACTTTTCTGACGTTTTCTTTAACAAAGCCTTTTCCTTCTCTACTCTATCTGGTGGACTAGTGGAGTCCATTACTTCTAACACCAAAGCCAACTGTTCGCCTAAGTTTTCCTTAATACCTGGACCCCAGCCATCATCCTCAGTCTCTCGGTCAAACTCTCCCTCCATTATTAGCTTGTATTTCAATTAAAAATCTGCTTGCTTTTCACTCTGTCCTTTATCCCTACAGCGTGTATTTTTATTCTTAGGTAGCCAATTTAATCCTATTTAGAAACCCACTACAATTTTTGACACCATCTAGATTTATGTATTAAATATTCTCTCGAGCTTCTCTTCTTTTTAATTTAAAATTATTTTTTAATCTAAAACTAAAACTTACCTATTTAGTATTGCTTATGAGTAACTGTTTTTACTTGTTTGTTTTTAATTGTCACACGAATTATTGTCTTAATCACTGTAAATGCTCATTTGTATTCTAATCATAAGTAAAGCACCCTGAATTACACCGTGTTGAAAGTGTGCTATACAAGCAAAACTGCCCTGGCGCGCCTTGACTAATTTAAATGTTATCAAGTATTTATCTTAATAGTATTTCTTAATCCCCCCTTTACCAAGCTTGTATTTGTTTCTATAAAATATTAGATCCGAATTAAACAAGCGTAATTATTTAATGTCGTTTTTATGAGGTAGCTTCCTGATTGTTTTCAAGAGGTCCAACCTTAAATCGCTCCTCCGAGCTGTTTTCTCTTTTCTATCTACACTACCGTTCAAAAGTTTGGGGTCACATTGAAATGTCCTTATTTTTGAAGGAAAAGCACTGTACTTTTCAATGAAGATAACTTTAAACTAGTCTTAACTTTAAAGAAACACACGCTATACATTGCTAATGTGGTAAATGACTATTCTAGCTGCAAATGTCTGGTTTTTGGTGCAATATCTACATAGGTGTATAGAGGCCCATTTCCAGCAACTATCACTCCAGTGTTCTAATGGTACAATGTGTTTGCTCATTGGCTCAGAAGGCTAATTGATGATTAGAAAACCCTTGTGCAATCATGTTCACACATCTGAAAACAGTTTAGCTCGGTACAGAAGCTACAAAACTGACCTTCCTTTGAGCAGATTGAGTTTCTGGAGCATCACATTTGTGGGGTCAATTAAACGCTCAAAATGGCCAGAAAAAGAGAACTTTCATCTGAAACTCGACAGTCTATTCTTGTTCTTAGAAATGAAGGCTATTCCATGCGAGAAATTGCTAAGAAATTGAAGATTTCCTACAACGGTGTGTACTACTCCCTTCAGAGGACAGCACAAACAGGCTCTAACCAGAGTAGAAAAAGAAGTGGGAGGCCGCGTTGCACAACTGAGCAAGAAGATAAGTACATTAGAGTCTCTAGTTTGAGAAACAGACGCCTCACAGGTCCCCAACTGGCATCTTCATTAAATAGTACCCGCAAAACACCAGTGTCAACATCTACAGTGAAGAGGCGGCTGCGGGATTCTGGGCTTCAGGGCAGAGTGGCAAAGAAAAAGCCATATCTGAGACTGGCCAATAAAAGAAAAAGATTAAGATGGGCAAAAGAACACAGACATTGGACAGAGGAAGACTGGAAAAAAGTGCTGTGGACGGATGAATCCAAGTTTGAGGTGTTTGGATCACAAAGAAGAACGTTTGTGAGACGCAGAACAACTGAAAAGATGCTGGAAGAATGCCTGACGCCATCTGTTAAGCATGGTGGAGGTAATGTGATGGTCTGGGGTTGCTTTGGTGCTGGTAAGGTGGGAGATTTGTACAGGGTAAAAGGGATTCTGAATAAGGAAGGCTATCACTCCATTTTGCAACGCCATGCCATACCCAGTGGACAGCGCTTGATTGGAGCCAATTTCATCCTACAACAGGACAATGACCCAAAACACACCTCGAAATTGTGCAAGAACTATTTAGAGAAGAAGCAGGCAGCTGGTATTCTATCGGTAATGGAGTGGCCAGCGCAGTCACCAGATTTGAACCCCGTTGAGCTGTTGTGGGAGCAGCTTGACCGTATGGTACGCAAGAAGTGCCCATCCAACCAATCCAAATTGTGGGAGCTGCTTCTAGAAGCGTGGGGTGCAATTTCTCCAGATTACCTCAACAAATTAACAGCTAGAATGCCAAAGGTCTGCAATGCTGTAATTGCTGCAAATGGAGGATTCTTTGATGAAAGCAAAGTTTGATGTAAAAACAATCTTATTTCAAATAAAAATCATTATTTCTAACCTTGTCAATGTCTTGACTCTATTTTTTATTCATTTCACAACGTATGGTGGTGAATAAGTGTGACTTTTCATGGAAAACATAAAATTGTTTGGGTGACCCCAAACTTTTGAACGGTAGTGTATTTGTTCGTTCACTATTGATCTTAAGAGTGAATGCCCCAAGCCGAAGCTTGGTAAAGTTAAAAGGATTTATAAACTGATGTTTAGCTTCTTATCAAGTTATTTTTATTCAGAGATTTATCAAAAAACCAAGAGTCTTGAACAGAATCCGCTCGCTGCGAGCTCTCCCAGCAATTTACCGTAGCCTACGGTCTGGTGCTAACGTTAGCCCCTTTCGGCCAACGTCGCTTAAAACAGTTAAACTCTACCACGAAACTACTCAACAAAATAGCAACATACCCTTCGGTAAATAGAGAACTCCACACCTCAATTTCAATTCTTATCAGCGTAATTCACACCACTTTTTCCAGATTTTAATGTGGCACAAAATTAGACGTATCCGTCACAAATTCAGCACGGACTGAAATGCGTACCCAACATCAGTTCCGCTAACTATATATTCTAGAGTGTTTAATTTCTCTTATCCATTCATATATTCTTAGATAATAGTTTATACTCGAGTTTTTACTAATGATAGTCCTGTTTTAACACGAACCCAAAAGTTCAGCTCACCTCTCAACTTCCTGCTTTCACATAATAGTTGAAATCTCACACACACACACACACACATACCCAGCGCTGAGATCTCTCTCACACACACTTTCTCCGCTCTTTTTCTTTCCTCTCTGTGATTCTATTCCCCCACACACTCTCACAATCACTCGTCAACTATATATTCTGCAGTTAAATCTCTTTATCACAGAAAAATCAGCCAACAACACTTTGCATAGAGATCAACTTTCTCCACTTAAGTAATTTATCAACCTCAAGTACTTGGAGTCTGACACAAAAACTTTTTGAACAAAGCCAATGAGCAGCATAAAAGGTCTGCTTACCTTATGAAAGTGCCGGCTTGATTTGTGTCAGTCTCCGTTCGCTTTGGTCCGGTCCAAATGGTCTCCAAGACTCCCTTTCTGTGACGAAAATCTGGGTCACGGCACCAAATTGTCGTGGTCAATATACCACCCCCGAGTTCAGGAGTAATTGGAGTAGAAAATCTTCAGTGGAGAAAAGTCAGGCTGAGTCTCAGTTCAGTTTCACCTCTGCAGAGAGTGGAGAATACCTGTCCCCAGCAGCTGGGTCCAAAGCATTCTGAAGCTCCGCTGCAGACCGGCTTGTTTTATTCATTCAACAGGGAGTGGCTCACAGCACATACACACCAATACATTTGCTGGTTATTTCCCCACACCCACATTCAGTTACATCTTGCGAGATAACAGGAAACCTGGTGGTGCCTGGTGGTGCCTGGTTCTGCAGCTTCTGCTCTGAAAAACAACTCCATATATGGTACAGCACAGTACAGCACATCTCATATCAGATACTACTTCCTCTTAGGCCTTGGTTACTTTCAGCAGGCATAAAACATTTAATCACATTAAAAATCTTCATTAACATGTAGACCAGTACGATTTAGAACATCATTGCCCTTGTCATAATCACTCCTTTCAACTTTGGAAGATTACTCTCCTGCACCCAAAAAACATAAAATTGCCCCTCCAAAAGAATTGCCAGCCCCTCCTCCCTTACCACTGGTCACAAGACCCCAGTACCAAGAGCCCATCAGAGCTAGTAATGTTTACAGCAGCGAAGAAGATTTTGACCTTTAATGTTAAATCACATCAAATCCCAAACATCACTTTATCAAAGTTTTCCACAGTGTCACAGTAGAGAATCTTTGTTCTATTAATAAAAAAACATAAATGATTTCCAAAAGAATTGTGACATAGGCCTCTGATCTATTTTCTTTTCTTTTTTTTTCAGTGTGGCAACCTGTCAACACGAACTCCTCTTAAAGTAAGAAAGACGACTACTTTAAGTAATGTTTTTTTTTACACAGCTCCGAGTCCCTATGCCCCTGACATCTCTTCATCACCTCCTGAAAGAGCACATTCATCAAGATATTTAAGTACAAGACTTTCAACACATGTTTGGCACATTGGGCAGATGCCTCGTTCTGCCCTCAAATTTTGTTTTTATAAATAAATAAAATATGAATTTTAGTTGATTAAAGTCATATTTATTGAAATCTTACAACAGGATTCAGTTAGCTCAGATGGTCATCCAATGATCGGAAGATTGGAGGTTCAAACCCCACTACCGGCAATCTGTTCCTTTGTCCCTGTGCAAGACACTTCAGGCTCCTTACCTCCAGTAAAAACATAGCTGGTTCAGGATTGACTATGAATGATCGGTGGTAGTCAGTACGTCCCAGGGTAGCAGTATTAATGTGAGTGAATGAATAGTGCATTCAGTAATGTAAAGCGTGTTTGGGTGTCTTGAAAAGTGCTATATAAAACTGATGCATTATCATTAACATGATTACAACTAATGCATGTTTAGTATATGAAACATAAGGGAATTTAGTAAATGGAACAAAATGGTGATCCAGAAATTCTAAATAATGTTGTTTAGTAAACTCAACATAGTAACATGAAGTAAATCCAACATAAGTGTGTAAGATGTACAACTTAATTAAGACAGTTTGCTGAAATTTAGTCATCTGGTATTCTTCAAATTTAAACAAAATAGTTTTATGGGACTGGTTGACATCACTTTATTAAATTGTTTTTAAATTTACAAATCTAATGTTCTATTTCTTTGAGTGTGTCTCTCTCCAGTCAAGCATGCATCTCTCCCAGTAGCCAATCATTGACCACCATACTTTGTACCAGCTGGTGTTGCTCACACAGACGATTCACCACCAGTATTGGACATCTTACATTAAAAAAAGTAATTATAGTTAGAAATTACTTTTTCCAAAAAGTAGTTGCGTTAGTAACTCAGTTACTACACTGTAAAATGTATTAGTTACTCAGCAAAGTAACTGTGATGTTATTTCTATACCACGGTTACTTTCTATAATATCCATAACATCAAATAATTTTTATAACTGAATTGCAAATAATAAAACACCATATAAACCGTATTTTAGAACATTTGGTATTTTAACTTGACTAAGGTTAAAGCAATATGCAGAAAAGAAAAAAAATATAAAAAAAGTAAATATTAGAAATACATAATCACACATTTTTCATTAAAGTGCTAAACTAAGACAGACATCTGTGGGTAAGAAGAAACAAAGTGAAATCTGTCCATTAAGTTTTGCAAATCTATATGTCTGTAATATTGTACAGTAAACAGAGCACTATCCTTGTTGTAGTGAGACATTTTAAGATTGATTTCATGTCACTTGGTTGAATGACTTGGAAGCTATTGAAGGAAAACCTGAAATATTACTGTAAAATTATTAATATAAAATATTCTATGCAATCAAATGTCAAATGAATTGTTGTGTCTGTTTTTTCAGATGTTTTAAGACATTTCAAGATTGATTTGGTGTCACCTGTGGACACATGAACTGTAAGATGGGCTATCATATATTTTACAGTAATAAGAAATATGTGTGAAGTTCCTCAGGTGTCGAACAACAATTTATTAATATCTTTGTGTTTATTTGTTGGTAGATCTCACAGGTATTTTCAAGGACATTGAGGGAGTGTCCACGTTGATGCGAGTGTCTGCACACTCACCAAATCATCATCATATATTTTAACAGCGTCATCACCAACACCTGCGCTCTCTCCTTGCAGCTGAAGTGTTTGTCAGAAAGCCTGACAGCGCTACGCTTCATTCAACCATGATTTGTTGATTTATTTGTTATTCAAGCCTATTGATTTGTAAAATATTACATCGCCGAGACATCGGGTGGTGGTCATTTACGATCAAAGGCCGACGTCTTGGTGAAATCTTGACAATGAGCAAACGCTCTCCATGCAACGTCTCGGCAATAGAGCTTGATCCATCGGTAAGACGTCCCTGTGCTATCTGGGTACCAAAGGTAAATTTCTAAAAACAGACATGAAAACAGCAATTTCAGCAGGTTATGTACTTTATGTAACATTCTGTTCTATTTTAGCACAATGTTTTTATGAGCTCATGTTTTTTAGCTCATTACACCTCTACAAAAGAGTGAATATTACCAAAAAATAGGGGGTAACTGAAAAAGGACTCGACAAAGCTAAAGTAAAGTTCCATCACAAATTTAGATAATTAAATAAATTAGTTTTCCTTGAATTTAGTTGAATATGACTGAGAATTAACAACATAAAAATAAATGTACTTAAAATAACGGAATAAGATAAACGGACTAAAGTGGGCAAAATATTTGTTTTTGTCTTTTTGAGAGAAATATGTAACATCATTTTTTATTTATTTATTTGAAGTTCAAATCACGGCGATATTTAACAAACTTATTCTACATCAAATTGTTTTAGAAATATTGCCAAACTAGGTTATAAGTGACCTGTGACATGTTATCTAATGTTTAGATTTGCTGAATGAGGAAAAACTTACCTTTGCAAAGAGAAAGTTTTTAAAATTAGTTTAGTGGTTTAATTAGCTAACCAGGTGGACCAAGAGTTTGGAAATAGTGTCTTCAATACCCAGAGTCCCTCACAGTGCTCTCAAGTCTCACACAATGAGCTTGAGACACACGCATTTCACAGACTTCCCACGCTCAAACGCTACACATGCCATTTCTCACGCTGAAAAATGATTAACCCTCTTGGCGCCATGGTTTTCTCGACAAGATGCGGCACTGAATAAAACGGCCGATTGTGTAAAATAGGTGGTCATATTTTATTCAAACTCCACTCCACTGGTCGGTAGACATGTCATATGTCATCACTGAGTAAAAAAAATAATCCTTCTAAACAAAATTTTAGCGCTTGAGCGCATTCAATCAATTCCTGCATAGCGGATTTAGTGTGTGTCTGAGCTATTTTTAGTCAGAGCGTTACTGTAAACATCAGCGAGTATTTACATTATATTATTGTGTAATGGCATCAGTGAAGTTCACCTGCAAGTTTACCCGCAATGAAGTGTTGGATTTTCTATTTGCTGACCCTGATTCTGAAGGAGAATATCTGCCTTCAGAACATGACGGTGATTCATTTAGTGATCGCGCTTTAGATGCGCCCCAGCTTGCAGCTGGACAAAGGGAGAGTTTAGCCCAAGCACAAACTCTTTTGCCCGATGTAGATGGTTGGGACAATGTTTCACGGGGTCGGGGTGCTCATCTGAAAGTCAGCAGGCTTGTTAGGGTTGTGGGAAACGAGGCTGGAAAATAAGCGGGGGTCCAGTCTTTTTACCGCGCTGGCCAGCTCGCTTCTTTGTCTTCTGACCGTGTGCCTCCCCGCAATCGTGGCGACAGAAACGTGGTGGAGCAGCTGTCTAAGGTCACTGGAGATGTCAGACGAGGTCGTAGTGTTTTTAGGACAGTTAGGGGAGGCAGAGGCACGTCTGTGCGAGGCAGATCTGTCCGCGCTACTCGCAGCAGGAGCAGAGGTGGAGGGAGCAGAGGTGGTGTTGCGCTGGGGCGGGGCAGGGGGCCCATGCACAGTTTTCTTTGTGATATACATGTATATATGCCATATAAATAATATATAGGGGCCCCATAAATGGAATCAGAGTTCCTAATGTATGTAGTAAATGGAAAATCGCAACAGCAAAAGGCCATCCTACCGCTACCTGGATTCTGTTTGTTTCTGCCATTTATTAGTAATGATTTAGACAGTTTGTTTACTACTTACTATTTACCTGAGCATTCAGTATTGTGCAATATAGCATACAGAAGGTGAGGGAACTTTTGGGGAGAAAGAAGTGCTGCATTTTATAATCCAAACATGTGACTTTTCATGAAAATTCTATAATCGAAGATAGCCACTATATTATGTCATAAAATGCAAATTAGAGGGGGGAATTTAATCCCCATATAAACTTTGGCTCATCCTTAATATTATTCTAATTTACAGAAAGTCTTTATCTCTTATCACTTTTAAGGTATAGCCTTTTGAAATTGAGATGTAATAATCAAACGTTTCGGAAAAAAACCTCTGGCGCCTTGAGGGCGCATTACTACGAACAGTCAATGTGCGTTACTATGAACAGTCAATGCCCACCACAGCCTGTCTTGTTGCTAGCCGGGTAAGATCCAAAATAGGCAGTGTTGTCGCTGCCCCCTCCCCCCGCTAATTAATTAATATATACAGATCAAGACCATTTACACTTTACAAATAAAAAGAAATAGGAAATCTTGTTTATCTGATATATTTACTGGCTGATAAATGTACATGCTGCATTCGTAATCTTATAGCTTTCTTATTTGTCACATATTTTGTGGAGCTGAAATATTGGTTTATCTCATTTTCAAAATGTAGGAATTTAGGTTTTGCCGTGTGCCCATTTTGTTTTGTGAATGATATATTTGGCAAACATAATAAGGGTCTGTATCAAGAAGGCAAGATCTTTAAGAATTTAGATATTGTCATGATAAAATAGTACGTCGCTGTCCTGGAGGCCGATCACTGACGGGCTTTAAAAATTTATAATAATTGCTCTAAATGACTCCAGAGGTTTTTGCTATATGCAGCGGTAAAACAGATTAATAATAGTTTCTGGTTCTATATGACCGAAGACACAGTTGAAGTCAATGTTTAATTTGATTATTTCTAATCTTCTTTTGGCAGGATATATATTATGGAGAATTTTAAAAGTTAGATGTCTTAATTGGTCTATTTACTGGTTCAATGAGATTTTAAATGTATTTATTTGTACATGTTTTTGTAGTGTAGATCAATCTCACCAATATACAGTATATTTTGAATTCTTTGCATCCGATTGTTGAAACAATTGTTTTTCAAAGTGTCGAAGTCCGTATGGTAATGCTTTGCAGACTTTTGCATTTTCAGTTTGAGAAGTGTCAATATGATTTATAGTTGTAAAGTCATTATATGTGAGTTGATTGACCCAGACTATCCCACTGTCAAAACAGGTTTGAGAAAAAGGGATTTGTTGCTATATTAGATGCATTCTGGGTTACAAATTAACAGTTAGTTGGCAAAAAACTGTGCTTATAGATCAGCCTCCAAGATAGCAGTGCCTGTTTGTGAAAGTCTGATCATTCCATGTCTTCCTGAAAGTGGAAGGAAAACATGAAGGCATCTCTTGATGAGTCATAGTCTTCCAGTGCGGCTTTCTGACTGGCTTGGCTCATCTGGAACACTTCAGGCTCCGTAATCTCTCCACGGAATAGGGCCTTGTGCTTACATATCCATTCCCATGCAGTATGCACATCCCTCAGAATCTGCACCTGTCCCCCAGGTTGCAAAAATTAAACAAAAATAATCAGAGTTAACATCTGTACCACTTAAGAATGTTTGTTTCTTTCAAGACACCCATGCATGTATGCAATGTAAATTAAAAGATTCTCTATTGTTAACTTCTATATCTGCATATGGGACTCAGGCTCTATTAAGTTTGCAGTGGGATGTTTGAGTCCTCTTGGCCAGTGACAGGCTGTTGAAGAGGCGCTCAGTAGTACAGAACCAGCAGCTTGGCGCTGCTCACCCTCTACACAGCAGCAATTAACATCAAACACCTACCTTAGCATTGTCCTCTCCATCTTCACCATTCCTTGCTGTTTTCCCACTGGTGGACCTTGGAACCCTGAAGATGGGTACCAGGATTCCTTGAAGAACTTCGGCTGATTCTTCAGTCCAGTGTGCAAATGGATGCCCATGCCTTTAAATATAGCCAAAGGATCAGTTGATCACTTATAAAATGATATATCAAGGACACTGACATTTTCTTTGTGAATTTAACCTTCAATGCAAAACCTCTCCATTAGCTGGAGGCACCACCAACGTCGAATCCTTGGCATCTCCCACTAAAAAAAACACAAAAACAAACAAACTGTACAACACAAACTAGTAGTGTTTTGAAGGATTGTAATGTAGTAATATTATTATTATTAACAACAAAAAACAACAACACATCAAATTTATGTAGAGCTTTTTACACTCAAAGATGCTTTTCAAGAAAAAAAATGTAGTGAGCAAAAAAAACATACCTGGGAAAAAGTAAATGGTGTTGATGTGCAGATGCAGAGTGCATACTGTAAAATATCAAACAACTATAAGACACAGTTTATTTGATAAGTACTAGCTTTGAAGTACCAATGTATACCATCAACATGAAGATCCCATAGTCGTGTCCGGAAGACTGAAGCGGAAACAGCTAGGAAAAGGAACAGAAAGACACAAGCAAAATTTGAGAAAAGAAAAATCTTATTTAGTCTCTAAATATATATACATATATTTCATTGCATCACTGATCCCATTTTGATAAGTGAACGAACAACTGAACAAAGCCAGACAAGTTATATAGTCTGAACCTCAATATGTTTCTGTAGGCCTTATCACCAAAACCATCAGGGTGAAGAGAGTCAAGAAATACTACCTCTCTCTGTTTTACCAGTAGAACCTTTAATTCATACTTTTGTTATTATCAATGAAAACACAACAAAACCATGTGGGTCATGCACTAAACCAAACAGAAAAATGCCATTACACAGATGAGGTAGTGATCAGCAGTACCCTGCTGTTGACTGCATGCTGGGAAAACCACTGCATCTTTCATGGTCAGGTCCTAATAGTACCAATATATTATATCAATATAAAAAGAGACAGTGAAAAGGATAGCGAGATGTATGGATTTGTTAAATACTTACAGGCAATGAACACAGATAATTCACATTTTCAGCCTTCCACGTGGGCACCACATAGAGATCAACAATGTGTATCTCTCTTCCCTTAGGACAACAGAAAAAACACATTATGCACTGTAACCCCCCCCCCCCCAAAAAAAAGTCATATTTGATCATTTTAATTACGAATCTCCTCGCGGTTTCCTCCACTATTTTCATGCAGGCATATCCAAAATATACTTAGATTTGATTCCATGCACTGATTTAATCCCAAAGACCAGAAATTCTCCACTGTTAGGCATACAATTCGCTCCTTAATTATTAGCTCATCTGATGGGAGATTCTGGTATTACATGTAACTCAGCTAAAGGAAGGAAAATAAAAATGTTAGGAAAATAACTACTAGCAACATTACGAACACAGGTTATTGCAAAAGGGCGAGTAACATGAGGAAGGAGAGGAGACAAGAATTTGCCTGTTTAGCACAGATGTTATGGTGCAGAGAGAGGTGCTTTAAATACTTGTGATTCAGGGCTATAATATAATTTATATAAAAATGTGTTAATGCTTACAAGACCCTCTTGAGCTGGGTTCACATCTTTTTCCAACTTTGCTCCAGAAGAACCATATGAATGCTCCAGATCCAGATTAACTGAAGAGTATGCATGGTCCTGGAAAAGTTTCCTCTCAGTTGCTTGTTCTTCTGATTATAGGCATGATAAGAAATAAAATCAATTATATATATAAAAAAAGAAGATATAAATACAAATACTACTAATGTGTCAAGGATTGGGGGTGGGGTATATTAACAAACTTACTTTTTAACCTATAATATGACCTGACTCTTGACACATTGACCTTCTGGGAGGTAAATCCCTTCGTTACAGTGGCTACTCCTTTGCTTGTGATGTTTCTGATGATGTAAGGTCCTTTGTGCTTGCTTATTAACGTGTCCCCTGTACGTGTCTTTTTTGAATCCCCTGAAATCAAATACTCATCTCCCGTCTCAACAGTCTCTACTCCGGTCCCCAAAAGTCTTCTGTTGTCTTGCTTGTGCATTCTCAATATTTTCCAGATCCTTTAAAAACAGAAAAACGTTCAATAAGAAAGATAGAAAAATGCTTGTTACATTTACTCTTGTCTTATCAGTTACAAACCCTGGCATTTATGTGTTTCATTTCAGTCAGTTGGTTCTCAATTTCCTCCTCTGCATTTCCAACCTCGAAGCTGTCTCCCATTGGGCAGGCATTCATTACCTCTGGCAGATGTGGGTGGCGGTGGAACAACAGGAAGTATGGACTGTATTTGGTTGAACACTGATAACAAAAAAAACAAATGCACAGCTCTTTCGAGACATTAAATCTTTAGTGCAAAATAACTGTAAATGGGACTACCTGCTTTGCGGTTTTTATCCCATAAACAACTGCAGGAAGGTGGAGGTCCGAGTCATTATGACTGTCATTTACGTACTTCCTCAGAGCACGTTTGATATTTTGATTTGTCCTTTCATCCTAAAAGTAATCACAATTTTTTTTATTTAAATGAAACATGACTGTAAAGTGGAAGCTCTTGCAAAAAGACAAAACCAAAGCTATACCTGCCCATTGGTCTTGAGGTGGTAGGCGCTTGAAACAGCACGCTGGATGTTTAGCGGACCGAAGATACTGTCATTCAGCTACAGGAAAAAGGTAAGTATCTTCAAATGACTAAAGTTTGTAACAATAACAGAGAAGAAAAAAAAGACGAATTTTCACCTGGTTCACAAATTCTTGCCCTCATCAGTAATTATTTTCCTGACCAACCCAAACATATACAATGATTGCAGAAGACACCTCCACTTTTGTCTTTGATCGTAGAGGCTCAGCCACCACCCACTTGGTGTACAAGTCTGTCATAGTCAGGACATAATTGTTTCCCCGTAATGTCTCTGGAAGAGGCCCGATCATTTCCAACCCAAGAACCTCCCAAGGTTCCTTGACCTGAAATTCAATAAATAACATTAATAAAAATATTATGTTGGAAAGACACTACATTTACTTGTATTGAATGTAAAACTGGTGCCACAGTTTTCATAGTCATTAACTTGGCAGCGTTGACAACATTTGACCTGAAAGACAAATTTGCAGTCCAACTGATAAAGGCTAATGGACAAAAAAATCGGCAAAAGAAGAAATTCAAGTTACACCACGTGTCTATTAAATCCTACAAATGTTAAAGTTGACTATTTTGTAAGGTATATTAGCTGCATGTTACCCAATCGTCCACATCCTTTTTAATTGTGAGACAGTAGTATCTAGCAATAACCCTGTCTCTTGTGGTCCTCTTTCCGTTGTGGTTTCCCGTACCAGGATTATTGTGGCACTCCCTCAATACGGATATTTTTTCTTCCTCCGACAGTACCATAAGCCATAATTAATGACATATTTCCATAGTTTTGCATTTTTTCCCAATTAAAAGGGTGTAGTGACGTTTGAGGTTGGCTCGCGCACGCAAATGTTATTATACATTGGAAAGATAATTGAAAAAAATACATTAGACATTAGAAAAGGGAATGAGCAATAATTGCTACAATGGCTGGTATAATTTACTTAGAAGCTGAAGAGAGAGCTGAGGAGTTAAGGGGGCGGATACGAGCTAGGGAAGCAAAAATACAGAGAAGGCGACGTCGTTACCTGTTTACTTGCCTGTCGGTATTGGTAAGTCCTGCTCTACTCTTCAAATATGTAGGCTAACACACAATACATTCAATACGAAAGCATTTGTCACAAACACTGAATCAAATTTTTTTCTCACATGCTTATGATTTATATAGCTACGTATTGTAGTGAGAATAGTGTATGACTAGGCTATCTATACTAAAAAAGACTGAAAATATATTTTATTAGACAACCTCTATAGGCTACATGGTTGTAACTACTGTATTTATCATCCGTAATTAATTAATGCTCCAAAACATGTTACATTTTAACACTTTAAAAAAAAGATGTATCTCATAGTATCAGCAAACACATAAATCATACAATGAAACATTTTTGATAAAAAATTAATACATTTAAAAGATTTTCTTACTTTTACTTTTTTTTTTAAAATAAACAATATCACAACATTTCTTTTCCACCAGGGACGAATGACAACAGCAAAATATTCTGTACCAAATACTGAAATGCCAGTGCTAAAAAAATGTTTTCTGATGCCCACCTGAAACTACCGTTCCGGCTCTCTCGAACCAGCATCAACCAGCTATATAATCTGTTACCATAGCAAAAGGATCATGGATGGAGCCATGAAATAGAAATCCTGGTGACCATTTACTGGTTAGCTTGTGGCGCCTCCTACAGGGTCACTGGGAATATATTCTCAATGCCTGTAGCAACAGTCTGCAGAGTTGTGCACAAGGTGGTGGAAAGAATGATGACTTACTGGCCATGAGGCGTTCCGCTTCGCTGTGGGTGCCATTTATGGATGCCACATTCGAAATCTTCCACCTGCTGAACAACAGAAGACATTCTATTTGAACAGGAAACTCTTTCCTTCAATAATATCGCAAGGCATCTGTGATGCAAATGGATAATTCCTAGATGTGTACATTGGAAACACTGGTTCAGTGCATGATGCACTGGTCCTGCGCAGGTCTCCAATGTATAAAAAAGCCCTGTACCCACCAGCTGGCTTCTTTCTTTTGGGAGATGGGGGATACCCCTGTCTGCAGCATCCAGTCTGCATACTGATCCCAGTATGCAGACTGGGGCCAGTAAGTACATATTCTTTGTGTTTGCTTTTTTATTATCCTACTGCTAGTTGTATTAGATCTTTTTCTCATTAATATTAATCTTTTTTACAGGCAGAATTTAGCAAAGATTTAAAAAGCACCATTCCAAGCCAGAATGGTAAATGGACTGAACTTATATATCGCTTTTCTAGTCACTACTGACCACTCAAAGCGCTTTACATTGAAGCCACATTCACCCATTCACACTCACTTTCATACACCGATAGCCAACATGGCTCGGTTGCAACAAACACCCTAAGTAAAAACACAAATGTACAACACATCAAAATAGAATATACTACACTTTTACAACAATTAAAAACACATTTTTATTTATTACTTTTGTAATACTCACTCCCAGCCATTTTTACATGAATTTCTTCTCCCTGTAAACAGGACTTCATTAGCAGCACGCCATTCAATTAGAGCTTGGGTTTCGTCGTTTGTCCCTTAAATAACATAAAATTGTATTTGTAGAAATGTATCCACTTTTTTACGCTACAGTTGTTTCTATATCAACCTTTCTTCAAAACTGGTAAAATACCAGCTTTGTCAATTTTAATTAAAGTAAAACACATTTCTTTTTGATAAAAACAGGGCTGTTTAAGGAAATGTTATTGTTATTTTGAAGGTGGGTTAGCTAATTTGTATTTTGCTGAATGGGGAAGACCCCGACAAAAATACAAGTTATAGTGGTTACACACTACTATCTACACGTGAAAAATAACTGAAAAAATATGTATTTAATTATTGTATATTCAGTATAAAAGCACTTAAAGTTATGAGGTTTTTCCTCTGCCATTTTCCGTTATGAGAAGAACAGTTTTGTTACGCAATGCATTGTGGGATACCTCGCTGGCTGAAGTCCGCAGAAGGATGCTTTGATGCATCCTCGCTAAAATGGGTGGAGCGAGAACACTTCCGGGAAAGTTGAGCGTACTTGATGCGTACTTAAGAATTGGAACAGTACTTTGGCCGCTGATGATGACGTTTCTCAAGTACGCGAGTACACAAGTCAGCACCAAAAAGCATATTGAGAAACGGCCTATATTTTTGTAGTGATCGGGTTTATAGTAATGCCAACATTTTAGCTAGCATTAGCATGCTAGCTGTTGTTAGCATTTTCACTAATTTTAGCTTTTTTTAGTATATTTTTGTACTGATCGGGTTTATAGTAAAGCCAACTTGTTACCTAGCAATAGAATGCCAGTTAGCATTAGCATGCTAGCTTTTGTTAGCTTTTCTCTAATTTTAGCTTTGTGACTATATTTTTGTACTGATCGGGTTTATAGTAATGCCAACATGTTAGCTAGCATTACCATGCTAGTTAGCATTATCATGCTAGCTGTTAGCATTGTAGCTAATTTTAGCTTTTTGACTATATTTTTGTACTAATCGGGTTTATACTTGTGTTGGAAAGAATTTTGTGTTGTGATTTAGCTGTACTTTGTAATCAACTGTGACCTGGTTTACTTAATGTTGTAGTATCAGTTTGAATGATTAGTCTTATTGAGTGACGCCTTTACCCAAGACATGGTCAGACAGTTTTGATAATGATAGTCCACATCCTGTGTTACCATGGAAATGGTTCTTCGACCGGGTATCCTTAAAGATATACAGAATTAACAGCTTTCTAATCTAAGAGAAAGGTGCCACAAAGTCTCTGATTTTCATCTTGAGAGTTGTACTTTATCGAGTAGAATAAATAGACCAAGATTGCTAATATTAATATAAGCTTGATGTTGTAAGATCGAAACAGGTCAGTATTCTACATTTACTGTGATGTGTTACTGTCCTCCTGTACGATCAATTCAAATTATATTAAAACCTCCAAACCTTTAAAGGAATCTCTTTCATTTACTAAGAGTCTAAAAATCCGACTACAATAGTAATGCAAACATGTTAGCTAGCATTAGCATGCTAGTTAGCATTAGCATGCTTTCTGTTGTTAGCATTTTAGCTCATTTTAGCTTTTTGACTTTATTGCTAGATCTAATTTGGCAAAACTACCACTTATTGGGGTTGGTAGTGATTACGCACCACGTGGCAGGCCGCTTTTAAATTTCCAGAAAGTTTCTAGTGTTTTGCATTACAGTAAATCTTCTGAACAAAATGATCTTAATCTATACACAAATTTCCCGGTTAGAACAATGGGTGGTTTCTGCTAAGAATTTCCGGTTACGGCAGTTACTTTGAATTTTAGACTGATAACTACGCGAATTAAAAAACACATCTAAGAAAAGCTCCCGAAATCTATAACTGAAAATGGATACCGTGAAACCCAAAAAAGGTTCTGGGACATATTGTGCCCTACGTGGATGCAGCAACTCGTGGAAACGACTGACTGAATGGTATGAGAGAGAGTGCTTTGATCACCAAAAATTGACGAAACGCCAATGTGGATATAGTCCGTTTGCCTTGCTTCCAAATCCGTCAACAGATTTCGTGTCACAGATGTGGCTTAAGGCTTTAAATTTACAGAAGCCGCTCAAAATACTTTGTGTGTTCTTATCACTTTGTTGACAAAAAGCCAACCAAGCAAAATCCTTTCCCGTAACTGTGGTTGGGACACGAGCAGCGTTCTCAGACAAAGACGCGAAAAGTGGAGAGAAACACTGACTCTCAATCATTTGTTAAGTTTGTTTTAGTGTTTGTCTTGTTAGCTAAAAGCTGTTGTAGGCTATAGTATATTATAGTATAATGTTGGGGAGTAACGGAATACATGTACCGTTGTTGTGCCATAAAGTGATCGTCTGCCAAAAAGTGATTAGCCGCCGCGGGAGCGCGCACGGTTTGGGTAACTGCATTTCTAGATGAAATTCAAAGCAATTGCAAAACTTGGCATATCAAGCATTATGGACATTAAGAAAGCAGAAATATCCTTGTCAGGTACTTAAACAGATGTTTATCGCGGAGATTTGCTGTTTTCTAGTTCGGAAGTTGTTTGAAGTGTTGGTATTTGTCTTAAACAGTCACAATGATATATTAATCCCCTTTGCAATATTTGCAATTGAAAGATGGTTTGTGGTAAGAACTGGCTTTCTTTATCTTATAGCCTGGAAAATAATAAAGAAATATGTAATATGGGGCACTGTATTGAGTGTAAACTGAAACGTTGTATAAACCGTGCATGCTCCCGCGGCGGCTAATCACTTTTTGGCAGACGATCACTTTATGGCACAACACCGGCGGTACATATTTAGAATAAGAATTAATAATAAATTTTGATTAATAAATGACCTCTGTTTTCCTGCAGGAGTAGCTACCAGTGCATTTAATGACATTTAATAGACTTAAATGCTGTTTTTAAGGGGAAGTATTCCAAGTGGGGATGTTCGATATTGGCTTTTCTACCGATATCTGATATACCGATATAGCCTAACTCATAATTTCTGATACCGATATAAACCGATACCGATATGTGGGGACCCTCCCTCATAAAAAACAAAAACTACTAAACACTTTTAGGTAACCACAATGAAATATCTTGTATCATGCATACTCGAGTTTTAAAAATTTAGAAACTTTACAGGTATTACCAACTGCAATTTTAAGGTAACAACATGTTTGGATACCACTTGAGCTCTAAAGCTGCAGGTGAAGAAGCGTCAGCTTTTGATGACGTCACCAAGTGCGCCCGATAGACTGTCAAGGTAGGCCCAGAAGAAGCCTTTCTATATATTGAAAGTTGTCTCAAACAAATATCTAAAAAACTAAACCTCAAATCTGTCATATTTTTACATTCTGAGAGAGAAAAGAAGTAGCTGAAGAGTTTGAAATATAATATGTGTATGGTGTGAAAAATTAATCTTAAAAAAATTAAAATATATTTTAATGCCAATATCGGCTGATATTGACTTCAGGCCGATATTATCGGACATCCCTAATTCCAAGTATTGAGAATACACTACCAGGATCCATCAAAGTAATGGAATACGTTACAAAATACATTTTAAAGCAGGTATTCAGTATTCTTTAACTAATTACATTTACAAAGTATTCTCCCCAACACTGAATATAGTAGTAGCTAGACGTCTGTCCTGTAACTCGTATTTATTATTCTCTTTCACCCACAAACATCACATACAAGCGCCGACACACGCTCATGGCAGTGGTGTGCAGATGATCTCGGACCGCAAGGACAGTACTTTGTCTTAAATGTACATGACCCTGAGGTCAGCCAACAAGGCTGATAAAGCTCATCAGGAGCATGTTTTAACTCTTTATAATAAGCTGCTGCATCAGGCTACCAGGGTACTCATGTACCAATACGTAAGTGATTAGGACAGCAGGAAGAATACATTCTGCCCTTTATTTCAAACAAATAATCTTTTTTTGTCTTCCTAATCGTACGTACACACCAAAAGCGAATCAAGCGAGCGGCGAGTCAGGTGTACATGTTATGTCAATGGAGCCAAACACGCTGTCCTCCGTCAGCTCGGTCCATAATCCACCGCCAGCTGCACTCTGGCCCCAGCTCCGCTGAAGGCCAGTTCGCGCGTGAAAATACCATATTTGAAGCGCTTCCAGTTCGCTTTGTACACGCTTCAAGGTGCCAATGTTCTAGCATCCAGCTGGGGGCATGTGGCGCGTTTTGACGCTTTTGGTGTGGACACAGCGCAACATTTTATTTGTATTTTGTTAATTAAAAATATCTTCATCTTTATTCATATTTATTTGTTTTATCTTGTTTTGAAAAAATATAAAAATAACCTTTTTAAAGTGTTGTTTATATATATATATATATATATATATATTAGTGTGAGTGTGTATACACAAAAAGAATCTATTGCAATATATTAATATATATCGTTCTCCTTCAGATTATACTGCAGTACAGATTTGAGTCATTATCGCCAGCCCTCCTTCAGAGTATTTATTCATAGTTTGTGTTTTTGTGTGCTCTTTCAGAAATTACTCAAATGTGCACTGCAGAAACTGCACTGCCAACAGACCAGAGCTGCAACGAGCCGAAGTATATAGCTGCTCAAAACCCAGTGGGAAGACCTCACACTAATTGAGCACAACTACACATCAGGAAAATCAGACACCATGGTTAACCAAGGAACACAGACTGAGGCAGAAATGAGCCACACTCTAGCTGGTACCATTCTTTTGGATGATGCTACCTCACTGCTGTACACAGGAGTGCGTCTGATACATTTTTATACGTTGGTCACGAAAATGTTGCCTTTTTCTTTGTCTTTTACCCTTCCGGTCGCCGATCAAATCTTAATGACCCTCATGAAGCTATAGTTAAACCTTGTATTGAGAGATGTTGCTCACCGCTTCAAGGTTTCTACAAGTACAGCGAGTAAGGTGATCGCTCACTGGGTTGACACAATGGGTGACCAGCTTGAGCCCATGATCGCCTGGCTTCCAGGAAGTGTCATCCGTGCGAACATACCACCCTCATTTAAGAAGAACTCCCCTCAAACCACGTGTATCATTGATTGTGCAGAAACATCTATTTATAGAGCCACCAACCTTAACTCCAGAAGTGCTACAGTTAGCCATTGCAAGGGAACTAATACGGTGAAGTATCTAGTTGCTGTGTTCCCCCATGGCCTTATCATGTTCATATCAGAGGCATATGCAGGTAAAAGCAGTGACAAATACATTACTATGAACAGAAATGCTTAGCAGAAATAGACCGATTGCGGAAGTAAACCGGAAATGCCTGTGAAACTTGCCTATACATCCTTTTTGATAACATTGTCTGATCCATACAGAACCTCATTGAAAAACCCACGGGGCGTAAGATAAACAACCTCCGAGCCTATGCTCGTGTTTGCGTCTCTCACGATTTTGTGGGACAAAGAATGCGGGAGACCCTATGACCCCTAAGTGGCCTTTTTGTATGGCTCCGCATCAGTCAGAATGTCTAAGAAATGAATGCAAAACAGAGAAAGTCACAAGTTTAGGCAGTATCAGTGAAGTACACAATAAAAGTAAAACATTCTTAGCATAAACTCACAGAACATTAGTCTGAAACAGATGCAGCAATCAACGCAGAAAAAGATCACATCTTCACCAGCTGAGGAAAAGACACTGTTTAAATGGGTTAACACACAAGACCTTCAATTTTCCAGTCAAAACTAGACCAGAAAGGTCACCTGTGAGCTCTCTTTTTTTATTTGGTCTGACTCTACAGAAGAGTGTATTTATGTATTTTTTGTCATTTATTATTAAATTTTTATAGCTATTTTTAATTAATTAATTTCTGTCTTTTAAACTCTCTGAACACGCACAGGTGAAGCAAGTTGTCACTCTGTCGCATTGTTGTGCTCCGTCTCTGAGCTCTGGTTGGTTAGAGCAACTTCTTTTTAAAAACTGACTTTTACAAAAAAAATAGTTAAAAACAACATTAGGGACAGTTTATACCGTTTAATGTCAAGTAAGGCGTTAGAGAAATGGTTTCTAAAAAGAATTACAGATATTCACGAGTGGGGCGCTGTCGTGCCACAGATTAATGTGGCCGCTTCACAACAGAGCTCCACATAACCACGCATTAATTAATGGAAAAACCCTCAACTAACCACCTTAACTGGATTGAGATTATCTCAAAATCAACTACTGTCAAAGGCTGTGACATTTCCATTAAAACCTACTTCCCAGAGACCTAAAGTGCCTACATCACCATCGAGACAAAAGGACGTCAGCCACATGGCCGACTGGCAAACTGTGTTAACAGAACTCAGAGCCCTCCACTCACAGTTTGGCTCCAAGCTGGACAATATCGACAATCAACTTGGTAAGATGTCTAGTTCAATCAACACATTGGAGAAAAACCTGGCAGAGGTCAAACAAAAAACGAATAAAAATGCGACACGCCTATCGGAGGCCGAGACCAGGCTAATGCTAGTCGAGGAAGAGCTCAGTACCAACAGCGCCGTGGTGTTCAAGGTAAAAAACCGCATTGCCTTCTTGGAAGGTAAAGTCGAGGACCTTGAAAACCGAAGGCGAAGGAAGAATCTTAGATTCTTTTGGATCCCGGAACAAGCTGAAGCGGGTAAACCACCTCTGCTGCTGCCTCCTGCCCTGCTCCACCCAGCGGCTGCTCCACCCAGCAGCTGTTACACCTCTGCTGCTGCCTCCTGCATTGCTCCACCCCGCGCTGCTCCACCTCTGCTGCCGCCTCCTACCATGCTCCACCCAGCGGCTGCTCCACCTCTGTTGCTGCCTACTGCTCGGCTTCACTCGGCGGCTGCTCCACCTCTGCTGCCTCCTTGGCTCCACCCAGCAACTGCTCCACCGCTCATGCTGACGACTACTTCCCTTTGGAGGAGGTTACTTGCGGAGTTGAGGAGAGTGAGCTGAAGAGCTGGGGGTGCCTTCGCACAGACTCTTTAACTGAAGCCTCTGAATAGGGAAGGTACCGAGCCCCTGGAATTCATCCTGTATTGTGCCTGTGCCACATCAGACTTTATAAATCGCCATCATGTCACATACAGAAATACTCTGATGACACTGCTGTGGTGCTTTATGTGAAAGGAGGGGATGAGGGGGAGTACAGGAGGGTTGTACTGGACATCATCACCTGGAGTTAGAACAATGGACCCATTTTAAACGTATCAACGACCAAGGAGATGATTGTGCACTATAGAAGGAGGAAAACAGATAATCTTCCTGTGGTAATAGAGGGTGTGGTCATTGAGATGGTGGAGAGTTACAAATATCTGGGAGTTCATCTGGACCATAGACTGGACTGTTTGGTGCATGGACAGGCGGCATACAAGAAAGAATAGAGTAGACTTTACTTTCTGAGGAAGCTTAAATCCTTTGAGGTCAGCAGTGAAATGCTTCATAAATGTTATCAATCTGTTGTGGCAAGTGCTGTGTTATTCGCTGTTTTGTGCTGGGTAAACTGCATGACAGCCAGAGAGGAGAACCGGTTGGATAAACTGGTCAGGAAGTGTATGTCAGTGATGGGGAGAGGAGTGAACACGCCTGTTGGTGTATTGGTGGAGAAAAGAATGAGGAGCATGATGCAGGCCATCCTCAACAACAGTAGTCATCCCCTGCATGATGCTGTGGCCGCTCAGAAAAGCCGCCACAGTAACCGTCTCCTCTCCATGCATTGCAGGACCCAGAGGTTCTGGAAGTCATTTATTCCGGCTGCCATAAGGCAGTACAATGGACCCTCATAATGCGCACCTTTTATTACTATTGATAGTAGTTTTTAACCTCAATTTATTGGTATTGATGTTGTATTGTTAGTGTTTGATTATGAATGGCAAACATTGAATGCTGCTGGACACTTGAATTTACCCAGTCGGGGAATAATAGAGTATCTATCATCATCATCAACCAATGCTGGATTTCATGAAAGAGATGTTGCCATGTTGGCTGAACACCAATCGATTCTTCGCCTTGGAAAGGGCTCACCGTACACTCGGTCCACTAAAACCCAACCAGAACAGAGCAGTCCTGGTCCGATTCTCAAGCTTTCAGGACCGCGAGTTCGTCTTCCGAGTGGCGAGGCAGCAACCTGTTACTTACGAAAACAGAAAGTAAAGAAGGGAACTTTCCGAGGCTTTCAGGTAAACCCCTGTAAGATGAGGGTGCTCCATGATAGAAAAATACACCTGTTTGCAACACCAGGTGAGGCAGACAAATTCTTCCAAGAGAAAAACTGTTAGCCAAATTTTGTTATACAAATTTTTTTTTTGTAAACTTTTGTTTTTTGCTACCACTTAATTTAATAGTCTGATATGAAGATTTGCAATGGTTGCAAAAACTATTCATAGTATGAATATTTTCAAATTGTAGTTATCGCTCATATGGATATGAGGGTCAGTTTTATTTCTCTGTTTTTCATAAGTGTGAGTTATGTGGTTCAACCTGGACAATACTGAAACCTGGATCACAGTTTACTGCTCCTCCAAGGAGTGGATAAGCTCAGCCCTACTAGCTATATTTTGAGTAAAGGGTGGTGGGGGTTCGGGGGGCAGGTGAATGGTCCAAAAGAAGTTTATTGTTCCATTTTCTTAACCGCTTAATACTTAATGGGTCGCGGGGGTGTTGGTGCCTATGTCCAGCTGCCAACGGGCGAGAGGCGGGGTACACCCTGGACAGGTCGCCAGTCCATCACAGGGCCACATTGAGACAGACAGGACAAACAACCATGTACACACACACACACACCTAAGGACAATTTTACAGTGATCAATTAACCTGACAGTCATGTTTTTGGACTGTGGGAGGAAGCCGGAGTACCCGGAGGTTTATTGTTGTAGTGGAATTTATCAACTAAAAATAATTAATTAACTGATAATTGTTATGATATATCTGGTTATGTTAAGGATATTAACTAATACTTGTAAATTAGTAGGTAATTATCCTTTAAACAATTTAATCGGGGCACCATTCTAGCCTCTGGGCTAGAAACAAAATATTATATATAATCAAAAGGGAATTATCAACAAGTAATCTCACTTATAATGATTAATTATTAGTGATTACACCAGAAAGATCTTATCTGAAGGAAATTAATTCTTTGCAATAATTCACACACACACTCAGAATAAAAGAAACCAGAGATTTGATTCAATTTAACGAATTTATTCTAAAAACACAACTAAATAAAAATAAAAACACTACTTATACCAAACGGTCTTGTCAAGACTACCGAATACCTGAGTAATATGGCGGCCAGCGATGAGGTCATTTAGGCACGTGACGGGGCGCCTCCTACTGACGTCGTACGCAGCCCCTTGCATGCAGGCATGGAGGCGGTGTACGGCGTGAACACGCAGCTCGTCGAGAAGAACGGGGGGAGGATTAATTACTTATTGTTTAATTGTTGATCCTTTCTAACAAAGAAACCTTGTGGCTCGTATCAGTGAGTTAGCTTCTGCTAATAAAGACTCTGGTTGGGAAATATGGAAGAAAAGGGGTTTAAAAATGTCCTTTGCGTGCTGCGCGTTCCTGACAGGCACGTGCTGACCCAAAATGCCTATGACACCAACACTTACTATCAAACTAACGGAGAAGAACCAAAACTTTTACAGAAAAACTCACAATGGTAAATGGACTGAAATTATATAGTGCTTTTCTAGTCATACTGACCACTCAAAGCACTTGACATTGAAGCCACATTCACCCATCACACTCACAGCAGGACAATGTTTTTTGGGGGGTTAAGTACATTGCCCAGGGGCACATCAACATGTGACTGGAGGAAGCTGGAATCAAACCTACAACCCTCCGATTGCAAGCCAACTACTCTACCACTGAGCCACAGTCGCCCAATCAATAAGTACAAAAACCTACCCGTAAGTAGAAACACAGCACAGAGGAATCACAGAGCGCTCAAGGAAGGCAATTCACTTCACATTAGATGGTGACAATTTTTCGGGATTCCCAAGGGTCATGAGATTCCTGCAGGATTCCCGTGGGACGGGAGTCAATTTCACTGTTGGTAACGTGATTGGGACGGGACATGAAATAATCCATGGGATCGGATGGGAAACCTGAAATTATAATATATATATATATATATATATATTTTACATTTATCTTGTCAGATATCAGAGAATTAGCTTTAAAAAAATGACGCTGCAATGCAGTGCCAATGTGTGTGGTTATCAACTCTGCTGCAAAATGCAATTCCATCGGGTCTACTACACTGCATGCACCAAAACTGAAACTCCTACGTTGTTACTACACCACCTGGATAAACTGGTAAGCATATGATATCCGACTGAAAATGCGTGTATCTTAATAGTTTGGTAGTCAGACGAATCGAGTCCATTCATGACGTGGTAAGGTGGCCAAACAACGAGAATGCAGGATATGGTTAAAGATGGCAGATAAAGCTAAATAGATGATCTTTGATACTGTGCTAAGCTATGGTTTAAAGGGGGGCGGGGGAACGAGCGCCATAGGAGGTAAATTACTAATCTACGGGATTCGGGTCGGGACGGGAGTCTTTCTCTCTGGATTTTTTCGGGACAAGATTTTTTGGGGGGGACTGTCACGTGATCGGGACGTGACGGGAGTATTTTTTTGGGATCGGGACGGGAGAGACAACTGATTCCCGTGTCACCCTCTACTTCACATCAATAATCACGCATGCATACATTTATAAAGCAAACTTTCTAAACTCTCTCCACCCAGGTCACAGAAGATAGAGATAAAAAGGAATGCTCTTACTTCTTTCGAAAGGAGAGGGAGCTCCCAGTTGTGGAAGAAAAAGTTGGGAAAGCGAGATGTTAGGCTCGTCAGCCAAAAGAAGGGGAATTAAGCGGATCAAAATGAGATAGTTCGGGCCAGCCAAACTATTGGGAAAACTTGGTTGCAGAGATGGAAGGCAAAAATCCAAAACACATGTTGCGAAGCAGGATCTCTTCTCTAAGTTCCGTGGACTTAACTAAACCCCACTAAAGCGAGTTTTGAAGAGGAAGAAAAATGGCTTTTTGAACTTTTATGCTGAGTGTGGGCGCTTCGCCCCCCTATCCCGGTATATGTCTCCAATCAGGCTGCGGGTAGCAGAGGCGGTTTTGAGGGATTGCTATCCCAGCCAACTGGTGCAGCAAAATCATCCAGCGCACAGCAGATTCGAAAAGGGGAAGGAGCGTATAGCTCCGCCATTGGTCAGAATGGCGTGGCCAGGAGGAAAGGGGCGTGCCGCCGAGGGGGAAAAGGAATATGTCTGATCTTAACAATCAGACTGTCTTAGTTCCAACATTCATGGGTCAGACCCAACATTGTTTATGTTCAAATAACTGTTCTAAGTTTTGTGTTTTTAGAGTACAGCCATATGTTTTGTTTAACCCTTTGCTTTGTCGCTATTTTCCAAATTTGATGGAGGAAACGGATCAAAAGTGTGAATTGATCATAACCATCATAAGCTGGAATGTCAAAAATAAAACAGCTCATAAATACGATAAAAAAATTTAACCAGAAAGACCAATACACCAAATAAAAGATTATAGAGGAAATGTGGTTATTGACCCACAATAAATTAATAATAGTTTCAGGGAATATTATGAACACCTGTACCAGTCACAATGCAGCCAGCAATCCCAAGAAAAAGAAAACTTTAATCTGCTTACTTTTCAAAAATTAACAGAAGATAAACAAGACCAAGAAAAAAAACTGACCATAGAAGAAATCTCTCAGTACCTTCAAAGTATGAAGAGTGGCAAAGCACCAGGACCAATATAACAAGTTTTCTATAACAAGTTTAAAGAAAAATTGGTGAGTCCACTTCTGGAAATGTATAAGGAGTCTTTTGAAAAAGGAATTCTCCCTCCAACTTTCAAACTGTCCTTGATAACGTTAATTTTAAAGCCAGACAAACCACCATTACAACAATCATCATATACACCAATTAACCTAATTAACTTTGAAACTTAAAATACTGAGCAAAGCACTTGCTAAAAGATTGAACTATCACATCTCTAATTTAATTTATAGAGACCATAGCGGTTTCATCCCCGGCCATAAAAGTTTCTTTAATATAAGAAGAACACCTAACATAATCTCAGAAAAATATGATGCGAAGGACACTGCAATTCTATCACTGGATGCTAAGCAGGCCTTTGATAGAATTTAATGGTCGTATGTTTTTGGTGTATTACCCAGATATGGCTTTGGTAATATTTTCTCAGATGGATCAGGGTCTTTTATGCAGATCGTATGGCAAGCGTGGTAACAAACGGAATTACTTCCAAAACAATAAGCCTACATGATCTACCAGGCAGGGATGCCCCTTGTCACCACTGTTGTTTGCTCTGGCCCTGGAACATTTGGCTATGGCAATAAGGGCACACCCATCTCACATCTCATATCTCTTTACACTGATGACATACTGCTCTTTTTAACAAATTTGGCTGTTAGAATCCCAAATCTCATCAAACAAACTGATATTTTTTGGAAATGTTCAGGTTACGAAAGAAATTATACAAATTCATCAATACTATACTTAAATCAGAAAAAGAGGAAATCCCCAATAATGACAACCCCATTTATGAATGCAAAAGATTAATTTATGTATTTAAGAATTAAAATCAAACCGCATATAAAAACAATAGCAGAGAGTAATTTTGACCCACTCATAAAAGAGTTGAGAGAGTCTTTGGACAGGTGGATAACAATGCGTATTTATTTAATTGGACGTATCAACATGATTAAAATGGTTTTGTTGCCAAGGTTTTTCTATTTATTCCAGTCTATTCCTTTGCCACTGCCAAAAGCATTTTTAAATATGATTAATCAGATATTCAGCAAATTAATCTGGAACAATACAAAAACCAGATTAAGACTCAGGTTGCTGTATTTACCTTATGACCAAGGAGGGCTACAATTCCCAAATTTGAGATGGTATTACTAGTCTGCCGAGTTAAAATCTGCAGCATTTTACTTTTCAACAGGTTCCAAACCTGCCTGGCCTGGGTAGATACTGAAAAAACATTAGCAAGAAATCTCGAATTAAACTTGTATCTATTGAAGTAAAAAAACAATCTTAAATGAGTACCAGGCTTTTACAACAGTCATAAATACCAAGTTGTGTTTAGGAAATTGCCCAGTTGTGTAGAAACAGGAAGAAAGATAGTTTAAGTTAAGACCCCCATAAAAGCGGTTGTCTGTAAATCATTTTGGGGGAAAAACAGACTTAGGGAAGTAGATGATAAGGGGCACACAATGAATGTTTATGCACTTGGAGTGACCATGTCATGTGATTCTTTTTGTCTTTGTGTTCAATAAAAAGAGATGAGGTCTGTGAGTCAGCGCGCACACTTGGTGAGCCGTCCTGCAGGTCAGTCTCATGACAAACAGATCTGTGTTGTTGTATTTTCTGCTTTGTTTTCTGGAACAGGAAATCACTCTGTCGACCCTGCGGAGGAAAGCTGGATCCTCAACTGTGAATAGAGCTAATTGACAGTTTTGGAGTTAATCCACAATAGAGGAACACTTTAATATAGAATTTACAATCCAGCACTATATTCAGCAGAACTTAAATAGCTGGTAAGAGCAACGCAGAACCCATTTCTCAGAATTACTATTGAAGTTTGGTATGCAGTCCATAAACATATTGAGAATACACCAACTCTTTCATCCTTCTCACCAATCTATGGCAATACATCCTTCCCAGCAGGCAGAGCAGATGGAGGCTTCAGAACATGGGCAAATTAAGGGGTTAAAAGAATAGGAGATCTTTATTGTGATAGAACTCTTATGTCATTTGAAGAGCTGTGCAGAAGATTTGATATTTCTAAGAAACAGTTTTTCAAGTAGATGCAGTTGAGACATTTTATTCAAATTAAACACCGGCCTTTTGCAAATGAACCACAACTCTCAAAACTTGAGAATTTAGTGGTGAAAACATCTGGAAAGAAAAAGCTGATTTCTATATTTTATTATGTGCTTGCTGCCAGTGACAAAGAATCTAGTAATAACCAATTAGAGGCATGGACATCCAATTTACAAGAATAAATAAAACAAAATGAATAGGAAACTGCTTGTTCAAATGCCCATAAGCAATTGATCAACACAAGACTGAAATTATTACAATACGAGTGGTTGATGAGAACTTACATCACACCTGAAAAATTAAACCGGCGGTCCTCTGCGATTCCAGATACCCGTTTTAAATGTTCTGAATGCAGGGGCTCTTTGTTTCATCGCATGTGGGCTTGCCCCATATTACAGACATACTGGAAGAAGGTAAGGAACATCATCTCAAACATTGTTGGGGCATCAGTGCTACAATTAATTATCGATTCATAATTCAAAAACTTTAACTTTAATCACAATCCACCAATCAGGAAAGGGGAAAAAGGCCCAGCATTCAATGACCACCCGCCAGTCGACTTTGAGCATCCCAGCAACACCATGCTAGAGGAGAATATCACAACAGATGGAGTATTTGACTATATGGTGAAACAACAAAACTAATGAAAACTCAAATGCTGTTATTTATGAAGTAGACGAGTATGTCGTACTGGATTTAAATATTAACATTGTTAATACTGCATTATTATGTGTATGTGTATATATAATGTGTTTCTGAAGAGAAGGAAATATTGTCAACTGTAGATTTAGAAAAAAGACCATGTTTACACAACATATAATAAATCTAACTATAATACTTAAGAATGTAATACTGATAAATATGAGTAATGAATAAGGCAATTACTCGTAAATGTTAGTTTTAAAACCTCGAGTTCTTTTGTAATGGATTAGCTTTGACAAAAGAGTCTAAGCAAAACTTATTTTGTTTGGTTTTTGTTTTTCTAAACAGGGTGTCCGCGGAGTTTTAAAAAGTATTAAAAAGTGATAAATCAAAATTGTGAAATTTAAGGCCATTAAAAGTGTTAAATGTGGTCTCATATGTATTATTTTTTCCAAATTAGGTATTATTTTTTCAGAATATCAGGTGTCTTATTCTGATTGAAAGTATATATATGCTTAAGTTCTCGTTAGTTTGATTAAATATGGGCTTCAGCGTATCTGGGCACATAATCAAAGATCTTTCATCTCCGTCTCAAAATGCTGATGTTATATTTAGTGGTCGTTCGGCATCATCTCAGAACACTTTGTGCTCAAATGTCTATGCGATCAACAGAAGTGGCTAGCTTACGTTTGATTAATTTAGACTTTCCTCAAGGCATATCTTCAACGACTGGACAACCATCGTCTTCATGGGCAAATGCAAGTTTTCTGCTAGCTGGGTGAGCGACCCAGCGTTTAAGGACTGGAACAGGTCTGTAGTAGCCTGAAAAAAAGGCAGGCTTATTGTTCGGTTTGTAAAAAAAACCCCCGTTAATGTCAACTGGATGGGAGCTGACTCACTTTGGTCGCATATGCAATCCACTAAACATAAAAATGGAATGCATGCTCGGACAGAGCAATTAATTCTACCACTCTCAGCTGTCTGTGCGGCTGCACCTCCACCAGCGCAAATTAGTGCCATGGTAGGCCTACTGGCCAACGCTAACGGCTCTAGCAACATCTGATCTCCGGGTGGCCATGGGTGCCACACCAACGCTGCACGTGGAGGCTCTGTGGTATGGAATGCCAAAGTGTTCAAAATTAAATAAATAAAAACAAAATTATGAAATAAATATCAGCTTGAATAAATATTAAATAAAATATAATGTGACAATGAAATTATTAAAAATTGAATTCATTTTAAATGCAACGCCCATTTTTTGAAATATTTTTCATAATTTTTATTTTATTTTATATTATACATTTGTATAATATATATATATATATATCATTAAATATTTATTTCACTGCAATTTACTTCATAATAATATAAATTATTTCAAGACATCAGATGATTAGTATTTTTATTTTTCCAGTTCAAGAGGATATTTTTCTGGGATGGGACTAGTAAGGATTCTTTCATTTTAAGAAATTCCCACCAAGCTGTCAGAGCTGATACTGATACTTTTAAAACATTCATTTTGTTTTATTTTTGATCTAATAAACCGTAGATCTGAAAGTTTTATCTTATTGCATAGTGTCTGTTCAACATCTACCCAGGACTCATTGAGAGAACTGTGTTTTAACCATCTTGATCATCTTCCACTTTTTTTAAAAGTGGGATGTAGTTTAGCTTTGATAAGTCTGCCAATATTGGTGAGATATGGATACCTAAATATGTCATATTTCCTTTTTTCCTTATTTCAGGGGAGGGCGCTGCACTGAGCTCAAGCCTCCTTCTTGCCTGAGGAGTGAGGAGGCCCTTCTTTTCACCTGAAAGGGCAGGGTTTTCCCAGCTGGACATAGCGCGCGGAAGGATCACGTTATTCCACCCAGATCCTCCCCCAACCCTTCAGGTTCCCCGGTCAGCCAGGAGGAGGCAGTGTACAGCCCAGGACTGGTGCATGTTTGTGTGGGAGTAGCTCGCATTAGCTGCTCAAGGGAACATGGGGAGAACATGCAAACTCCACACAGAAAGACACTTTTGCCAACCCCACCCAAGGTGTGGGTGCTGATGATATGAGGTGAGCTGTGCTACCAGCTGCGCCACCATGCTCCCTTTAAATATGTAATATTTCCTGACCGGAGTTGCACAGAATCGGGACACTGGAAAGAACAGTTGATTGGAAGGACTAAAGATTTTGACCAATTTATGGAACAGTATGAAATTCTTAAATAAGATTTAATCAACTCGGTTACCTGAGAGAGAGAGGTTTGTGAATGCCGTAGAAAAAATAGTACATCATCTGCATACAGACTAATTTTATGTTCTATTTTGTTGCATTGTATACCTTTAATATTATTTTGCCTGATTGCTGCTGCTAATGGTTCAATAAAAATAGCAAAGAGGGAGGGAGAAAGTGGACATCCCTGCCTGGTACCTCTCTGAAGAAAAAACCTTGATGATGTTTGATTATTAGTCCTAATACACGCTTTTGGGGAGCTGTATAATATTTTAACCAGTTTATAAAAGAATTACTGAACCAGAATTTATGTAAGGTTGCAAATAAAAATGTCCAGTTAACTCTATCAAATGCTTTTTCTGCATCTAAAGATAATATATTGGTTTGTATATTTTTACAGTAGGAATAATCTATTAAATCTATTAATCTACTTGAATTTGTGGAGGAGAGACTCTCTGTTATAAAACATGTTTGATCAGGATGGATTATAAGATGTATTTTCACTATTCTTCTTGCAAGAGCTTTGCAAATTATTTTAAGATCAACATTTATGAGAGAAATGGGACGATAACTGGTAGGAGATATAGGGTCTTTCCCTGGTTTTAATAAAAGATTGATGTAGGCAGAGTTCGTGTTTGGCGATAGTCGACCATTTTCCTTTGTTTCCTGTAACATTTTGTAAAATGTTGGTGCCAGAATATTCCAGAATTCTTTATAGAACTCTACTGGAAATCAATCTCGGCCTGGAGCTTTATTATTAGGCATGGATCGGAGGGCCTCCTGGAGTTCAGCCACTGTTAGCGGTGAATCCAAGGCCTTTGCTTGACTGTCTGAAAGTTTAGGAAGAGTTCTTTTATCCAGAAATTGTTCAGTTTCATTATTTGATGGGTTTATCTCCGATGTGTATAAAGTCTCGTAAAATTCTTTGAAAGTGTTGTTTATTCTTTCAGGATCATATACTATATTCCAAATTTGGTCTTTGATTGCAGATATAGTTGTTTTTTCTTTCTTTTTTTTTAACTGATTAGCTAAGAAGCTACCTGATTTATTGCTCTGTTCAAAGTTTTCTAGTCGAAGTCTTTGGATTAAGAACTGCATCTGTTTAATAATAATTTCATTTAATTCTAATTTTGCATTACGAATTTTGAGCAAAGCTACTGTATCACATCACCATGACGTGAAGATCTACAGAGCTACTCCGCTAATGAGTTAGCACTAATTTAAGTCCGTAAACATCACTTTAACTGAAGAATGCGCACTTTAATGCAGCGGTAACTCACTACAAAATTTGCTGAAACCATTTGGTGAACCAAAACGCATAAACAACCATAAATACAGTGGTTTTATGCTCTTTGCGTCTCGACATAGGGGCTGCTGGCTATCAGCAAGACCGAGCCCACAGCCGAAGCAGATGAGGGAATCTCTATGGAGCGCTTCTAAACAATTTTACAACTACAGTCAAAAGAACAAAACATCAAACTGACAGCGTGTCAGTTGGTAAACTATCAAACAATTTTCCTGGCACTGTATCGCATCATCATGCCCAAATAACCCAGGAGCAAGCATTTATTACTTACCAATCCAGTAGCAACGTGGCTAGTGCAGCATCGATACATCCTCCTGTATCCTACAGTGGCTGACACACTAAACTGAAAAGTTGTAACCCTACTTTGACCTAAATTGAGCAACAGTTTGACAGAAAGGATCTTCCACAGCAGTGAAGAGAAAGAATCGTTCACATAGGCAAAGCGTGCTGTACACATTTCGCATGTGCTACTGCCAGTGTCAGACGATACCATTCAGTAAGGGAGAGGGGTGAAATGATAATATCATACATAATTCGAGGATTTTTTTTATATCGAATCCCAACCATATCTAATTTGCTTATTTTAACAGATCAAATGAAATATTTCATTTAAAAAACTTACACAAGACAATACATATTGATAGCCCTCAAAGGGCCCCATGTCTTTGCTGGGCCCTCAGAATCGCCCTAACCTTCCCCCCCCCTGACGGCGCCCATTATTTTACCTCTCATCACAGTTTTCCCTGCCTCCCAGAGAGTGGATGGCGATATACCAGGGAGGTCATTAAATTCCAAGTGTTAAGCCCATTCTTTTTCAATATATTTAATAAATGATCTATCCTTAAGTAACGATGTATTACATCTCCAATTTTTGTATTAAAAGCTTGCTTTTCTATTTACTAGATTTAAAGAAACAGGAGCGTGATCGCTGATAATGTATCTCAGTGTCTGAAATGTCATTCAAAAGTGAGCTGCTGACTAAGAAATAGTCTAATCTAGAATAAGAATGGTGGACATTTGAGAAAAAAGTGTATTTTCTGTCGTTGGGATGAAGCGATCGCCATGCATCGCAAAGTCCACAATCGCTCATCTACTTTTTAACTATATCTGTGGATTGCCAGGTACGCTGAGTTCCTGTTGTACTGAGCCTGTCTATTTCTTAATTTAAACCACATTTGAAGTTGTCCCTGAGAACAAGTGAGCAATCCATGTGATTAGCCAAAATCAAGAAAAAGGTACGAAAGAACGAGGGGTCGTCAAAATTTGGACCATACACACTAACTATACATAACTTTTGGTTATTTATAAATAGTTTTAATATTATAAATCTACCCTCTGGATCTGTAACGGTGTCTATTACTTTAAAATTAGCATTTTTATTTCTTAATATTGCTCCTCCTCGTCTAGAGTTATAGCATGAAGAAAATACGGCTCTGAAAGCAATTTCGGCCCAGCAAGCCAGAGAGTATGGTTCTGCTCATCCACTGGAACTTACCTTGAACCAAAGTCTGCTGGGTTTTGTTCCGTTGGAAAAAATCTCCATTTATTGGGTCGCGATGCTTGTCTGATGCCTTGCACCCTGTTACTGATAAACACGTAGAACCAGTTTATTTAATTGCATATATAGCCTTGGACTACTTTGCTGTCTGTGAAGTATTGGAGATCATCCAATTTCAAGTCAATTTCCTGAATGACTCCTTCAGCTACTTCTACTGCCAGTGAGTGTAGCTGCGTAGAGCTCTAACCTTGGGATGGTTAGCTCCGGTTGGGGAACTAGTTTCTAGGGGTGTGAGGAAAAATCGATTCACGTCTGAATCTTGATTCCTATTTAACAAGATTCAGAATCGATCCGAAATGTTTGAGAATCGATTCTCAAAAAATATGTTTTCTGCACCTTTTTACATTTTCGCTTCGCATAGTGTCTGTCATGCAACGGCCACCGTCGCATTAACAGGTCTGATGCGCCGTTGGCTAGCTAGCGCTAGCTAGCTTTAGCCGCTAGAGAAATCCAGCACACCCCGTCTTTGCTGAAGGTAAATGTTTGGGCCGTCTAAAAGGTCTTCTACATGCTAATAACACCCTTGGCTAAAGTTTTTTTTTTTTTATAAATCTGCAAGTATATAAGAGTGATCTTTCTTTATAAGCTGCACATAAACATCCAGCAGCGCTGCACACCTGTGGCGCTTTCAAGGAAGTCCGAAATATATGCTGAGTTCAATAACGTTAGCACTTTTACAATTTCTAACAAAAACAATTAAAATAATAACATAAGCCATACATTTCTGTTTAATGATAGTTGATAAGCAACTTTTAGTGCATACTAAATATTTTAAATGTATTTTCTACTTCGTACCAAGGAACAAACAAAATACATATTATTATTCCTTTTTCTTCTTAAAATATATCAGCATTTTTTTTCAAGACTAGAAAATTCTGTTTAAAAGGTCTTGGATGTCCAGTTGCAATTTCATGTCTTGTTACTTTTGAACCAGTTCCCTTCTCTCAACATAGATTGTAAAATCCATTTTGTGTTGATGCCCTATTCATGGCTCACTTCATCACAGACACTTGGCAGATCAAGTTGTGTGTATTACAAAGACAAATGATGAATGAAAGAGTATTGATTAAGAATTTTTTTTTATTTGAATCGAGAATCGCTTCTGAATCGATAATCATTTCTGGATCGAATCGTCACCCCAAGAATCGGAATCGAATTGAATTGTGAGATGTTGTAAGATTCCCATCCCTACTAGTTTCGCCTACCAACTTTATCCCTACTAGTTTCCTACCAACTTCACATACATCATGGTGACTCTCTTCATTGTTAACTTTCAGATAAGTAACACCTGAAATTGGTCAGACCGATGAGAAAACACAAAGCTCAACCTCTTTGACTTGTGTCACTGGGAACTGCGCATGAATGCGGAATATGCAAATCTTTAAGTACAAAGAGACATTACAGCCATCTTCTCCACACAACTAATACTTAACTTGAGGTAGCAGTGCATCCCATTTGACATTCTCATTAGTAATATCTCTGAGGATCATCCTTCCCTTGATTGTGACAGGCGCTAAGAAGCCCAAGAGATAAAATAAACTTTTCACCATGGACAGCACGTCACGTCTTGTGAAAGGCACTTCTCAGGAACCTTTAAAGTGAAGGTGTCAATCATGATGTTCCAAGTCTGAGTCTTTAATGTCCTTAGTTCTGTCCTCAACTGGGAAGTGATTGAGTATATGCAGATGCGAAAAGCTATTTTATTTGATTAGATTGGCGATGACTAGCACTTCTTGGAGCTGCTTGATGGTTTCAGTAGCCTCTGTCTCAGCAGTGAATGGCAGCAGAATGTCGTCCATGTAGAAATGCCTCTCGACCAATCTGGTTGTTTTGCTCCCATATAATAGCTCTAACTCTTTTACCACTCTTCGGAGTCCATAAATTGCAATTTCTAGGACTGTTTCCGAATATATGGACTCTCATGTGGTACTCTACCACCTCATTCTCTGGATTATGTTCTCGTTATCAAAGGAAGTGAGGCATGTCTCTGCAGTCTTCTCGAACCACAAAGCAGTGGAACATCTGCTCTGTATCAGCTATCACTCCAGTAGGTCCCATCCTAGATCTCATTAGCACTCCTAGGAGACTGTTGTTGATGTCTGGTACCTGCAGTACAATGTCGTTGAGAGAGACACCATCATACTGAGCGGACAAACCGAATACTACACATTTTTGATTGGGTTTCTGTGGGTGGTAGAGCCCAAAGGTAGGTTTATACCACCGCACTTTGCCTTCTTTGAGTGGTGGAGCATACTCAGCATGGTTGTTATTGAGTAGTCATTGCATGAACTCGAAGAAGTGTCTTTTCATCTCAGGTTTCTTCCGAAAGTTTCGCTCCAGTGAGACGAAGCACTTCATGGAGTACACTCAGTTATCAGGTAGTTTACATCGAGGATGTCTGAATGGTAAAGGACCCTAACCCCAACTATTAGAATAATCTAGGTATAAGTTCGTCTCCATCATCTCCATGAATAATATTTAAAAGGTTGGCGCATCGTTGGTTACGTCTCCATAACAATCTCTTATCCTGATTTTGTTCTCACATTCTGAGAATGTAGATGGATTCCTGAGTTGAATATACAGGTCTTCATTCTGCTCACAGTAGGAGGTCTATGTAGGCCGTTAAGGCAAACTTCTCCCATGATAACCCAACCAAGGTCTTGTTTTTTTGCAAACTGTTCATTGTTCAGTATGTTTATCTGTGAGCAGATCTCTTCCAATTAGAATGAGAATCCCAGCTTTGTGATCAAGTGGTGAAATGTCCGATGTTATTTTTTTTTCAGATGCCTGTGGTGATGGGCTACTTGTGGCATCGGAATTTTCAATCTGTTGCTGGTAAGATTGTTGCACTTGATTAGCGTTGGAAGCTGTAAACAAGTTTCCTCATCCACGGATTCAATGACAAATCCATGAGCTCTTCTTGCTAGTATTAGTTCTGCTGTCATTGAACCCATACAATTTTTAATGCTGTGGGGAACTGCATTCACCTGGATGATAAACATCTAAAAAAACTTGCTTCGAGCCAAAAACAGATTACTCTGCTCATCTAAGAGCATAAACCTCTTACGTTTGTTGTAGTGGCCAGAAGGGTAGACGTCCACCAGAATAATTTTGAATCATGATTTGTCGCTGCCGTCTGTATAACAGACTTTAGAGCAGTTGAAGGACATGTTGTCTTTGTCTCTCTCTGCCCGCTGTCCTCTGTGTGCGCAGGAGACTGAGATGGGACTTGAGTTCTGTTAGTAGTATCCAAATGCATAATGCTGATGTGCCTGTTGCTTGCACACTCCAAGCGTTATATAGAAGTTTGACAGTCCTTTGCTTGGTGGCTTTTAGAAGCACAACACCAGTAGCAGATCCTAACTTATCTCAGGAGTTTTTTGCGACCATTGAGGTTCATCTTCACAAATCCTATACATTTGCTCAGGGAATGGGGTCCGCTATAGATGTGGCATTGTTTTTTTGGGATCACCCCACTGATCTTCTCTTTCTTGGAAAACACACTTGATTGACCTTGCTCAATGTTTGTTTTATTGATTGTGACAGGTTTTTGAATGGCCTATATCTTTCTTTCTTCTGTGTGATGAAGGCAGTTAAAAACTGGGATCGTTCCTTACTTCAGCTTCTCTGCACACAAATTCTTTGAAGAAGGAAAATGGTGGAAACGTCACTATAAAGTGACGTTTCCACCATTTTGATGATTATAAAATCCATTTTATATTTGGAGCCTTGTGACAACCAACACTCTTGAAGTTAGTATCATAGCTTCTCCACAATTGGTTGTAAGCTACGCGCCATGTCCAAATAAGCCAATCCACATAACTAAAGGTCCTGTTTTGCTATCTCCAGCTCTGAAAGGAGGTATGCTAGTCCCTAAAACTTATGGGTATCTTTGGAATCTGTTTTTGGAAAGGCTTCCACTCTGGAGAAGAGGTCATTCTCAACTGCTTCGGGGGAGCTATACATTTTGTTGAGTCTCGTCCAAATTGCTTTTAACCCTATGACGTTCTGGTGTGCATTAACTGCTCTTATCCTGGTTGCATGCTCACTTGACTCTTTACCAAGCCATTTCAACATTAGATCAATTTATTCGCTGGGTGACATGCCAAGTGAATTTATAACATTAATGAATGAAGCTCAGCACAATTGGTAATGTTCTGGAAATGTGGTCAAACCTGTGGTTATGAGTTGGCTGCATTCTAAAAACCTTGCAAGATCCATTGTGTTGTTTTCTGGGCTTACAGGAAAGCATTTCTTAGTGGCAGAGAAACACTTTTTCTTTTAGATTAGAGCTGGAGTCAGACTGTTTAGTGTTATCTCCTGTACTTTTCACTGTATGTATTGGAAGGGGAGAATACTTATATGACAAAGGATGGTAGGATAAGGTTGGGGGGGGGGGCAGATTTATAGCCATTTGCTACATACTGACTGACGTTCGAAGACTGCTGCCTTAAATAGTCTTCTGTCCTTCTCTGTGTTTGTATGGTTAGAGGACTCTGGTGGCTTGTGATAGCCTCTCCTAGAAATCGACTGAGTGTTCAACTAGTGACATCACTAGTTGAAGGTTGAGTGCTAGAGGTGTCTGCACCACCCCTGCAGGCAGAGCGCCTTAACTCTCTCCAAACACACCCTCCTCCTTCTCACAGGTCATGGCTGCTTTGGTTTTTGGCAGCTTGAAACACGTTTTCTTTACTTTCTCTGTGAAAACCTATGTTACCACTAGGAAGTGCTAGAGGTGTCTGCACCGCCCCTGCAGAGAGAGCACCTTACCTCTGGTAGAATTGAAAACATACCCCCCCCCCCTTCTCATAGCTCCATTTGGCTGCAAGGATTACAGGATTTTATTCTACATTCCTAAAGAACAGCAACTGGATCAAAGAACAAACATGCCTGATGGATAGAGAAGTAAGTGGCTACATGCTAATGCTAATATGTGTTAGCCATTTATCAAGCTGCTTATGTAATCTTATAACAGCCTTGTGTGGTTAATTAATTGATCTGTGGCATTTCAGAATGTTCAATACACGGGTGCAAACAACACCCACGGCTTTTTACATATTGGGCTGTAAAGATCTGTTCAGTGGACACAGCTGTGTTGTTTTTCGGCTCAGTCTAAAGCCTGGAGATTTAGCAACTGAAATAGGCTTTGACTGTGTTTTTTACAAAAAAACTAATAAACCAAATGTCTGAGCCATTAGTATAATAGTTTCATTGTGTGCTTTTCAAATTCACTGTCAGCATACTGCTGAGATGAAATGCAGCACGGTTTCTCTCAATCCGAGCTGCTGCGGCTCTGCATGGAAGAGGAGCACAGTGGGTGGGGTGATGGTGCTGGTGAACGTGGTGGGGGGTCCATGGTGCAGGAGGCGGTATTAAAGAGTATCCGGCCGTTTTACTTTGTGATCCAACATTAACTACAGGATACAAGCAACATTTTAGTACTAATTAATAATTTATAACAGCATATATATTTCTATACCAGAGGTGGAAACCATAAAATAGCATGTGTAGTCCCTTTAAAGAACAAATCATATTAACTGATTAACTGTTGCTCTAATAAACACATTAAAATGAAAATTGCTTTGATAGCTTTCTGCCTGATAAAAAATGTGTTTTCGAGAAATAGCCTTTACATTTTAAGTGAAAATTAATTTTAATTTCTTATTGGTGTGGTTTGATCGTTATTCCGTCAAGTGATGCAAGACAATTTAATTAACAATTTGACATCCTACTCTACATTTGTAATTAAATGATCAGATAAACAAGTTTCCAGGTTTTTGGGGTCTTCTGAAAAATCTTCATAAGAGAGTTGCTTTAGAAAGAAAATATTGAAAGTTCATTGTTGGAAGCTCAATAAAAATACCTCATGTTGTTTGTATCTCCATGTGTTAGATCACACTGCGTCTTGTTAACACAAGTATTCAATTTCCTATTTTATGTGGATATATTTAATTACAGCTTTATGTAGCATGAACTTACAGCACTAATGCATCAATGTGTTTATTGTGATTAAAGCATTTTAAGCTTAACATGATTATTCTTGTTGACTCCTTATCGTAAAGCACCACACCTCCTTTGCCGGTGGTGAAAAATGTCCTGTGGCGTTACTGTCCCTTATTCTAATTTATGAAAGGCAGCATCTGTGCTAAAGTTAGTAATAAACTAAGCAGACTGGACCGCTGAGATATATATATATATATATATATATATATATATATATATATATATATATATATATATATTAGGGATGTTCGATATTGGCTTTTCTACTGATATCCGATTTACCGATATAGCCTAACTCATAATTTCCGATACCGATATAAACCGATACAGATATGTGGGGACCCTCCCTGATAAAAAACAAAAACTACTAAAACCTTTTAGGTAACCACTATGAAATATCTTGTATCATGCATACTTGAGTTTTAAAAATTTAGAAAATGTAATAAGTACTAGCATTTTTGTTAGGCAATTGAAAAAGGTGCCATTTTTATTTTGTCTTCAAAAGTAGGTGGAACATTTTCTCACACACAGAATACTGACAAAGGCCCACCACTCAGGACAAATTTCTACTTTTAGAAAATGTAAACAACATTATACCTTTGTGGCTGATGACGTCACCAAGTGCGCCCGATAGACGGTCAAGGTTGGCCCAGAAGAAGCCTTTTGATAAATGAAAGTTATCTCAAACAAATAATATCTCAAAAACTAAATCTCAAATCTGTCATATTTTTACATTCTGAGAGGGAAAAGAAGTAGCTGAAGAGTTTGATATATACGTGTATGTTGAGAAAAAGTCATCTTATTAAAAAAATAAAAACTGATACCGATAATTTCCGATATTACATTTTAATGCCAATATCGGCCGATAATGACTTCAGGCCAATAATATCGGACATCCCTAATATATATATATATATATATATCTTGTTTAAAGTTCTTGTATATCTCGGATTGGTAAGGAGGAATATTACCTGACATGCGATACACTTCCGCCTTCATCAGAGCTGTCATCTTTGTTGGTGTTGTTGCTTCCGTTTATGTGTGGGCAGCAGGGGACGATGTCGCCCCCTGCTGCCTGCTTCTTCCCTGGTGATGATGTAGCCCCCTGCTGCCTGCCTCTTCCCTGGTGATGATGCAGTCCCAGCTGTGGTCCAATGAGTACGCTCCATCATCCCGGTTCATGGTGTTATGTGTGCGTCTTTTTATTTCTATCGCTTCTTTAATCCATCTTTTGTATTTTTGTTGTTCTGTGTTGATGATCCTTGTGTTGTCCTAGTCCATGATATGGTTTTCTCTTGTGCAGTGGTCCGTTACGGCTGATTTTATTATTGTAATTTCTGCCTCTTGTTTTGTTGCTCTTGTATGTCTTCGTTTTGTTTCTTTCTCACATTCTTTCTGATGTTCTAATTTTCGTGTGTTGAGTTGACCTCCAGTTTCTCCTATGTATGTTTTATTGCACCGTTTGCATGGGATTTCGTAGATGACGCCGCATTTTTCTTCTGATGGTATTTTGTCTTTTGGGTGCACCAATTTTTGTTTTATTGTCATGTATGGTTTCATTGGTGTGATGATGTTATGTTTTTTCATTACTGTTATTATTTTTTCTGTTATTCCTTGGATGTAAGGGAGAGTTATGACGGGTTTTTGTTCCGGTTTCTCTGTACTTTTTGTTCTTTTGGGTGGTTTGTTGTTTGTGTTTTTGTTTGTTTTTTGTTTTCCTTTCTTCAGTAGCCAGAGTTTTTTAGTGCGTGTTGTATGTAGTGGTCCTCTATTTTATGGTCTTGCTCATTCGTTATCATGTTAGCTTGATTGTACAAAGTTCTGATGACGGACATTTTGTGTATTGTGAGATGTTCTGATGTCCATAGCAGGTATTGATCCGTGTGTGTTGGTTTTCTGTATGTGTTTATTTTTAAAATTCTGTCCGGCTGTCTGCTTGTTTTCATGTCCATGAATGCTATGCTGTTGTCATTTTCTATGAGTGTGGATATATATATATATATATATATATATATATATATAATTTACTTTTATTTCAACAGATTCCTTGATAGAATCACACACCGCTTGGCAGATATAGTTTATACTGGTTTAATTTTAACAGGAAAGAGAAAAATCGCTTAGCCAGAAAAAGAAGTTAAAAATGTTTTTTTTTTTAAAAAGACGTTCTCTTTAAAAAAATCATTGTCACATCTAACCGTGTATCCCCAGTATTCTCAATTTTCAAGATACTTTGTGACAGGAGCCCATTTTTTGATATATACACTACCGTTCAAAAGTTTGGGGTCACATTGAAATGTCCTTATTTTTGAAGGAAAAGCACTGTACTTTTCAATGAAGATAACTTTAAACTAGTCTTAACTTTAAAGAAACACACGCTATACATTGCTAATGTGGTAAATGACTATTCTAGCTGCAAATGTCTGGTTTTTGGTGCAATATCTACATAGGTGTATAGAGGCCCATTTCCAGCAACTATCACTCCAGTGTTCTAATGGTACAATGTGTTTGCTCATTGGCTCAGAAGGCTAATTAATGATTAGAAAACCCTTGTGCAATCATGTTCACACATCTGAAAACAGTTTAGCTCGGTACAGAAGCTACAAAACTGACCTTCCTTTGAGCAGATTGAGTTTCAGGAGCATCACATTTGTGGGGTCAATTAAACGCTCAAAATGGCCAGAAAAAGAGAACTTTCATCTGAAACTCTACAGTCTATTCTTGTTCTTAGAAATGAAGGCTATTCCATGCGAGAAATTGCTAAGAAATTGAAGATTTCCTACAACGGTGTGTACTACTCCCTTCAGAGGACAGCACAAACAGGCTCTAACCAGAGTAGAAAAAGAAGTGGGAGGCCGCGTTGCACAACTGAGCAAGAAGATAAGTACATTAGAGTCTCTAGTTTGAGAAACAGACGCCTCACAGGTCCCCAACTGGCATCTTCATTAAATAGTACCCGCAAAACACCAGTGTCAACATCTACAGTGAAGAGGCGGCTGCGGGATTCTGGGCTTCAGGGCAGAGTGGCAAAGAAAAAGCCATATCTGAGACTGGCCAATAAAAGAAAAAGATTAAGATGGGCAAAAGAACACAGACATTGGACAGAGGAAGACTGGAAAAAAGTGCTGTGGACGGATGAATCCAAGTTTGAGGTGTTTGGATCACAAAGAAGAACGTTTGTGAGACGCAGAACAACTGAAAAGATGCTGGAAGAATGCCTGACGCCATCTGTTAAGCATGGTGGAGGTAATGTGATGGTCTGGGGTTGCTTTGGTGCTGGTAAGGTGGGAGATTTGTACAGGGTAAAAGGGATTCTGAATAAGGAAGGCTATCACTCCATTTTGCAACGCCATGCCATACCCAGTGGACAGCGCTTGATTGGAGCCAATTTCATCCTACAACAGGACAATGACCCAAAACACACCTCGAAATTGTGCAAGAACTATTTAGAGAAGAAGCAGGCAGCTGGTATTCTATCGGTAATGGAGTGGCCAGCGCAGTCACCAGATTTGAACCCCATTGAGCTGTTGTGGGAGCAGCTTGACCGTATGGTACGCAAGAAGTGCCCATCCAACCAATCCAAATTGTGGGAGCTGCTTCTAGAAGCGTGGGGTGCAATTTCTCCAGATTACCTCAACAAATTAACAGCTAGAATGCCAAAGGTCTGCAATGCTGTAATTGTTGCAAATGGAGGATTCTTTGACGAAAGCAAAGTTTGATGTAAAAACAATCTTATTTCAAATACAAATCATTTTTTCTAACCTTGTCAATGTCTTGACTCTATTTTTTATTAATTTCACAACGTATGGTGGTGAATAAGTGTGACTTTTCATGGAAAACACAAAATTGTTTGGGTGACCCCAAACTTTTGAACGGTAGTGTACATCCAGTTGAAGTCACGGGTTTGCCATTATCCGTTCCATGCAATTTATCTCCTTGAGTCAGGCCCTGCAGCCAAATCCTTAGTATGTATTACGTGTTACGTAGAAACTATTGTTGAGCAGGATACTCGGCTGAAAGGAGTATCCGGTACGGATAAAGCACTTTTGCCAAGTACAAGTAATACGAGTCAATATCTGTGCTCGGATTGAATAAAAATTCTCATTGGGTAGCTGACTGTGTCTGCGTCCCAGAGCCACAATACTCCCGAATTTCTCTTGATATCTGATGGCGTCGCTTTTCATTAACAGTCCCAGTTTCTTACGAGAAGAGAATAAAATATGTTACACTTGCATTTTGCTAAGGAAGGTGCTAATGGGGTACAGTTTCCTCTTTCCAGTCCTGAAGAATCATCACCTGTTGGCAAGGTTTGCAATTTTGAATCCAAAATACCTCCCCTACATGATTCGCAAGTCAACCGCAAGGTTTTAGAACAGTCTTTATGTGACTGACAGAAGCAGCAGCTTCAATCACTTTTTACATCCTCCCTATTATTAAGAATTAAAACATGTTTCAACCGAATCATGTCTAGTTTCGTTTTTATTTTGGCTGCGTGATGATTACTCTTAATGCTGCGCTGCGACCAAAGTGAGAAAAAATACTTTCTCACTCTCTTCTGACACAGAGACTCCTGCGAGTTTTTAGAATGATTAATAAGTGACTATTGCTAAATGTTAAGTGCTGCTGACCAGGGGCATATCCAAGTGGTTAATAAACAGGGGCTAAAAGGGCCCAGGGTGGGTCTGGGACTTTAACATCAAATGTTATTTGTTTAATAAAATAAATGAAGGGAGTTATGATATAAAACTATATTATAAATCACCTAGCTACACACACATACCTTGTGTGGATATAAAAAAATAAAAAAGCAAAAAAATATGAAATATAAAAAAATCACACAGATCATAAAAAAAAATAAAGTTCAAAAATGAATTTTATGTTGTGATGAAAACTTTTGTTCATTATATTTTACTTCATAATTGCAACTAAAAGTGTTGTATTCATTATTGCATAACTTTTTCTGTATATTGTTTGTTTGTTATCAAAACCCTTGATCTGAATATCGATGCTGATGTTATGTAGTTTTCTAATAAGCAATAAATATAACAATTCATGATCAACCCGTATCAATTGCATGCTTAAAAACACATACTGGTTAAAGCCACACCCATTTCACGATAACCAGACCCACTTCCGGGTATGCTGACGTTGCGGCGTGGTCAATGATTTACAGTTCCTCGGTAGCTGAGGTCACTCTTCTATGATTTTGGGGCTTCCACTGCATTACGGGATAGCGTCGCGTCCACCGGCTCCTTACTGTGGTGATAGTACACATCCGGGAACTTTATGCCTACTACTCCAATCCATACTGGAGATTCAGATCTACTGCATCGCTCGCATACTGCTTTTCACCTACTACGTAGCAAGCGTAGTAGGGGTATTCGGATGCAGTGGTCTAATGTAGGTGGATGGGTACAGTGGCCGGGAAGTGGAAAACAAAATTACATTAACCTGAAACACTTCTACATTTTTACCTAAACACATTTACAAGATTAACCTGAAACACATTTACATTTTACAGAAACACATTTACAAGTAAAAAAAACACTTTTACAAGTTTAACAAAACATCATGTGTTTTTAGAGTATTCTTTGAGCTGCACTTCTAGCAAACAGCTTCACAGCTTAATCAAAACTTACTTCAAAGTCATATGGCAGAACAAAAGACCTCATAACTCTCTGCGCTCTGATTGCGTCTCCACCTGGTGAAGAGGCGCTGAGCGCACTGAGTTATCATTCTTTTTATTTCCCCCCGTAGTCGTTAACCTTCCTGGAGTCCAATTAATAAAATGTAGTAATCATATACATTACTACAATGATAATTGGCATTATATGACTTTTTAAAAACAAAATTCAGACATGCTGCAGTTTTAATCAGTCTAACCCTGCAATACGATGTGTTACATTTATTACTGACAAACGAAAAACATAATTCACAGTCCTAATCACCTTACCCTAATAAGACCTTGAGCATTTTGTCAGATAGCTAAGGTAACAGTTTGACCCTAGATTAACTTGTTACCACAAGTAACACTTTCAAATGTTGATTTCATATTCCAGATTGTCTTTGACATCAATGATCTCTATGACACTCTGATTTTACTTAATTTTAAGTAACCTATTAAAACGTTTCGTATACATAAACCTCTAACGAAGTATCTAGGCTGATCTGATTTGGGACCCAGACAGGATGTTTTAAATGTGTGCTTTCAAAACAAGACTCATTAATCTGAACTGTAGGTTGTAAGGATGTAATAAAATCATCTCCATACTAAAATGGACTTATAATAGTTAAGAAAGACAAAAAGAGTTTCTGTATATTTTTTTATTACTTTGAACTAGAATTATAATGAAAGACCTAGAAGACTAAGTATTTATCATATCAGTGTCAAAATATGTATTTACATCTCACTAATTGGGGAGAAACTACATGTCTATTGTGCCTACATGTTAATATTTTAAAAAGTATCTTCTTTGAAAACCAAGTTTGAAGCGAAGTGAAATTCCTTGTTGCTATGCACAAACTTACTAGTAAACAATATTTACACTGATTAAACCAGCATACCATTTTGTATACATGTTAGCTGAGAAAACAAAAGGTAATATCACATTGTTAACTTTTTTTATGACTTATGTGAGACACTGTGGTGGGCGGTGCTCCTAACATTCATAACAAAACACAGCAATAGATCACTGAAACATTTTAACACCTATTAATACAGTCCAATTAACACTTGATCTGTGTTACTAACTTGCCTGCATTTTTGCATGCAGATTAATATCCTGGTCAGATACACCCCATCAATTAATATTATAAACAAACTGTGGCTCAGTGGTAGAGTAGTTGGCTTGCAAGGGTTGTAGGCTCGATTCCAGCTTCCTCCACTCACATGTCAATGTACCCCTGGGCAAGGCACTTAACCCCAAAAAATTATATATAAATTCAGTTCATTTACCATTCATATTGCCGTTTTTTAAATTTTGTATTTTTGATCCAAGACACAAAAATGTAAAACATGAGAAAAAAAATCTTTTTTTTTTCAATTTTGTTTTCAATTTCAAAAAAAAAAAATCACATTTTTATTTTTTTATCTTTGTTTATCAATTAAAAATAGAAAGGACAAATGATACACAGATTATTTTTATAAAGCCATTAATAATCAAGCTCCATCATATATCGGAGATGTGATTGCTCCATATGTTCATAACAGCGCACTTTGCACTCAAACTGCAGGCTTACTAGTGGTTCCTAGGATTTCTGAAGGTAGAGTTGAAATCAGACCTTTTAGGTGTCAAGCTCCTCTCCAATGGAACCAGTTTCCAGTTTTAGTCTGGAAACTGGTTCCATTGGAGAGGAGCTTGACAAACTGAGCAATTGATAAACTGAGCTATCTCTGTTATTATGATGCTATAGACTTTTCTTCCTTGTGCTACTTTCTCTTTTACTACTCTCTGATTGTAATATTTGCTGTTATATCAGCCGTGTATATATATATATATATATATATATATATATATATATATATATATATATATTAGGCCCGGGACTTTAAAGCATTAACTAAGATTAATTAATTACACAAGAATAACACGTAAAATTTTTTGTAACGCATTTAAATCGCACCTATTTATGCACTGCAGGCTTCCAGCGACGGTGTGCAGAGAAAGGCACAGACCCCGTTTCATGTCCACTAAGCCGCGTGCTGTCGTTTCTCCAGCAGCTGATGGACAGAAATGTAGCTTTCACTACAGTTAAAACTGCTGCAGCTATTTCTTCTTGTCATCAAGGTTTTGGTGACAGAACGGTCTCATCTACTCTGTCCCGTTAGTACGCTCTCATGAAACGGCTGCACTGCACTCCTTCCAGCGTCTTTGTGCATTACAGAGGAAACTTTTATTTCCTCTGGGCTCGATCCTCCAGAGAATCTCAGAACTCATTCCACGAGAGGGATTTCATCCTCCACAGCTCTGCATGGAGGGATGACGGTGGAGCGCTGCAGCTTCCTGGTCATCACCGTGTTAATTTATCTATTTCTATCTGAGAGACATTTCGGCTTTCTCCATGACTCATTCTGTTATCGGTGTTCTGACAGAATTATGTTTTTTTTTTTTTTTTATAATTTAAACTTATGTGTTCAGTCATTATTCATACTAATAATTCTCACTTTTCTCACGCCAAATATTTATGTTTAGGAGCGTCTTTAGCTCCGATCCCGCTGCATCATCTATCCTAGCTGTGATCGAGCTGTAGCTTAGCTAATAGCTACTTACTAGAGTCAGCTAATGTGCTGATGGTAATGTCAAATGTCACCGTGTGTTGTTGTGAGTTGTATTAGAACTAGTGAGAGTTACTTGTTAGGGGAAATGCAGTGTGTGTTTTTTTGTGATGAGGAAATCGGAGTAAATAGATGGTTGACTGCTAACTTTTGCTACGGAGCCGGAGTGGGATGCACAGTAAACATAGGAGGAAGAGGTGATTGCAATCCTCTTTTGGATTTTGAAGTCCAAAGTCGTAACATAATTTTGATTGATTATGATAAAAAATCGAGATCGTGACACCCCTAATATATATATTATGCTTGTACTGCCAGATTCTTAGACGGCAGTTTAAGTTTTGGATCCAAAATGTCAGATTTGATGTTTCATATTAAGGTATCTGAGTTGTAAAACCTAAAGCTATTTGAAGAAACACTTTGGCATTAGATAATTACCATTTTGTGCCTGAATGACTACACACATACTATACAGACATTAACATAGGGGCCCTTTGCCACTTTCCAGAAATTAAAAAAATAAGCGTAGTACCAGAATTAGAAAAGAGAGTGAATAGCTTTTATTGGAATTTAATAGTAGGAATCCATGATCCTCCTCATGCTCATGAACCTGGTACCCTGGAAGCCCATCTCCCTGAAGCTCCTATACTCGCCAGGCCTGAGGTACATCATCCTGCCTTTGTAATGGGGCTGCTCATACATCAGCCAGTGGCCATCCATCACATTGCAGGACATGCAGTTGGACATGTGGTAGCGATCCATGATGTTGTCACAGTCATCCATACACTCGTGCATCTGACCACCGAAGTTCTCCCTCTCATAGATCCTCATCCTGTAGGATCCCCTGTGCTGTAAAATATTTGAAAAAAAAACTAGATTAAATCAGGCTTTGCTTGTAAGCATAAAATGTTTTGCAAGAAAGTACGTAGTATGTAGTACCATGGGGATCATACGGCAGGACCTGATGCAGTCAGACATTCCCATCATGCTCATGTAGTCAGCGTACTCGCCCCTTCTCATGAAGTACTGGTTTCCCATGTAGTTGGGACGATCATAGACCATGAAGCAGCCACTCTCCACCCTGCAGGAGTGACACCTGCTAAGGAAGGAGGTGAGCTCGGCACAGTCGCTGCTGGTCTCATAGTGGCGACCCTGGAAGTTCCTGTCCTCATAGAAGATGATCTGAGAAGACCACATCATCAATTAAAATCTCTTTGGAAAACACAAACATAAAATAGTCTTTTTTACATTTCATTTAAAATATTGATAGTTTTATTGATTAACCTACCTTGCCCATGATTCCAGTCTTTAGTTGGTTCCTTTGGAACTGAACTGTGGCTGATGTGTGTTCCAGGCAGTGGCTACTGTTACTTTTATACTTGCTGGAAATAAAAATGTATGTTGGGCTTCCATTGTGTAAAGTGCAGACTCAGCAACATGCCATAAAAGACTCCGAGCAGCTAGGGCATTAAAGGGTCATTATGCAGCTCTACGCTATTCTGGTGAAAATGCATGCACTGCATACGTACAGCATTGTTGCTTAACATAATGAAAAATAATGAGAAGCTTCTAAACCTAATATGACAGCTGTGCTTGTGTAAACATTTAAATAAAACATGATTTCACTTCACAATCCCTACATATGTCAGATCCATGATGAAATTTCAAGAAAATTGTACTAGAGTGCATCTGTGTTTAAAACATCTGGCTGATCCAGTACATAGTGACAGATATGAACACTAAAGTCAGTAAACTGTAAAAACAAGACAAAACTATGAAACAACTTTTTCAAAAAGCGCTATGCTACTGAGTTTTTTATAAAGTCAGTAACAAAACAGTGTGCACCTGAAAAAAATAGAAGGATTAAAGCTGCTGTTATATGTTGTTAAGCTTTGCCACCTCTGTTCGTTCACATACATACTGTGAGACCACAATTCAGAATGGATGACTTCCTGTGAGGTTCAAACTAAGCAACAAAAAAAACACATGTTTTTAGTAAAATAGGAATCTAATATAATTAAGAAGAGTAAAGTGGAAACTCCACAATGTTTTTCCTAATGGGTAATAGCAATCTTATGTCAGAAATGTCTAAGATAGATATTGATAGATACTAATATGTAGTTAATATATGCCTTCTGTGGTGATTTGAACTTGTATTTGGAGCTTAAAGTAATTGTTGTTTTGTTTTTGTTTTTTACAAAAGGTCTGACATAGGTGGACCTAAATACTTTAAAAGGCAGTCTGCTAATACCCTTCATTTTAATGCAATTTGTAAGAGGGTTTTGCTAAAAAAGAACTTGTGTAAATTTCACAAAATGCAGGGTTTGGACTGTATGTGTTCCTGATTTTAGCCAGAGTACAGAACTTAGACCGGATAGAGTGCCAGATTCGTAGGGAAGAAACAAAAACATGAATACCAGAGGAGATTCCGCTATTTAATTTTCAGATTTAATACAAAAAAAGATGAGAGCAGTGTTGTAGAAGGAATGCAAGACCATATTTACTGCTATTGTTGCTTGTCTTCCTACTGCCTTTGCCACCATTGACCCCATGTACTAAATATTTCTTTTTGCTTAAGAAAATTACAAAATAACAATGCAAAGTGGCTTGGACAAGTAACTTTGATTTGACTACTGGCATGGAAATAGTAATGCGTTAGATGAGTCGTTACTGAAAAAGTGGTCATATTTAGATTAACGCACTACTAAGTAATGTGTTACCGGCACACTGGTCAGGTTGATTGATATTCAAACTTTCAAGCAGATTTGATTTAAATACAAGTAGTGTACACAATGAGAAATTAAATTACAGAACTGTACATTTAGGGGTACAAAGTCTTATCACTGTAAGCTTAACTGTAGGTACCTATTTATACCCTATAGTCCCGCTAGAAGTATAAGTTTATCTTTCATTAAGAATTTTTTTAATTTATCCAAATACTTTAGCTGGCATTAAAACATTTTTTGTCGTAAATATAAAAAAAAGTTTTTATAGCATAGAAAGATCCTTGTAAATGTAATTGTTTGATTTAAAAAAAATGTGTTAATCAAACGTTGAAGTCCATATACATACATCTGTCTTTTTTAGTGGATTTATAGTGAAAAGGAAAATCACCAGAAATGGTACAAAAATGTACTTGTTAGTAATTAGGAATATATATGTATCTTTCAGACAATGAAACATTTATATATATTTACCGTAATGTCCAATATTCGTCCTTAAAGTATAACTAAACCTCATGAAAAAAAATCATCCCACCCCCAGGTAACATATGAAAAACTCTACCAAAGTGGGCAGGACAGGGAGACACAGAGGAGCATGGCCAAGTGTGGAGGATGAGCGCGACGGGGGGAAGCATGGGTGTGGTCTGGAAGACAATCACGGCTGAACTATGGCATGCGGCCGCCGAGCTCTGTGGTGCCTCTGTTTACCTACCGTAAGTAGAAGGAGAAATTACGTCTCTTCTTTGCCATCCACGATAGGTAAAGAGAGGCTGTATGAAGCACAGTGGCCAAACGACGTATCAGTTCAAGCTGATGGCTCAGGGCGCTGAGTCAGCGCTGCCTGAAGCCAGCAGCACGTATAGTAGCAAACAAGCACAGACAGCCTAGTGCTAGCACCAATGCTAAGTAGCTTTTTGTTTCCTTATTCACGATGTGTTTAAAACATACGGGTTATAACTTATGTTTTGTTTCCTTATTCATGATGTGTTTAAAACATATGGGTTATAACTTATGGCTTAAACCACTTCGACGTTGTGGTCGTCCAAAGTGCAATATACGGATTTCAGCTTCTCTGTTTCTCTCAGTATGCTTCTGTGTGCACACGTAGCACACAAGATGAGCAGTTTCAACTCATCACAGGGCGGGGAAATTGTGTCTGTGAGACAGTGCCTGTGACGTAGGCACGAACTCTCATGTACCAGTCTCAGCCATCAGAAAATTCAAATGTAGTACCACACAGTGACCATGAACAGCAGCACTAAGATGTGTTTAGACCAAAAATTTTGGAATTTAACACGTTTACACGAAAATGTCAAATATATGCCCTTAAACTGAAAGATTGCATTGGTAAAAACCCATTTATACATTTTATAAGCAAAAAAAGTGGGTTTGGGGTTTAGTTACACTTTAAGCCTACTTTATACTTCTCTATCAACAAGTTTGCACCCAAACACAGACTACCTGGTGGAGATGTTTTTCTTTTATATATTTCTCTTGGTGTGTCAGTGTTGCAAAGCATTTCCCTGCTAGGACAGCAGTATTTGCTGACTTTTTCTTGCGGGTTTGCCTACCATTACCGTTGCATCGCTGATCAACTAAAGATTATTTACTTCTTCAGTTTGTAAACACATTCCCTCTCAAGGAGCAATTGAAGACAGACTTTTGATTGAGTTGGAAAGCATTATACTAAAAGTGCAGCTCATTAAGAACCACTCCGAATCGTGTTTTTTGTGTTGTTAAAGGGCCTAATCTAATGCAAAATCTAATTTTTGCTGTTTTCAACCATCTGGTAAGTGCAATTTTCTAATAAAAAAAACCCATCACAGTGATTTAGGCTTAATTCACGAATGTTTGAGTAATCCTCCTGAATCCTGCTCTCTGAGCAGTTGCACTACCCTTTCCTGGAAAACAACTGAGTGGTAACATAGCGACGTATTTTACGTCACTATGTTACCGCTCGGAAGTGCTAGAGGTGTCTGCACCGCCCCTGCAGAGAGAGCACCTTACCTCTGGTAGAATTGAAAACATACCCTCCCCCCCTTCTCATAGCTCCATTTGGCTGCGTGGATTACAGGTCTTTATCCTTCATTCCTAAAGAACAGCAGCTGGATCAAAGAACAAAGATGCCTGATGGACAGAGAAGTAGCTATATGCTAATTCTAATGTGTGTTAGCTAGTCATCAAACTGCTTATGTGATCTTATAACAACATTGTGTGGTTAATTAATTGATATGTAGCATGTCAGAATGTTCAGTAAATGGGTGCAAACAACACCTATGGCTTTATTATTTAATGGGCTGGAAAGATCTGCTTATTGGAATCAGCTAGTTATTTGGTGCTCTGTCTAAAGTCTGGATGGACTCAGTCGTAGATTTAGCAGCTGAAAGAAGCTTTATTGACTCAGTTTTTTACAAAATAGAAATAAATAAACCAAACGTCCGAGCCCTTAATATAACACAGTTTCATTGTGGCACTTGGTGCACTGTCGGACTCCAGGTTGAGATGTGGCTCAGCCTGTTTTTCTCAGAGAGAGCAGTGCTGCACTGGAGAGGAGTGGGTGAGGGCGATGCGTGGGGGGTGGGTGTGTGTGTGCAGGAGGCGGGATTATAGAGAAACGAGCCATATTTTTTTTGTTTTGGAGTGGTTTAAGAATAAATTTGTTAAATTGAATCAAACCTCTGGTTTCTTTTATTCTGAGTGTGTGTGTGAATTATTGCAAAAAAATAATTTCCTTCAGATAAGGTCTTTTGGTACAATCACTAATAATCAGTCTAATTATTAATAATAAGAACATTGGTCGATAGCCTTCTTTTAAATCAGATATATATGTTTTGCCAGTTTGAGAAACTGGATGGTGCCCCTCTAATAATTTGAAAAGATAATTAAATTAATAATCCCTAAATTATTAATTTAATATTCTTGGAATAACCAGATTGAGCGTACTTTTTCTTTAGCAGTTTTTAATTGATAAATCCCCAACACCATAGCACCTTCCTTGGCAAAATCCAAATTTAACATGTTTTATTTTCCATCCCTCTCTTTAAGAAAGGCGACGCGTGAAACCATCAGATATCCGCAGAAATACGGGAGTATAGTCCGGTCAGGTTTCGATCCCAGGTGAGTGTCATGCTTGCTAACCATTCAGTCAAAGGGATATCCCTGTGGCCAACAGCCAGGGCACATTATTGCTATGTCAACCCAGGATGTAGAAGGCTAAATCAGTACATTTGACCTGACCTAAGTCACACAGTGTCATATAATCAGATTGGCTACCATATCATAAAGAAAAGGCAAACAGTAAATGGTAAATGGCCTGTATTTGTATAGCAGTTTTACTTAGTCCCTACGGACCCCAAAGCACTTTACACTACATTCACCCATTCATGCACACATTCAAGATGGCAAGCTACGTTGTAGCTGCAGCTGCCCTGGGGCGCACTGACAGAGGACACTGGCGCCACCGGGCCCTCTAACCACCACGAGTATGAGTGAAGTGTCTTGCCCAAGGACAGAACGACTAAGACCATCAGAGCCGTGGGTCGAACGTATGTTTTAAGGTTCTTTTAATGGTTTTTAAGTATCTTAATGGTCCTGGGCCTTCTTATCTTTCAGAAATGCTTTTACCACATGAACCCTCGCGGTCTCTGTGCTCCTGCGGCAGCTATCTCCTTATCATTTCCAAAGTCAGGACACAAACTCATGGTGAGGCATCTTTCCGTTTTTATGGCCCTCACCTCTGGGACAGGCTGCCAGAGGATCTTAGGGCCGCAGAGAATGTGAATGTTTTTAAGAGCAAGCTCAAGACTCAACCTTTTTAACCGAGCTTTTAAGTTAATATATGTTTAACTGGTCAGCATGTCTTACCATATTTAATTTTTAGTAGAGCTTTTAACTATTTTTTTCTGCTTTGCATTTTTATCAAGATTCTATGTTATCATTGTTTTACACTTATTGTTTTACACTTTTTATTTTATACACTTTATATTTTAACTTATTTTCATCGTCCTCACAGTGTTTCCTCTCTGGGGGCCACCTGCATTTGGGGCGGTGGTTGGCTGTGGCTGCCTGGGTGCCCCCCGGGTAGCGCTTGGGTGGAGTTGGGGGTACCAGCCCTCCCTCCTCTGGGCGCCCTGGTTCAGTGCCTTGGCTGCTGCTGCTGATGCAGATGGCTCCCATAATGGCGTTTCCTGGCTCATCTGTGCTCAGCCTGCTGTTTTTGTCGCTTTTAAGTGTGTGTGTGTGTATGGCTGATGGGTTTGGTTGGGAGGGTGGTGTAGTTGCGATGATGATTTTATTTTTGGTTTTTGTATGGGGGGGTTTTGGGGTCATTTTAAATATGTAAAGCACTTTGAGAAACTCTGTTTGAAAAGCGCTTTATAAATAGTTTGATTGAAATAATTACACTGTACTGGAACTCACTAGAATTCGAATCATGCATTGCTGACAGCTCAGCTTGGGTTTCTGAAGTAGGCTTTGACTAGTGATTACTGCAGTTCAGCTGTGGTGGGGTATATAGCACATGCGGTCTCGGCCACACCTCCATGGCAAGGTGCCATGAACTGCCTACAGCACAAAAGGATTTAGAGAATTGGCTCCAAAACCTGGGTGCTCCATTATGCAGGTGGTTACCCTTACTTGCTGACATCTGTGTATTATTTATGGCAAAGGGAATAACTGATATCAGTAAATGGAAAATAAAATCTGGGCTAAGAGTTTATTTTTAATGCAATAACTGTGATGGTGTAAAAAGTTTTTTTCGCACATTCCTGAATGATTTTCTAATTATGCTTGGATACATCTCTCTGCAACACACATTTTCTGTTGCGGACAATGATGTACAGGGGCCGCAGGTGCACCTGTCAAGGCAGAGTCATACGAAATTAGTCGAGCTAATCTATATTTAGCATTAGATTTGACCAACAACAATGTACCACACAGAGACGATGCCCATTCTATGCCGTGATGCCACTACAGGCTCGGCATCTGCTGCTCCCCGGGGCAGAGAGTAAGACAACGGCTCAAAATGATATGGCTAAGGGCCGCTCGCCTCCTCAACAGAACCTATCTCCTTCTACTCTGTTCCCTCTGGTGTGGTGAAAAATCTTCAACCTCCATCTTATTTCTCTCTGAGGCAATGGAGTTACTATGGCTCTCTCCACCTTTCTGGCCGTCTTAGACTCTAAGCAAACACTACCCCTCACATTTGGTAAAGACTCTAGAAGAAAAGATTATCACAATTTAAGCACAAAAAAATGCATGTACTGGTAGTACCAGCATGGCGTTAGCATCCATGCTAATTAGGTTTTCTGTTACGGGGAGCACCATGGCGTCAGCTTCTCTTTCTTTTTTCAAATTGTTTTTTTTTTTTTTTTGTCCCACGGTTTTTCCCCCCCATATTTATCACCCAGTGTCACTATTTCACTGTTAGTGGAAGGATTTTGTTATTCCAGCCAGATCCTCCTCCAACCCTTCAGGCGTCTCGGTCAGCCAGGAGGATGCAGTGTACAGCCCAGGACTTGGCCCTTTTGCCAACCCCACCCAAGGTGTGGGTGCTGATGATATGGAGGAAAAACAACACCCTCAGCACCCACAGCATCCCCAGCGGGAATCGAACCCGGGACCTTCTAGCTGTGAGGTGAGCTGCGCCACCATGCTCCCCCTCGGAGTCTGGGCCAAGTAGGTACTATTGGAAAAACACCATTAGATACCGATCAATTGTTTAAATCAGTAAAATATAAATTGCTCTTCTTCAGCAGGGGCCTCATTACCGCCCCTTTAAAGACAGCAGAAAAAAACCCTGTCTGAAGGAACCAATTGGTCATGGTTAAAATCTTGTCTCTAAAACATCATTAAATTGCTTAAAGGGTGGGAATTGGGTCCATAACACCTTTGGTGGGTCTCACTGAGGAGAACACTTTATTAAGAGTCCCAGCTACCACCAGGACAAAACCGTCCAGTTTTTCTTCTGGTAAAGGCACATGCTCAGATTTTTCTAAAACCATGTTTAAGAAGATATAATATTACATCTGATGGCGTCTACCTTACCTCTGAAGTGGTCTGCAAACTCCTCACATAGAGTGTTTGAGGAGGTTTTCTGAAATGCATTAGAGGAATGGTTAAAAATGTTGTCTAAAGTGGAAAACAGACTTTGGGGATTATTTTATGTTCTGAGATGATGACCAGTGTAGTTTAACTGCCGAAAAATTGTGCCATAGAAACCGAGCTGCATATGAAATTAACAGCTCTTCCAAGTTGTTATTCATAATGCTGAGGCTGGCCACAAGGTGGCAGTAGATGCTAAATTATCCTAATTGTTGAAGAATAAGAACGCTCTCCTCTAGTGGAGCAGAATGCCGGGATCAACCATCTTAGATTATTCTTCTGTCTGTGGCTTGTGTGAGGAGGAGAAGTGATTCAAACCTTTTTGAACTACATGAGATTTCAAGACCAGAGGCTGATTCGATTAAGGACATACCGAACGGAAGAGCCCAAGAAGTTTTACGTTCTGTGACTGGAACTCTGATTGAGTTGAGTGTGAGTTCACAATTTTTTCCACATGCTGTTGAATGCTAAGTGAGTAAGCAAAGTGCTGAATTCTGTAAAATGACACTTCTTGCTCATAAAACCAGTTGGTATAAATAAATAAAAATAAGAGATCTAAGTCATGTATATACATATGTGATGATTTATGTGTTTTATTAATTTGGTGTCAAAGAAAATGGTTATTTAATGTAGGTGAAGTGATATTCAGACATTCCATGTTGGTTAGCAGGATGAATGTGAACCAGTTCTGGGTTATGTGTTGGATAAAATTATTTTTGAGCAACTATTGTGTTGCATTGCTGTTGTAAAGATATGTGGCTGTGTCTTGATACTATTATGATACATTATACAAATACACTTTTAGTAATGGAGGTATATTATAAAACACACACTTTATAAGCACACATGGTTGTATGAATATATAACGTTAATAAATGCAGTTCATAATAAAAAACATGAGACAAAAAATAACTTTATAATCCACAACCTGAGTGTCAATCATTAGCCCTTCCTATATGCAGAAGTAGTGGTGGGGTATATAACATGAGCAGTCTTGGCCCTACCTTCGTAGCGAGGTGCCATGAACTGCCTGCAGCAAAATCGGCTCATAACCTGGGTGCTCTGTTATGCAGGTGGTTACCTCTACTTGCTGACATTTGCTCATTACCTATGACAAAGGGAATAACTGATATATCAGTAAATGGAAAATAAAATCTGGACTAAGAGTTCATTTTAATGGAATAATTGTGGTGGTGTGAAACGTTTTTTTTTGCACATTCCTGTATGTTTCTCATCATGCTTGGATACATCTGTCTGCAACACACATTTTCTGTTGCGGACAATGACGTACAGCGGCCGCAGGTGCTCCTGTCGAGGCAGAGCCACACGAAATTACTCAAGCTAATAGATATTTAGCATTAGATTTAGCCAAAAACAATGTACCACTCAGAGACAGCGCTTATTCTATGCCGCGATGCCGCTACAGGCTTGGTATCTGCTGCTGCTCCGTGCAGAGAACGAGACAACGGCTCAATACGAAATGGCGCCGCTCCCCTCCTCTACAGAACCTACCTCCCTGTACTCTGTTCTCTTTGGAGAAGGAAGCTGAGGAAAAATTCTCAACCTCCAGATTATTTCCAGGCAAAGGAGCTCACGTTACTACGGCTCTCTCCATCTTTCTGGCCATCTGTGACGCTGCATTGCTGCCTGCAATATGTCAATCACAGCCCAGACCACGCCCAGACCTTCACCCCCCCGCGTTTTTCCTGGTCCGCCAGGCAACGCCTCCTTTTGAGCTTTTTTTCAAAAATAAATGTGGGCGGGGTTATACTCTGGTAGGGGGGTGAGTTACTCTTTAAATATAAAAGCAGGATTTAACCATTTGACTGCACTGTTTTCACTAGGTTTATATCAAGTTTCTTTTTTTTTGTTTACGTGTCCTGTCTAGCAGTTTGCTACTCAGAGTTGGTGTCTGAGTACCAAGTACAAGCCCAATATATTTACTTTCCCAAGCAGAGCATTACAGCTTTGCTATGGTACTTCACTTGATATAAATATGTGAAAAATCTTTATTAGTGATTACAATGGGTTTAATTTCTTGAAGTTATGGACACGAAATTGAGATAACAAGCAGAAAGAAAGAAGATGAAGAAGAGAAACAGGACAGGTAGGAGTGTGAACTGACGATACAAGATAGGAAGGCAAACAAAGTAGACAAGAAAACATCCCAGTCCTCCACCTCTGTTGGACAGCAGAGAAGTAGGAAAAACAAAACAAATAAACACAACTAATAGAACAGAACAACAGTAACAAAACGGATTCGGTAATATGAAATAATGGTGTATTCAGACCAACCCCATGCTTCACCGTCAGTTGCAGCAAGATTACATGTAAAGTCTTTGGTAGAGTACGTCAGAGGTCCGTCAAAGTCTCTGCGGTGCTTTGTGTACGTTGGCTCCGTCAACTTCACTTGCGTTACATACGGAAACGCACCAAAGCAGCAGTTCAGGTAGTTTAACTTTTGACGGACCCAACGCAGTTAACGCAGTGCGGCAACCAATCAGAGCGTCCTACTGTAGTTATGTAACTATACATGTATCTTTAATGAAGCGCGGGTCCAGTGAAAACATTTACAACAAACGCAGATTTCAAAAATCAGAAATAACACTTACCAAAGACAGATGGATAGGTGCTCCTAAGGGGGAAGAAAGAACCTGTAGTTGGTGTCCTGGTATGAGATTTAAGCTCCGATGCGGCCCAGGAGGTCGTAAAATTAGGTGCACAGGACAGACGGAAGTAGCGCTGAAAGCGAACCTCATCCATAAGCAGCTCCCTGAGCAAATGGTTAAACTCCCCAAACTCAGAACGCATTTGAAGAAAGAGTGCTGATGCACCCGATGTCGACGTTGTCTAGCTTTATCTAGCAAATAAAGCCAAGCCACTCTCTCGTTAGGATCCACCATAAATCAGAACGTGCAGCAACAGAGGAAGCCCCGCCCATGCGTTGTTTTTTCCTCAGAAGCAGGCTATGGAAGCCAAAACGTACATACGTCAAACTTCATCCGTTGAATGCGTTGACTGATGCAGACCAACTGTGCAGTGTGAGTGCACCATAAGAACTCAGTGTTTCCTGTAGGATTATTTTTAGCAGTGGGGGCAGGCATGCCGAAAGAACCCTACCCCCCCAAAAAAAAGTCTAAATGGCTATATAGTCTATAGTCTAAATGGGTAAAATGGCATAAGCTCTTTCCCTTAAACATTGAGATACAAACTTAATTTTTACCAACTCTGAAAATAAAGTAATGAATAATAGCGTTATCAGGTTGCGATTTGTGAAAAAAACAGATTGGGGAATTTTGAGAAACATTTTATCTTTGGTCTACTGTCTAATAGCTGATGTAATATTGCGCATATTTTCATCCAACTTCAACTAAAGAAAACACGGTTTGGCTTAAAGAGACCCCTTCCACTCAAAATATGTTCTAAATGGCATAATAGGCTAGGCTACTGTCAAATACATAATGTTAACAACTTATTTTAAATTGTCAGCTAGGCTATCCTAGCCTATAGTTTACAACGTTTTGGTCGTGTGGCCTTTGTGCGTGTGTGTAGCCTATTTCATTAAAACCTAAACTTTTTATGTTTAGGCTAATGCAACACAACTGTTTACTTTGTTTTACAGACCGCTATAGGAAATTGTTTTTCCCCACAGCAGTCATGGTCTACAACAACTCCTTGAAAAATTAATTAGTAATGAGCTCAAAACAACACTTAATTTCCCTCTGGGATCAAAAAAGTATTTTTGAATTTGTATTTAACATCATTACATCTATTACTACATCTACAGACTATTTCCAATTGGTATTATATTCAGACATGAAAACGGGTCAGGGGTGAAGAAAATTTAGACTTTGATATTTACTCTTTAGGCGCCCTGGCTTTTTCTATAAACTATTCAATATTGATATCACTAGTACAAAATGCTGTAGCTTTAATATTGTTATTGATAAAGGTATACTGTAAATGAGAAAAATCTTCAGTATGATCCACAGTTTGTGATGGGAACAAATTAACACTTCTAACTTTCATATTATGATGTCATTAGGCATTGGATGTATTGGTTTGGAATACTTTTACAGATGTTTATCTTTTTTATATTGTTTAAAACTTACTTCATTTTGAATATTAATATTTTTTTATTTTTCTATATATGTCTTTTCTGCATATATATTTGTTGACATTTTTTTCAAGAACAGGTGGACATATCTGTATATTTCCTTTGTTATGAAGCTCCATTAGTCGATTCACTACATAAAACAACATAAAGGAAATTATTGGGCTCAGAATTTTACAGATCCATCCCCAAAATAACCAAAGGCTCATCAAATAGTTTGATCCACTGCTGATACTTGTCATCAAACCTCGCTAACATTATCATCAGCATTATCATCTGCAGGAAAGTAAACTTTAACTTGCTGTTCACCAGCTTATTAGCAGTCTGTTTTTTCTCGCGTTTTCCACCGCATGTGCTGCTATTTCCTCCGATTTTTACATTCCCTCTTCTTCTGTCACAATCGGTGTAATGAACATCCCTGTTACCCGATCACACACCTTTCTCTCAGCAGGAGAACGTGACGAACAGCATCGCACCTGTTGCTGCTGTGGAGAGTCATCGCGAACGGGACCGGCTGTTGCTTTTGTTGTTGCTTTTTCTCATTGAATCTACACGATTTACGTAGGTCACTTATTTTGGTTTCAAAACGGCGATTATCGCAGAAAGGTGAGTGATTTTCATGTCTGTATATTAGTGACTCACTTACTGTTGTTTCCAGATGCTTTGATATCAGGACGTGAGCTGACAGAACTAGTCAAGTTGAACTTTGTCCAATTGAAACGGACCGACCGCGATTACATTTTTGGTGGAGCTATTAAGTTTAATAGTCGACTCAGAAGAAAGCTAACGTTTTGACAAAAAGCTACATCAAGACTAGACTATGTGGAGTTAAACTGGACAGCCCCAATAAGCTCTGAATAGTTTTACTTGTTAAACTGCAATATCAGAGGCAGCCAATGGGGGGTGCATTATGTTGGCAGGATCATTTTAAAAGGCAATTTCTATTTTAGTTTCAGTTCGTTTTTACCATTTGTTAGGTAGTTTAGTTCTAGTTTTTTGAAAATGCTTAGTTTCGTTTGTCTTGTGGGGCAAGACAAAAAAAGAAAAAAAAGTATAATAAAATCTCAGAAAATGCTTTTTTATTGTGCTTTTTTAAAAATTTATCGACATGGGCCAGATTAACAACCATACCACCAGGCAAGTATATGGTAGAGTTATGTAAACACAATAACAGCACCTGTGCGTTAAAAAGCCAAACAATTAAATGCAGTTGCTACAGTTCTATAAAAACACTGAGTGGCAACACAACAAAACAAAAGCCTAAGCCATCTTAAGTGCTATGATGCTTTTGATCATCTTGCACATTTGCACTTTCTCTCAACCTTTGCTGATATGACACTAGGCGGACCACAGCAACACAGACGACTTGACTGACATGTTGGGATAATGCAGTACAGCCAGTAAAAAACTACAAACAAGCAGAAACTAGAGAGAGGTTATTCATCCATCAACACAGCGGATACATGCACAACCTGCTTCAGCTACACAACTCCGGTGTAACACCGACTCCCTTTGCTGTTGTTTGTAGTATGCAGTCACAGTCTTAGCTAAATTGTTAGCCAATGTTAGTCAATGGGATTGTAGCCAACTTTCCCGTTCTATTGTTTTTATCAATGCAATTTGTGCAACTAAAAAGACAACACATGATCGTATCTGTTTCTGGTGACAATGCAAGAGTGACATAGAAATAATTCCTCATGAGACATCTTATGAAACGAAAAGTAAGCACATTTTCTCGTTAAATTTAGTTTGTTTTAGTCATTTTGTAAACACTCATTACAGTTTCAGTTCGTTTTCATTTTGTTTCAAATTCTCGTTTTTATTTCAGTTAACAGTTGCTTCTAGTTTTCATTATTTTGTTCGTTTTCGTTAACAATAGTGACTCTGGTGACAGCATGCAGGTGTAAATAAGGTTTCCTCATGCAAGTGATTGATAACTGGTGTAAGGAGCCGTCAACCCGTCCTACAGGAATTGACGCAGATATGTATGTCAGAGATGTATGTGTCCAGAGCTCCCCAGAGCGCAGAAGCCACAGGCATGGCCGACGACAACCCAAGAGAGGAACAGATGGAAGCACCAGGGGAACACACAGCAGCCGCAATGCTGGGGCCCGGGAGGTTGCTGGGACGAGCCCACGGGCTCCACCGGTAACCGGCTACGCCAGGGCGGGCCCGGTCCAGGAGCCCCACAGATATAAGGGGCGCCCCGCCCCCCAGCAGGGCCCCAACCAGGGACCGGCCACCAAGGGTTCCCTGCCGCAAGGCTGGAGGGACCCGCCGATGGATGACACACGCCAACGCCACCCCGGCCAATCCCCACCGCCAACAACCCATGCTCATCTACATGAAAGGATTCAACACTTTACTTACGCTTTATGTGTCTGCATCAAAGGTTTACTTCAACTGCTTCCAAGGGTCCAGACTACCTGAGTGATCCATGAAACTATCACAAGTCTTCCGTTCCCTAAAAAAACTAACCTAGATCATTTTTTCCCTTTCGAGCAATCTGCCCAAGATTTGTGAGGGGTGGGGTGGCTGTCTCCTTATTGTAAGCTGAACTCTGTTTTAGTCCAAATGTATTCATTGCTTAAAATACACGTTTTGCAAAATCCTCAATATGTTCAACTGATCAGTAAATTAATCATATCCATTGGATATTGGAGGATCCACCAAAGGGTCTGTTCTGTGCACATCCATGGTATGTACCGTGCTGCTGTCTTAGTGCTGTATCATATTACCGTGTCACAATTTCTGCAATCCTATATTACACCTCCCATTAAACAGCATTTTTAATGTTCTTTTAAATGGCAGGAAAACATTTTTCGAGGTTATTGTGGTGGAAAAAATGTGTATCTGAGGGGCCTTGGATGAGAGAAAAAAGGATCAGTTGTCTTCATACAAAAGTTTATTTTAAATTCGCATGGAGAGTCCATAGTAAGCACTAAGGTTCTTCACAAAGTCACAAGTATATATATACTGATTTAACCACACCCTATTGGATTTGTTGTTGACCGGTTCATTAATCAGCTCTGAGAGAACAAACAACTTCATACATGGTTGCAGATAAGAAATTGCTTAGAGAAAGGACACTTTGTTTTAGCAGTCAAACAGGATGTGTCACAGAACAGCCTAACTAAGCATAAATCAGCAATAACTAATCATGTTTTATCTAGGTACTGTGGGTAATGAATAAAAAGCTTATAACTGAAATAAAAAATGTCTATAACACTGAAACTTAGACTTTGGTTATACTCCCAAGTCCCCAAATAGCTACCGAGCCTTTCAAACTACCAAATCAAGGGAGGAAGCTCAGATTTAAAATATACATTATATTTATGGATGATCAAGAGTGAGCTTTAAAGCTATTTAAAAACATTCATAAACCATGGACTTCATTTCTGAACATTTGAGCAATAGTTTAAATTGACCTCTTGGAACCAGTTCCTTTAATTTCCAGTATTTTTGTAAGTTGTTTCATGTAGGGGATGTAGGGGCAGAATACTGAAAATGCCACCTTACCAGATTCTGTGCGAACACGGTACAGACAGAAGCAATGATTCTTGAAAGTAAAGAATATTGTCCAGACACTCTTGGTTGAATAAATATACAGAGATATGGTGGGAGCCGACGCAGAATACCCTTATAAATGAACATAGTGCTGGCCAGCGCACACATGTGTAAATGTCACAATGGTGTGTGTGTGGGGCTTACAATTTGTTATAAACCACAAATAGGCATGGTAGACAGAGTCAAGCAGTTTCAATACTTGAGCTGGGGCATTCATATTTCTCATATAATTCATATATGCTGCAACAGGACCTTGAAAAACTCCATGCATTTATCTTTTGTCTGATTCATTACTCCAACAGCGTCCTCACAGGTCTGCCTAAAATGTCAATCATACAGCTGCAGCTGATCCAGAACGCATATGTAACGGAGTATGTGGTAAAAAGGCTGCAAACCCTTAGTGATGTAGAGTCGCCCACATTTAGGTAACGTTAAGTAAATAAGATCAAGATTAAGCTAAATAACTTAGCTGGTAGCTACTTTATCTACCCCTGACTTAAGTTACAGTAACAGTTCAGGTTTAATTTTATTGACAGATTGACAGAACAAATAGAAATGGGCTGTGTAAAGGCTTTTTCAAAGGCTTTTTTTTTTCTTTTCTCTTCTGCACCTCTAAGAATCAGAATTGAAAACTGTTTAGAACAGGAATCAATAGTGAAATGCGGAATTGGAATCGTTAAAATGCAAACGATGCCCAACCCTACTCATCAAAAAAGATCAGTAAGGATGAACGCAGCCTGCCCTGAATTTTGAATGTTTTTGCACATTTATTTTAAGCACATTTGCATATCTTCTTACTCCATGGTTTCATATGAAAATTTTGATTAAGTGAAATAGTCTAATTATTTTTGAAAGCCAGAGAGGATATAAATAAAAACAGACAAAAAACGCACTTGAAGCTAGTAAAAAAACAAAATAAAAAAAACTAGTCTCAACGATTTTTTCTTTACTTTTAATGTTTATTTTTTATGTTCTGTGGATTAGGTCACTTAGCTTGATTGACACAGTAATAATGATTCACTGCAGAATAAACTTTCTTTTTGAAATAAATAAACAACTAATATCAGGTGTTTTTTATCTTACATTTGTTTGCTAAAATATTCTGGGAAACGAATTGCTCTAAAAACTCTAATTTTCTCAATTTATCAAATTAATATTTTCTGTCCACCTAACAAGATTCCATGATACGTCTGATGGAGCCGATCCGCATGTCCATGGGACCTGTTCCCATGTCTCTCATGCTCCTGTACTCTCCAGGCCTCAGGTAGAGCATCCTCCCTCTGAAGTTAGGCTGCTCATATAGTAGCCAGTGGCCATCCATGACGTGAACAGACTGGCAGTCGGACATGCGGTATCGCTCCTGGATGGAGTCACAGTCGTCCATCAGCTCGTTCATCTGACCACTGAAGTTCTCCCGCTCATAGATCCTCATTCTGAATGGACCTCTGTGCTATGAGAAGATGCATAATTACTTTCAGAAAACATTTTCCCAAAGATTAACATAAATAATGGACAAAGTGAATTTCGCCAGTACAGTATGTATATATCCACCCACAAAACCAGGTTACAGAGAAAACATAGAAGCATAGAATGGCTGGTGACTTAACAAATCCATTTCAGGAGCACATAACAGGACGTGAATGTTTTGAGTTGTAAGGATGAGCTTGAAATGTGCTTCTGTTTAGAAAACCTCATGTCCTGCATGTTACCAATTAAATATGTTTTGTGTAATTATGTTTTTTTTACCATGGGGATCATGCGGCAGGAGCGGATGCAGTCACTCATGCTCATTCCCATGAGCCGCTGGTTGTCAGGGTACTCTCCTCGCCTTACCAGCATCTGGTGGCCCATGAAGTTTGAACGTTCATAGACCATGAAGCAGCCACTCTCGACCCTGCATGAGTTGCAGCGGCTTAGGTAAGAGGTGAGCTCTGCACAGTCACTGCTGGTCTCATAAGAGCGACCCTGGAAGTTCTTGTCCTCATAAAAGATGATCTGAAAAAAACAGAAGTTATAGATATTATCTAATTTCGAATTTATGTTATAACAAAAAGCCAAAAGTCTCTCTTACTCTGCCCATTTTAGTGGTCAGTTGTGTCCCTGATTGCACTGGTACTTTGGCAAGGCAAACTCTGTCACTTTTATACCCATCATGATGACTAATGATCTATGGAGCCATTGTTTTGAATATCTTACTCAGCAGCGTAGCATACGGGGGTATGATGTTTGTTAAATCGCTCTGTAAATGGTTATTATTCCAGTGTGTATGCATCTGGTGCAGTGCCAACTGCAGTGGCTGTCCTATGGGGTACAGGTGGGTGACAGCAGAAATTTTATCTGCAGGGACTCTGCTGTCAGAGGAATAAAAGGCACTGTTAAAAATCACAATACATCTAAGTCTATCATCTAAATATATAGTATTATTATTTCAAATGTAGTCATGTACTTTAACATACTTTTGCTTTAACGTGTTAAAACTTTACATCATTTTACTCTAAGTAGTATTTCATGGTCATATGCTTTTTTTAGTCACATCTTTAGTAGCTCTGTTGTATTGTATGTGTTAACTGTTTGTTCTCCCTGAACAATGCAAAGCACAATGAATTGCCTTGACGTTGAGAGTGCGCTATACAAAACTGGCCTAACCTTGCCTTGCCTAGATGGCAGTGGCAGGGGGAGGAAAACGTGGAAGGAGAGTGGGGCCAAGGGCAGGCTTGCTTTTACCTTACTAGCCAGAGGCTAAATGCATTGTAATATCAACACTGTTAAGGAGTGAGCACTGTCCTGCAAGTTCCTTAGAGACCTTACCCTATGTTAATGGCACAGGGAAGAGACTGGGTGGGGAGGGTGGAGCCAGAGGTGGACTTGCTTGGTAAGCCTTTGATCCTGCTAATAACTGCTTGTAGTTCTAGTTTAATATTCAATCCGAACAAACTGAACAGAGTACATACAAGAGATAAAAATGATTTTACTTAAAATACGAATAGTTCACTTGCTGTGGCCTGACCGCACAGTCAGTACTTACATGCAGTAAGGCTTACAGAAAGAAGCTGGAGAACAAAACCCAGAGGAGCAATATGAGATATGTCTGGTCTGGAATGAAAAAGATCACAGGATTTAAGCACAGGAAGGACTGGATATATGGAAGTCTTGATAGAGCCAATGAACTGAACACATTCTTCAGTAGGTTCAGGAACAAGCTCAGCATCCTCATCTCCTGTTTCCAGCCAAAAAGACATCCCACTCTTCTTTGACCCACACCTGTCCTGTCACACCTCAGATGTTTTATCATCCACCTCAGTAATGAACTCTGCTACTTCCACAACTTTGTCTTCAACCAAGTCAGGAGATGCTGCTACCCCTTTTATCTCACTCTCCCACCTGTCTGTCTCTAGAAGTCAAGTGAAGAGGCAGTTGGAGAAACTGAACCGGAAAAATGCTGTAGGTCCAGATGGTGTCAGCCCCAGAGTACTGAAGACCTGTGCAGAGCAGCTCTGTGGGATTCTGCAGCACCTCCTCAACCTTTTCCTGATCCAGGAGAAGGTGCCAGTGTTGTGGAAGACATCCTGCCTTGTTCCAGTTCCAAAGAAAAATCACTGATCAGTCATCAATGACTATAGACCTGTCGCCCTTACATCCCACATCATGAAGGTCCTGAAGAGACTCCTGTTGCCCCACCTGAGTAAGCAAACTAAAACCTTTCAGGACCCCCTGCAGTTTGCTTATCGCTATTGAATTTTCGTTGAAGATTCCATCATCAACCTGCTTCAACAAACTAACTGTTATCTGGAACAAGCAGGCATCACAGTGAGGATCATGTTCTTTGATTTCTCCAGTGCATTTAACACAATTCAGCCTGATTTGCTTTGTCAGAAACTCCTGAAGACACAGATGGAGGCCTCAACAATCAGCTGGATCAGTGACTACCTGAGAAACAGTCCACAGTTTGTGAGACTGAAGGATAGTTTCAAACCAGCTGGTCAGCAGCACAGGAGCACCACAAGGGACTGTACTTTCACCATTCCTTTTCACTTTGTACACCTCAGACTTCCAGTATAAGATGGAGACCTGTCATCTGCAGAAATTCTCAGACGACTCTGCAATTGTGGGTTGTATCAGAGATAGAGAAGAAGTTGAATACAGAGAGCTGGTGGAGTGCTTTGTGGCATGGTGTGGAAACAATCATCTTACATTCAATCTGAACAAAACAAAGGAGATGGTTGTAGATTTCAGAAGAAACAGGGATAAGTCAAAGACTGTATCTATCAAGGGAGAAAAAGTGGAAGTGGTTGAGGAGTACAGATACCTGTGAGTTCACCTGGACAACAGACTGGACTGGAGAATCAACAGTGAAGCTGTCTACAAAAAGGGACAGAGCAGACTGTACTTTTTGAGGAAGTTGAGGTCCTTCAAGGTTTGTGGCAAGATGCTGCAAATCTTCTACAAGTCTGTTGCAGAGAGTGTCATCTCTTCATCCATCATCTGTTGGGGTAGCAGCATCAGAGCCAGGGACTTAAAACGGCTCAACAACATGATAAAGAAGGCTGGTTCTGTTCTGGGGACACATGGGGAAAAACTAGAGATAATGATGCAAAGAAGGATTCTTTATAAAATTAAAAAGATTATGGACAACCCTGAGCATCCTCTTCATGAGACTATCCTACAGAAACAGAGTATCTTCAGGCTGAGGCTTCTTCAGTTTTGCTGCAACACAGACTGCTACAGGAAATCATTTCTCCCCACAGCCATCACGGTCTACAACAACTCCTTGAAAAATTAATTATTAATGAGGTACAACTCTTAATTTCCCTCTGAGATCAATACAGTATTTTTGAATTGAAAGTCCAACCTCTTGTTAGCCAAGCTATTCATAGGATGTGACAAGAAAGCAGCAGGAATAAAACAGGTACACAACTCCGCAAAAACGGGTGTAAGACAAACAGTACAATATTTGTATTGAAAATATTGTAAGAAATAAATAACATTGATGAGCTCCATTCTTTGTTTGAAATTGATTGCTTAAGCTTAGTTAACATACAAACTGTAGTAAAGACATTTGGTGTCAGTCTAGAGGTTTATTACTAATTTATAAAAGGCGGGCCAAGCATTTTATCCTGGTCTATGTTTGAAGCTTCATACAGGCTGGCTATTCAGTAAGAGTCTATTAAACCTTAACCTTGGATTAGGAAAGCAGAGTGTTTTATTTGTTCTAATCCCTGCTCAAGACAACCAGATTTAAGATAAACTTGTAAACCAGTGTTCCCTGATATCCTCCCAACTCTAAATCTCCTGTTTGTTTATGGTGACTTTAAGTTGACCTGCACGTTTACTGAACTGTGTTGACTTGTGTTGATCTGTGAGTGCACATATGTGAAATAAATTAACATCCCAAGATCATATCATATTTGGAAACAGCGACAGTCTGGCCAATGAGTACCTGTGAAAGAGGACCCACGAAATGTTTATCATACCATGCTTGGGGCTTTAAAAATTTGTTTTTCTGGAAGAGGATGAGGAACAAGACAGTCAGACTTTGTCTACTGACCCAGAGCTCTGTAACTGAACATTACATTTTTGTAATAAAGCTGGTAGAAGTTGGATCCGTCTCTCTCATCTCTGATCAAAATTTACAGCCATGGAAACAGCTTACAGCTGTAATTGCAACAGCATCGTGCATTTTCTTCACCTGCTTCACTGCTGTCCCCATTTTTTTTTATATATGTATGGGGGGCCTAAGTCTCCTCCCCTTCTGGTCGGCCCATGGATCCCCCAACTGAAAAAAATATGAATTGAAGTCAGTGGAGTAATAAGTTATTTTCTGGTCCATTTTGTCTTATGTCCTAAATCACATATATTGTGTATCGGAAGGAGATGGCCGTGACTTAGGCTCCCGATGACTCTCTAGGCCAAATGGAAGAATGTCAGTTCAAAACATGTCGCCACCTAGTGTCATGGAGTTGAACACCCGTCATTCAATAATTCAGTTTTCTCAGTGACATGTAAACTGCGAAAGACTGTCTTCCTGGAATAATAATAGGACTAATCTGCAATTAGTCTGATATTGTCAACATTTTATTTAGATAAATTGATACATGTTCTGAGCTTCATAACTTTCTCCTGGTCCACATGGAACTGAAATCTACATCCACTTGTTCGTAATCAAACAGTAAGATTGCTGCCGATTTTGTTGCCATGAGCTCCAAAAATTTTGTCCCAGACAGATTTTTTTCTTATGGGGGTTTAAGTGTTGCTCCGCTGCCATGCTGGAGACTGGAATTAAGCGCCACTTCAGCCAAAGTCTTGAAATGAGGGATCATTCTTTTAACTGAAGTCACCCTCAGAACGAGTCGTTTTCAGATCTGCAAGCTATCGCTTCAGCGGGAGGAAATCTCTTCGCATGCACCAGTGGTCGCAATGAAGTACGGCTTTTGGGAATGATATGCTCCAAAAACATGGCAGGTTAGACGAGACCAAAATAGAGCTTTTGTTTGGATGGAGAAGGATGAGTACAATCCCAAGAACACTATTCCAACTGTACAGCATTAGGTTGAAACATCATGCTTTGGTGGTCCTTCTCTGGCAAGGGGCCAGAATGACTGCATCTGCACCGTATGTTGGACTGAATAGATGGTGCTATGTATCATAAGATTTTGGGCAACAACCTCCTCGCTTCTTAAGAGCATTGAAGATCGGTCATGTCTCAGTCTTCCACCATGACAGTGATCAGAAACACAGGCAATGCAATTACAGAGTTTTTGTGTAAGAGGTATTTAAAGGTCCTGTAGGGGCTCAGCCAGTTTCTTGACCTGAAGCTAAGAAAAAATATTTTGAGGGAGCTGAAACTGTGTTGCTTAGTAATGGCTCTGAAACCTAAAGGATCTAGAGATTTGTGGGCCTATGTATGGAGGAGTGGTCCAAAATCACTGTGTGTCCAAACCTGGTCAAGATCTACAGATCTACAAATGTCTGTAATTGTAAACAGTTTTTTGTACCAGATATTACAGTACATTCTGCCTTTCAATTTATATTGAAAGACAGAATGTATATTGAAAGACAGAATGTCTTTCAATTGAATTTTTTATTAGATTCAGCCTTGACTAGTCTCCCCAGGCAGTTTCACAGAAAGTCGCACCTTGAGACACATGTTAATAAAACTGAGATTTTGTTGGCATTGTTGGGGACTTTTTAGGGTCGTTAGTGCTGACAACCGCCGTAGGAAATGAACATCAGTTCCTTTATGTGTTTCTCCACTAGTACGTTTTTGCAGTGCCGTACTGTACCGTACTACTCGCTACTTGGCGCTACACGGTACAACTCGTTTTGTGTTGCTTCTCCATTGCAACACACCAGAGCGTCTCAAGTGAGCGGGTGCGTCATATGGTGGGTGGCGCCAGAGTACGTAGCCGGAAGTAAACAAAGGCTAAGAGAAGGAGAATGGCGACTCCACTAGTGATCTTGAGGTTTTTGCTCAGTCTGTGGGTTTTTGTACTCGCACGTCGAAGAGAAAGAGAAAGCCTCTCTCATTGAAGAAGGTTATTTCTGTGTCTCTGCTCTGTCTTCTCAAACCCCCAGATGGTCGTGGCAGATGACCGCTTGTACAGAGCCAGATTCTGCTGGAGATTTCTTCCTGTTAAAGGGGAGTTTTTCCTCTCTACTGCGGCTACATGATTGCTAAGTATGAAGAATTGCTGAGAGGATTGTTTTGTTTGGAAGGGTTGGGGTTAACTCAACTGGACCCAACCTCATGACGATGACTTGACGCAATCTGCTGAGATTCCTTAAATATAAAACTTTTTTAACTGAATGAAATGTTTGTATAGTTGTATTTAGATTACTTTTCTAGTAAAGTGCCTTGAGATGACATCTGTTTTGAACAGTAATGCCAGTAACGCGTTACTTAGCAATGCGTTACTCATAATATGACCACATTTTCAGTAGCGAATAATCTAAAGCATTACTATTTTCTTAAAAACAATCAAATTAGTTACTTGTTCACGCCACTGAACTTTATTATTTTGTAGTTGTATACTGCGGCAAAAGCAATAGGAAAACTAGCAACAATAGCAGTAAATGTAGTCTTACAACACTGCGACCGTCTTTTTCTTTGTAATCTGAAACAGCTGATTATTATGTCCTTTACGGGTGCCATGTTTGTTTTATTTCAACGGCCTGAGTTAGAGTTTTGTACTGTCTAACTGTCCGCTAGTGCAGCTCTCCAGTAGTACTTTCAGTGAGCAAGCAAGCATGTGCTCAAGCTTGTTTCATAGTTGCTTGTGTCAATGTGTGGTTAAAAAGCAAGTATATTTCCAGCCTTACAGTCAAAATGCACTTAGAGTAATGTGAGCATTGGCAAAAACAGTTATTGTTTTTATGGTGAGGCAGTGGGGAGGGTTATTGGCAGCAACTGAAAGTAACTAATAAAGTAACTTGTAATTTAACTAAATTCCTTTAAAATAAAGTAATTAGCAAAGTAATTAAGTTACTTTTGGAAGAAGTAGTCAGTAATCAGATTACTATTTCAAAGTAAGTGTGGCTACACTGGTGGTGAAATGGCACTATATAAATTAACTGAATTGAATCTATATTGTACTCCTCATTGTAGAATATAGAAGTAAGAACTTGTGCCAGAAGATGTTTGATTGTTTTTATTTCTCAGTTAAAATTACTGAACTTTTTTACAAGATCTGCCAGAAACTTTGTGGCGATGCCAAAAAGGTCTTAAACATCATTAATGAAATCCTAAATTTCATCCTAACAATTTGTCACCAGGGAAGAGAAGAGATGTTAAATGGAAATGGTGTTTTCCTTTCTAGTCTTGGTAAGAAATTTTATGGCAACATTTGGAACCATCGTTTATGGCAGCTTGGGGCTTTAAAAGAGTTCACATTTCGTTGCACTTCATTTAAAATCATTCCTCTGTAATTTATTGAAAGAAATATTTTAAAACTACATAACAAAACTTACACAGTATGCAAAGACACATACACACACGATGAAACATCGACAGAATATAATGATAAGACCACAAGTCAGTGTTCAGCGTATGATTTATTTCATTCATAGACACATAACTGTGTTCTGCTTCAGCAGGAATCCATTATGCGCCTGACAGAGCTGAGCCTCATGCCGCTGTGCCCCAGCTCTCTCATGCTCCTGTACTCTCCAGGCCTCAGGTACATCATCCTGCCTTTGTAGTGGGGCTGTTCGTACATCAGCCAGTGGCCGTCCATCACATTGCAGGACTGACAGTCTGACATGCGGTAGCGATCCATGATGTTGTCACAGTCGTCCATCAGCTCATGACTCTGACCAAGGAAGTTTTCCCTCTCAAAGATGCGCATCCGAAAAGAACCTTGGTGCTGTTGGATAAATTCAAAAGGGAGCTCACCATATGTCAGAGCAAGGAGACTGCTTCCTTTGAGTTTGATTAAGAATTACAGTTTCTATCAACATTCTGTAACGTGTTAAATTTCTTAGTCATTAACAATAATGCTGCATGTTTTCAGCGTATGTGTGTATACCTGGGGAATTGAACGGCAGGATCGGATGGAATCACTCATACCAAATGACACATAGTCTGAATATTCTCCCCTTCTCAGAAAATACTGGTTTCCCATGAAGTTGGGACGGTCGTATATTACAAAGCAGCCACTCTCCACCCTGCAGGAGTGACACCTGCTCAGGAAGGAGGACATATCCGAGCAGTCACTCATGCACTCATAGTGGCGACCCTGGAAGTTCCTTTCCTCGAAGAAGATGATCTAAAAAAAGAAAAAGAAAAGGTTTCAATAAAGATGTACTTCTCTGTTTTTTATCACACTCGTTTGCATTGCTTCTCTGCTGTGTATATTCTAAACTGTTTTCTGGTAAAGTCTCTACCCACCTTGCCCATGTTTGATGTGCGTTGTGGGATTCTGTCCAACCACCTCTGGCTGCCAAGTGGCTTTTATACTTTATACATGCTGTTACAGGGTTTTGTTATTCAAATTACCTAAAAGCTGATGAATAAGCAGCTCTGTGATCGCTGTTAATTTCATTTGTGCCATCATGATCCAGAACAAAGACAGGGGAAACGGGTGGAAGACACAGGGGAGAAGTGAATATTTTTAAAACCAGAGGATTAAAAAACCTTTTTCATATAATTTAAACAGCTGTATTTGATTTGTTTGTTTTAAGAATATGAATTTTAAAGTTATATATTTTACTTTTTTTACTGTTTTAAAAGCAGAGAACCAAAAGGAAGAAAGTGCTGGTTAATGCTAAAAGACTTAGCTGTTCACTCAACAGCTACTGATGTTAACATGCTGTTTAAAAGTCTAGAGCAGAGACCTCAAAACCCGAGCAAAGGCCAGATTGTTGAAGTTGGATTTAAAACATTCTTGTTCAGACTACATTTTGACAAGATATTGGCTACCATTAGGCCCGGTGTCAGTTTTAAAGGGATCTTTTAATTTCACTAGATCTGAAGAAGACTGTTGGGGGATATAAAGGTTGGGGTGATGGCAAGGCTTTCCAACCTAAAAGCCGGTGGAAGCATGCAACACATTTTAAGAAGACATGACATGCTGTGTTCAATCCAATGTAATTTAAAAACTTTTTGTTTTAAAACTGATCTTACCTTTACATATTTGAATTATTTTTTAGATATGGTTGCTCTTTTACCGTCAGAAATAAACTTCATGGCTTAACCTAAGTAATGAAAAAGAATGTATGTCTGCAAGGGCTATAAATCATTTTGGGGTTCACTTTATTAGCAAAATAAAATACAAATTATTATGTATTTAATTTGGTTGACCAGAACTACCCTTTAAATTATACCCATGGTAGCCCAGTGTTTGGATGTAGTCTGATGGTGAAATAATTATTTCAGGACATAGACATAGAAACAGTTTTAAAATAATATCAAAACAGCAATAATACGTTTGTTGTGTCTTTGTTCAACCAACATAATAGACCTGGCAGTGTCAAATGTCAGGGACACCAGCTGACCCGGTGACTCTGCCCCCCACCCAAAACCCACACCACACACCCAAACACAACAAACACAAAAAACAACAAAAAACAACAAAAAAAACACAAACAAAACACAAAAACACCAAAAAAAAAAAAAACCCAAAAAAAAAACCAAACAACCAAACAAAACAACAAAAAAAACAACACCACAACAAAAAAAAACCCACACAAACCCAAAAAAAAAAAAAAACACCAACACAACACCCAAAAAAAAACAAAACCAAAAACACCCAACAACCAACAACCAACCAAAAACAACACACCCCCCCCCCCAACAACAACCCACCAAACCACCAAAACCAAACAAAAATAAACAGAACGACAACAAAGAACAGCAGCAAGAAGCCAGCACTGACAGAAAGCAAAAGAGAAAAGAACACAGCAAGAAAAGGAAAATGCTTGCTATTATTCATGACGGATCGATCAAAGGTATTGAACTACTATGCACCAATTCAAGTGTCTTTAAATGCCCACAAATGACAGTCAAACAAGTTTCTGAGAGGATTTGATCAATTATTGAGAGCAACCCAGAACTACAAAAAAATGTTGTCCATGCAGGAACAGTCGACGTCTCACACAAGAAATCTGAAATTTTAAAGTAGGACTTCTTGGATTTACTCCAGAAATTTAACACCAACAAGATAGAACTTCACTCATGTGGACCAATTCCAGCAACACCCTCAGACAAAGAATTTAGTCAGATCAAATGATTTACTAGATTTATTAAAACTGTCTGTGCTGAAAGGTCTATTCCATTCCTGAATAATTTTCAGATCTTGTTGAACGATGGCACCTATTCACAAAAGATGGATGTCACATCAATAACAAAGGTCAGAAGCTCTATCTCTGAAATGTGTTATCTAAAGTAAACTGTCCTCGAACTGAGATACATAGTGAATGCCATTCTGCTGTAACACACAGAGAAGATGACCTTCAAAAGAAACACAGAGTTCCAGCATCTCTATGTGGTGAACATACAGATTCTACAGTGCAGAGGATGCTCCCTGAGACAGCAGATCCAATCAACACACCGGCTGGCCGGGGGACCAGCAGCAGATCCAACTCATCATTAACTCCTGACTTTGTGACGGGTTTACCATTCCGGGAATATTTTGAAAACCTTCAGACTCAAAAAAAAAAAAAAGGAATCCTGCTTTTAACTCCACGCTAGGGCTGAAGGATTAATCGCATATGCAATTAAATCGCATTTTGACAAAATGAGATTTTCTAATCGCAAAGGCTGCGATTTGACTTGACGTAAACATATCTAGTAAAGTCACGTGACTTGCAAACAGCTCAAACAGTGCTGGGAGAAAAGGAAACATTGCCCTTTAACCTGTTATAAAATGGCCTAAAGCTAAGCAGAATCTAACGCTGCGCAATATTTGGTACCTAAGAGGAACAGTACATCAGTTGTGGGAAATTATATCGGCTATGAAAACGATGCTGCGCAACGGCAGGTAACTCAGAACACGCCTTGCTGCCTCACGAGGTACACTGCGAAAATTTATCAACAACTAAAAACATCACACAACAATATATGAGAGTTGCACGGCTTAAATGACCGCCACCAGTGTTTCAATTTCCAGTACACAAACTTCCAGCCAACAGGGATCGCTGACCGAACTGTTTGACAGAATGCAATATTTAAGAAAGAAAATCGCAATTAGATATTTTTCCAAAATCGTTCAGCCCTACTCCACGGCAAAACAGGAACTATAAACATTGCTCTCCAATTCAACTCACTATATCAGACATCTGATACCGATCGAACACTGTCAGACAAACTTCCAGCCAGAAGGTGGTGTTCGGTCAATCGTACGCTCATTCTCACCTTGAAAGTAAAATCCACATTATTATAAAAAAGAGATGTTCACACACTAAAACTACAAATAACGGAGCAGTACAGAATTTTAAAATAATACCTTGCAAACAGAATCTCTCGATCTCGTAAAGAAAAATTAACAGCTCTACAAAACATAAGATCACTATCAGCAAAATCAGTTCTAATCAATGACTATATCATCACACATGCTATACATGCACTATTTCTCTCAGACTTGTCCAACTAATTATCACTTCATTAGTGAGACCAGGAAAAATAAAAGGGGTGGTGGTCTGTCCACAATTTTTCATCAATCGTTAAACTACAAAAAGGTATCACTAGGTGAATTCAGCACCTTTTAATATTTAGCTACTGAAACAAATGAACCAAACAAAGTCATATTTGTAAACATATACAGACCACCAAAACCAAAACTTAACACAAACTTTTATAAGACTTCAATGACCTTTGCTCTGCAAAATGCCTAGACTATGACCACATAGCAATTGTGGGGGACTTCAACATTCATACTGACAACACCAAGACAAAAGCACTAAATTACGCCCTTCATAACTTTGACCTAATCCAACACAATAATGAGCCAACGCACAACCGAGGACACACTCTGGACCTACTTATTAGCAAAGATTTTAATATCTCTAGCATTACCATAACTGATATCACATTATCTGACCATTTCTCCATCTTTTTTGAAAGCACCATCCAAGCCAGCATACCTAATCAGAGTAAATCCACTGTTACAAAACGCTTCCTTAAAGAAAACTAAGCTGAAAACTTTAAAATGATGTACACCCCAACCTTCTCTGAATCACCAACATCCACCAAAACACACTCAGTAAACAAACTGACAAATTATTTTCTATCCAAAATCTCAGACATGATGGATACGATTGCACCTCTTAAGGTTAAAACCATCTTTAGTAAAAGAAGTATCCATGGAGAAACAATCCACTGGTATGTAATGAAAAAAGAGAGTGCCGGCGCGCTGAGAGAAAATGGCGTAAAACTCAAGATGTCAAGCACTGTGGATTCTTGGCATTGCATCAGCCCCGAGTGATGCCCTATATCACTAGAAAAGCCTACCATGGCTACCTTTTTAAAAAAAAAAAGCAAAACGTTAGGGCTGTCAAAGTTATTCACCAATCTAGGTCAAATAATTCCTAGAATTAACTTTTTTTAACGCAATTAACGCATGCACAGAATACCGCTGTTTATAATTCAGCCCGCAACACATCAGCTCTCATTCCTAACCAGCCAAACTTTGAATTGTTGTGCAGCAGCATGTGTTTGTGATCCTAAATGACCTGAG